>OX365948.1:56097400-56544900 GCA_947247005.1 Spisula solida | reverse complement strand
ACCGACTAAACTGCCAGGACAGCAGATGAGTTGTTTTCCAACAAAAAAATACTGCACAAAAATATTATGTTGCATGAATAGTTATCATTCTTTTACTTGGGCGTCGAAAATGTATCGTTAAAATTGATTAACGAATATGTTTTAAACTTTTTGTTGACTGAATTTTACTTGCGTTCTTAGCCAAAAAATACGTCATATACCACAGGGTAAGTCCACACTGTGTATACGAGGGAATAGTTATCGCACTATTTTCCAGTGCAGTATCGCACTTATTGCACCCCTTCGAATTATATAACAGGTCGAAGTTTTTAGACTGATACTTCTGAAATGTATTGTATAATAGTTACGCTGGAAAAGAATGCACTTACTGCCGAGAAAGAGTACATTATCTGCACTGAAAATGTGCGATAACTTTAAAGGCGTAGTTTAACATCTTCGACTGGAGTTATTTACGTAGTATTTATCTATTTGCCATTTTAACAGCTAGAAGGCGCTCATTTGGTGTTTGCATCAATGTTTTTCATGTTATATTTAGGAATTCGATCCATGACCACATAGATACCAGTTGGCAATTACCAATAATAATTTTGGATGTTGATAAGTAACACCTATGAGATAAAACCCACACCCAGACGATAGGAGCGCCATGTGTAACTATTTAGAATGCGTTAATTATTGAATAGTGAATTTGACGCGATCCTCGACCTTCTATTAGCATCATTTAACAGCTGATATCTTGTCTATTTTTATGACACAGGTTGTATGTTTTCATAAGTGGGGTGTACCATGAAGACAATTGAGGTGTAATACAAACACAAATCTAAATGACCGATTGCACGATTTGCTGGTGGAAATTGATATAATCGACGCAAGAACCTTGTAATATATGCATGCATAAATGTCAGGATCACGTCACATTCTCCGAGCTGTAGCAGTAGAATACTGTAAATTTTAAAACAGAAATTGGCTTAAGTAGTTCGCAATAATTACCTTATAATGAAATGAAAAATATAAAAGAATCGATTATCAGAAGTTTTTATGAAACTTAGTGTTGAGAGTATAAAGGAGTTTCTAAAAATAGATGCGTTATTGCTGTAACACGTGATGCTCGTGCAACTTGCCTTATTCGCAACTCGTTGAAGTTTTAACTACGAAGTTTACGTTCATTCATTCATACATATGTCACGTGATAATTATTTTCACAGAAATCGCACATGCTGTTGTTCGATGTTTTGTGATGGAACGAAACATATTTTTGGAGTTTTATTTGTTTATTTGCAGAAACAACTGTTACAGTATATTCAATCAATGCTTATTATGTATTTTATTGAGTTGTTTTGTCAATTTTTGAGCGCACAAACAAATATGACAAATTTGCTGTTTTCGGGGCGTAAATAGTACCAGCCAATTTGTCAGGTATGTTTTGTTGCGGTAATAATATACAGCTTGGTTTCCTCTTTGCGTATATGGATTAATTCGCAGATCGTGTTAGAATTGTAATCAACGCATGCTATAGGCGATTGTTATAATTAAGAAATAAACCACAAGCCATATTATAACAGCCGGTATACAACGGTTTTCATAGTTTATTTCGATTCTAACATGATTTAAACCCGGAATTATATAAAAATCCAGTGTTATTTTGCGAGATCTATGTTGCTTAGGTCACTTGTTGACGGCTGTTACGATTATCTTTATCACACCCAGTATAAATATACTTCAACCAATAATCAAAATATGAAATAAGAAGAAAATCTGTTCCACATCAATGGATATTTATTTAATTAAATATCATTTAAGTATTCCTTACTAACAAATAGTATAAAATACGCAAAAACATTTACAACGATAATAATACAATATCACGGGATTTCATTCATAAATTTCCCGACGTGTGAAAAAGAACAGCCGAGTCGAAAGTAGTTCAAATTACGATTGTGTATCGGCCGATATACAACGCTATGATTTGTTCTTTGTCTATATAGGCAAAATCGCCGGTAATGTTAGAATAATCCATCAATTCCGACCTTGCGTTCAGAAACATTACGCGAGGTACGTTTCGCACCTGGTACGCACCTGTTATTCGTTGAACGGTATGTTTAAAAAACATGTTTGTTACCTTACGCCATGTTTGGCGATGTGATGTGCATGGTATTGGTGTAATTAAACAAAATGGCGGACAGAGGCAAACAAAAGAATGTGAATAGTAAAACCCGGCATCCGTACATATTTCGAACTGAGAACGGAAAAACGGGGATTTATACAGTTTCAAATTGTTTGCCTCAACGATGCGTACAACGAAGGGTTATAGCGATAAAAACCTGTGATTTTTAAACATGTTTGCAGGTAGCTTTCCTTGAACGTAGGGCGGATATACTATAAGTATGGGTTTCCCCCTCTTAAGCATGTGATACAAACATTATACCTTTAACTCCCGGGGCGATGGAACTTTACAAGTACTTTACGAGTATACTAATGTGCAATACATAGAGGGTACCTGCCCTGCGTTCAAGGAAATATCACGTGACGCACGTTTCGTACCTGTAACGTACCAGAGGTATGAAACGTTTCGTACCTGGTACGCAAACGGTACAAAACGTTACGTACTAGGTACGAAACTTGCGTCACGTTATTTTTCCTTGAACACAGGGCTGTGTATAGTGCGAAGAAATTAACCTGGTGCTCGAATCTTCTATTGACATACTAATACGGTTAATTTCGTGTATATACTCTCAATTCGGACCTTGTTTGAATGTAAGCGGAGTGTTACGAATTTGTACGAGCCGTACAATATACACTAATCTAAATGACCGACAAGGCACGATCTTCTCTCGGAAATTGATATATTCCGCACAAGAAGCTTGTAATATATCCATGCATAAAGGTTGAGGGTCATATTAATTTGTTCCGACTAAACACATGCATCATCTGTTTAATTTACATATGTATACATGTCCATCGCCGCAGTGCGCGTTAAAAGTAATGTTTGCATCGCATGCTTAAAGGGGAAAATCCATACTTAATGAATAACTTAATGTATAAAAATGCGTCCGGCTGACCTGGATCTGTTCTACTGCACTATATAATTAATTCCACAGGGTAATACTGTCATTTATTGACAGATAGATCAATCGATAGGTCATTGTATTGTGCGTGTCGTACCATTGCTTGTATGCAAAGACTATATATTTGCCAGTCATCAGTGAGGAAATCGCCCCGACTTGTTGTTTGTCGGAGGAAATCGCCCCGACTTGTTGTTTGTCGGAGGAAATCGTCCCGCCTTGTTTTTATCGAAGGAAATCGTCCCGCCTTGTTTTTTTATCGGAGGGAATCGCTCCGCCTTGTTGGATGTCGGAGGAAATCGCCCCGACTTGTTGTTTGACGGAGAAAATCGCTCCGCCTTGTTGTTTGTCGGGGGAAATCGCCCCGACTCGTTGTTTGTCGGAGGAAATCGCCTCGCCTTGTTTTTATCGAAGGAAATCGTCCCGCCTTGTTTTTTTATCGGAGGGAATCGTCCCGCCTTGTTTTTTTATCGGAGGGAATCGCTCCGCCTTGTTGGATGTCGGAGGAACTCGCCCCGACTTGTTGTTTGTCGGAGAAAATCGCTCCGCCTTGTTGTTTGTCGGAGGAAATCGCCACGTGACTCTGCCCTTACAAAATGCATCAAATCCAAGACGAAATGTGTCAACAGTGGAAAACGAAAATGGTCGTAAGTATTTTATTTGCATACCGATTTCTACGAAACGTACGCCAGTCTTAGGTAAAATATACCTTTTTTTACTGGCACCCTGTGAAATCTTGGAAAAGAGACAGCTTGAAACTGTAATCGGACTGTCCGCTCGCATAAAACCACCCCGAAGGTTTCACTGGGTGCTGGAAAAAACGGCCCAGCTACTGAAAGAGATTCTATAGTTTGGCGTATGTTTTATGGAATTAAAATACAATTTTTGTTTTCGAAGCGGAACAAATGTGGTCACAGTTCGTCTTGGATTTGATGCTTTTAGTGATACCCAAGTCACGTGGTATTGCTACACTGATGTTTACATGACCACATAACGAAATGATGTAAATACATGTAGATACAATGGTTGGAAATATTTGTTAGTACAGGTAATGGAGAATGGACATTTTTCAAGTTTCCTACAATATAATAGTTTGACCATAAACAATTTTTTCGACGGTGTTCCATCTAGTTAAATGCGGAAAAATATTAACATACATGTACTAGTAAGTTAACAAATCCATCATAAGATGTAATTTAGATACGTTTAGATATGATATAGTTTTGATACGGGTATCGTTTTATGCAATTTCGTACGAGGATAAATGAAAAGAATTAGCTTTTTGGTCGAATACGACACTTGGACTACTCTATTTTTCGTCGAAACCCGTCGAAAATTGGTCAAAAAACTATTTGAACATGATATAGCTTTGATACGGGTATCAAGAGTGTATGAAAAGAAAAGGAAATTCGTCCTCAATAATTTACATATTGATATGGTACCGTATATTAGTACTGTAAACTCCGGCATTAATTCGCGCGGGTATTACGTTTTGTGGATTTATATCAACTGATGGTAATTTCGAGGTGTCTGAAATTCGTGAATTTAAAATATTAAAACAAAAATATTTTGTTACGTATTTTGAAGTCAATTATTTGAGGGGATGTAACTTCGCGATCTATTCATCCGCGAAACCTGCTTTAATCAACGATAAAACACAGGTACATATGCATAATTTCATAAACAAGCACAGCATTGGTGTTCATGTATTAGTACAGGCCAGTTAGGATATAGTGACAGTGACGTTGCAGTTTATGTGTACGCGAAACGATTAAATCCATTGTCTGAACAGGTAGAGCAAATATAGTATGTTAGTTTAGCATTGAAATTATAGTTGTTTGTACAGTATAAACCTTAATAATCTACAGTGTCATCGCAATAATGAATACACGTTGAATTATATAGGATTGCAATAATGAGTACAGTGATGGAAAATCACCGGATGTTTTAATCACAATAATGAGTACACGTTGAATTGTACAAAATCACAATAATGAGTACAGTGATTTGGTTTATATGTGGTGTAATGGGTTTTACACCGTTATAGCGGACTCGACCGCTGCGTCACTGGATTCAGGTGGCAGGGGATATGCTATTGGCTGATTTTCTGGTTCCGACAGGCAGCGAACAGTCAAGCCTATTTCTTGAAAACAGCCAATGAGACAATAAAGTATTTCTGTGTCAGTCTCAGGGCATAGACAACATGCATTGAAAATAGCATCCATATATAAGGTTGAAACCTTGGGTTGTGCGAGTTATGGCCCTTTGTTTTTCCCATACCCCTCCAATTTTTATTAAAAAAATTACAAAAGTGACCAATTTCACAGCATACACAGTATTTTTAAAGCTAATGCAATCCTATATTTGGCTCCATTTACATAAATATAATACCTGAGCAAGATTATTTCAGCAAGAAAAGTGTCTCCCATACCAGTGGATGTTTTGCTATTTGGTGTCAACTTTTTCGCGGTTTCTAACGACGCTAAGTTTGCACTTCCGCCAGTGGTGGTAACCTCCATTTTGAAGAGTAGCAAATCCTTCAAAGCCAGCTGATATTTAGTTTCTATGATTTTTCAAAATAATAAACACCTTACTTTTACAAAATAAATACAGAATTGAGTCTTTAAAATACCAATTTAATTTTTGGTGCCCATGAATAAGCTATACACGAAATATTTGTTATTTTCAGGGACCCCCCTCACCCCTGTATATCCCCTGCCACCTTCATGTCCCCCCT
The DNA here is from genome assembly GCA_947247005.1 of Spisula solida. Taxonomy (NCBI): domain Eukaryota; kingdom Metazoa; phylum Mollusca; class Bivalvia; order Venerida; family Mactridae; genus Spisula; species Spisula solida. The sequence continues at coordinate 56,539,101 of OX365948.1, read as the reverse complement.
CACCCCTGTATATCCCCTGCCACCTTCATTCCCTGACTGGAATTATCCAGCTGAGAACAGCTGTAAACACGTTTGAGGTGATAAATCATTGAACTTATTAGGAACGGAAATTTAACACGAGATTATATATAGTTCCAGCACACTTGTTTCTTGATAAACGGTGACACATTGCGACAAATATAACTGAACTGTGTGAAATCGCAACCCATCAAATAAACTGATGTATGTACGTACTCACCGTTTATGTAGCTATTGTACAGTATAGCACGGAGAATTTGACTTGATCCCAACCTTTATATATGAATATGTATTAATGTTATTCTATAGTTTTTGGCAACGTATAGCTATATATATATGTACATGTAATGATATTCTATAGTTCTTGGTAATGTATATAGCTATATATATATGTACATGTAATGGCATTCTATAGGTTTTGGCAAATTATAGCTATAGATATACATGTAATGTTATTTTATAGTATTTGGTAATTTATAGCTATATACATATACGAGTAATGTTATTCTATAGTTTTTTGACAATGTATAGTTATAGATATACATGTTATGGTATTTCATAGTTTTTACGAGCTTTGTTGCAAATGAGACATTCTTTATGTCGCTCAAATTCTGCTCTAAAGATGTACGTTTCAGGTTCTATTCACAATACATTCGTGATTTCTACAGGTAACAAAACATACATTTAATTTCAGATAGTGTCTCGATATTTCAGACATAAGACCTCGCATGACAATTATTAGATTTATTTGAAGTATATTTGCATATTATCACTTCATTAAAGGCCCGGTCACAACTAAGCGTGCGTAATTTTAGCACGTACGTCTCTTTTGGAGGCTGCGGCCGCTACGTTTTTCCGATAACACGGGAAGGTACATGTAGTAAGATTGCGCCTAGCCTTGGGTTGTTGCGAGCATCGTACGTTGTACACGTGTTAAATATGTTGCAAGTACTTACAACGTGCTTACAGCTACGATTATCACGTGCTGCTCATATACGTTTTCTTACTCATACGCACGTTGTAAATTGGCAATAGAAGGCACGTGTGTTTCACGTGAATCCGTAGCCCGAACGCAGCCCTAACCTAGCTCGAACGCAGCTCGAACGCAGCTCGAACGTAGCCCGAACGCAGCCCGAACGCAGCTCGAACGCAGCTCGAACGTAGCCCGAACGCAGCCCGAACGCAGCTCGAACGCAGCGAAAGTTCCTTATACACGAAAAGTGCTACGTCTTGTCTCCGTGCCCCCAAAAATACATACGGAGACGAGACTCAACACCACCACCAACGGATTCCCAAACTCTGTCCACATTTTTACACGTAGACGGTGTGTGCTTACAAGTGCTGCATACGTCGGGTTGTGACCGCCGCTTTAAGTCTAATTCAAACATCAGTGTCATTTATCAGACCTCACATCAATTTTTTTCCTCTCGCTTTCCCAGTTCCCACTCTCTGTCTTTCTCTCTCCATTGAACATTTCGTTCTCCCCATTATTGACATAAATTGTCACAAGAGTTCTGGGCTGAATAGTTGATCGATATCTGATGTTTCTAGCATACTGTGTGTTGGTGGAGGCGGAGGCCACGGTTGTCAAGTTTCTCCAATAATTCGGTAGGATCAACTTGGAGAAATAGAAGCTTCACAGACATATCTTTCAATTAAATCGTGTGATGGGGAAATCAGACTATATTCAGAAAACCAAGGAAGATCTTAATGTGACTTTCCAAGTTGAATTGTGCAGTGTTGTATCGTAGCATTTTATGATTTTTGTGTCGCCTGAAAAGGCGACATATAGGTGTTACTTTGGCGGCGGCGGCGGCGGCGGCGGCGGCGGCGGCGGCGGCGGCGGCGGCGGCGGCGGCGGCGTCACAAATTGCTTGTCCGGAGCATAACTTTGTCACCTTAAGTTCAAATGACTCAAGAATTGGTATGCATGTTTCTTGCAATAAGCCGGAGTGCAGTGCGCAAGAACCATAACTCTACCTGTCATAGTTTTTGAATTATTTCCCTTTGATTGATTTTATTAGAGCATTTCTTGTCCGGAGCATAACTTTGTCACCTTAAGTTCAAATGACTCAAGAAATGGTATGCATGTTTCTTGCAATAAGCCGGAGTGCAGTGCGCAAGAACCATAACTCTACCTGTCATAGTTTTTGAATTATTTCCCTTTGATTGATTTTATTAGAGCATTTCTTGTCCGGAGCATAACTTTGTCACCTTAAGTTCAAATGACTCAAGAATTGGTATGCATGTTTCTTGCAATAAGCCGGAGTGCAGTGTGCAAGAACCATAACTCTACCTTTCATAGTTTTTGAATTATTTCCCTTTGATTGATTTTATTAGAGCATTTCTTGTCCGGAGCATAACTTTGTCACCTTAAGTTCAAATGACTCAAGAAATGGTATGCATGTTTCTTGCAATAAGCCGGAGTGCAGTGTGCAAGAACCATAACTCTACCTGTCATAGTTTTTGAATTATTTCCCTTTGATTGATTTTATTAGAGCATTTCTTGTCCGGAGCATAACTTTGTCACCTTAAGTTCAAATGACTCTAGATTTGGTATGCATGTTTCTTGCAATAAGCCGAAGTGCAGTGCACAAGAACCATAACTCTACCTGTCATAGTTTTTGAATTATTTCCCTTTGATTGATTTTATTAGAGCATTTCTTGTCCGGAGCATAACTTTGTCACCTTAAGTTCAAATGACTCAAGATTTTGTATGTATGTTTCTTGCAATAAGCCGAAATGCAGTGCGCAAGAACCATAACTCTGCCTTGCATCGTTTTTTTTAATTATTTCCCTTAGATTGATTTAATTTGAGCATTTCTTGTCCGGAGGATAACTTTGTCACCATTAGGTTGAATGACTTGAAACTTGGTATGCATGTTTCTTACCAAAAGCCCAAGTGCAGTACACAATAACCGTAACTATACCTTGTGCCATTTTTCAATTTTTTCCCTTTGATTGATTTTATAAGCATTTTTTGTCCGTGGCATAACTATTAATGACTCAAAAATAGGAATGCATGTTTCTTTGCTGTGACATGAAGTGCAGTGCGCAAGAATCATAACTCTAGCTTGTGTAGTGTTTGAATGATTCCCTTCAGATTGATTTTATCAGGACATTTTTTTGTCCAGAGCATTGCTTTGTCGTTTTTAGTTTAGATGACTAGAGAACTCTTGTGAGTCTGATATGTAGCCCAATACTGGATAGTTTTCCATGACAAATGTGCATTTCGTCAGGCGACACATGCGACTCGCGGAGCTTTTATTAAATACAATTTCGTTGTCTGGAGCATACGACTGCTTCTTATAAGCAAAATAGCCTGTACAGTGTATCTGATGTGGGTTGTCCTTGTGGTGTGTGTCGTCCGTTTGTTATATTATTGTCACCTGGCTCTTACTCTGGTTTAATTTGACCGACAGAGGCGGCAGCTTTTCGGTGTTGTATGTCCTGATTTCGTAGTTGCGTTGGACATTGTATGTGGCTTTTTAGCTCACCTGTCACAAAGTGACAGAGTGAGCTTTTGTGATCACTCTTCGTCCGTCGTCCGTCCGTCCGTCCGTCCGTCCGTCGTCCGTCCGTCGTCCGTCGTCCGTCCACAATTACTTGTGTAGACACTAGAGGTCACAGTTTTAGCTTAATCATTATGAAACTTGGACACAATGATCATCTCAACAAAATCTAGGTCAAGTTCGATATTAGGTCATTCGGGGTCAAAAACTAGGTCACAAGGTCAGATAATAGAAAAACCTTGTGTAGTCGCTAGAGGTCACAATTTTGGTCTAATCTTTATGAAACTTGGTCACAATGATCATCTCAACAAAATCTAGGTCAAGTTTGATATTGGGTCATCTGGGGGTGAAAAACTAGGTCACAAGGTCAAATCATAGAAAAACCTTGTGTAGTCAGTAGAGGTCACAATTTTGGCCTAATCTTTATGAAACTTACTCACAATAATCATTTCAACAAAATCTAGGTCAAGTTCGATATTGGGTCATCCGGGGTAAAAAACTAGGTCACAAGGTCAAATCATAGAAAAACCTTGTGTCACAATTTTGACCGATCATTTATGAAACTTGTTCACAATGATCATCTCAACAAAATCTAGGTCAAGTTCGATATTGGGTCATACGGGGTCAAAAACTAGGTCACAAGGTCAAATCATAGAAAAACCTTGTGTAGTCACTAAAGGTCACAATTTTTGTCTAATCTTTATGAAACTTGGTCACAATGATCATCTCAAAAAAATCCAGGTCAAGTTCAATATTTGGTCATCCGGGGTCAAAAACTAGGTCACAAGGTCCAATCACTTCAATATGTCATTGGGTCTAAATGTGATGTAAACTATAAAGCATAAGACAATATGAAAACCTTGTACATGCAATAGAGGCTACCATTAGGGGTGCATGAACTACTAGGACAGGTGAGCGACCTATGGCCCTTTGGGCCCTCTTGTTTAAAAGTATATAATGTTTTGATGTGTGCTCGGCTCTTTGAGTTGAGTCCTGCCTTCAATGTCCATGAGTATCTAGTATCCTCTTGTAAATTCAAAGAAAATTTTCAAAGATAGCAATTGTATTTTAATGAGCTTGTTTGCTTAGTGCGACATACTAAAATTATATTTTTGCGTTTAAGACCCCTACCGGTTTTCAACCGGATGGGACTTTAGGTTTGCCCTCCGTCCGCTTGTCCGTCAAAGTTCTGTATCCTGACATAACTCGAACAGGTTCTAAGCTAGGTTTATGAAACTTGGTATGTGGGTGGGGTCAATAAGGAGAATATGCACATTTAAATATATTTTGATTCTGACACAAATGTGGTTGCTATGGATACGGAAATGGTGAAATACTTAAAAATTAGTTTCCAAGTTAGGTTTATGAAACTTGCCATTCTGAAGCAATTCGCGAGGTTAAATGTTCGTGATTTTTAAACTTCAGAAAATAACTGCATGAACTTACATCGTTTTACGCTGCCGTTGTTTAAATCTTAATCTGAATTTCTACGTTGAAGATACCAGTATTTGCCTTTTAAAAATTCAATAATTTTTGCGAGCTGAAAAATTGCGCGAATTTCGCAAAAATAAATCCCTAGCGTAAAATTACTGATTTACAGTATGTATTTGAACCTGAAACACTGAGATGCACTGCTTATTTTGACCATATCAAATGTACAACTAAAATCAAAGAATACCCTATATATATGGAACCGACACTGAATGAATTTCCAAAAACGATTTGATATTCTTCAAGGAAGTATCGCGAGTGGCGAGACTTGTACGAGACTTGTACGAAATTTTCTTTATATGATCTTTGCTAAAACGTTAGTGAACAGAAAGGGGTTTCTGTAGTTTACAGCCTGAATGCCCAAATTCTGATACGATGTTGTCGTTATGTCGTCATTCCACTTTGTCGGATAAACTTTCTCATCCACGTCACTAACCTCAATCGGGACCCCTCGGACATTGCTGATGTAACATTTTCAGGATTCATGACGGAAAGACCCGAGTAGTTACGATTGCACTAACCTGTTTTTCTCTTGCAAGCTGATAATCAATTGTGGATGCTCGGCAATTTCCGTTTTTCTCCGGTCAATGCATAAAGGCCGAGGTGATCAGAATGGTCAACAAAAATCTAAGGACCACTGGAATTTTAAGAAACGCCGTAGGCTGGTTCCTCGATCCGATTTTGACTAATGTTAATATTCGAATGGGAACCAGTCTAAAACAGACGTAAACTGTACCAGATGTCAGAAGTAAATACAAATTTTCAAAACAGTTAAATGATGAACAGCTAGACTTTTTAGTTGTACAATAATCCAGGAGTGGTATTCACAAAGCAACCTAGCTGAAAACATAGAAATTTCTTAAAATCTTAATTTTTTCTAAAGTGTATCTGCTAAGCAAGAAAATCAAAATGATAAATATTTTACATAGTTTTGAAGCATTATGTAAACAGCTACTATAATCACTAAGAAATCATGGATTATATAATCATGGATTATTATTCGAATTTCGGGATATATGAGCTGTTCAAAATTTTAACTTAAGTCAAAATATTTAAGTTTTCGATTAAGACGCTTTGTGAATACCAGTCCTGGAAAACTATTTATGTTAATAGACTGTCGTTTATTACTGAACACCGGACTCATAAAGTCTTACTGTAAAATGATTATTTTTCGAGGTAGTGGAATTTGTGTTGATTTATTTGTTGCACTCTGCTCGAAATCCCCATAATTAATCGACCTCCCGAATACAGTGTAGCAATACCACGTGGTTTTTTACTACAGTTCCAAGTAGAAATTTGTAAATATTGGAACACAAATGTAGTCATAAGTATTTTATTTCTTCATCGATTTCTATGAAATCTACGCCACGCTAAGGGGAACATTATTAGCTTTCCGTGAAATATAAAATCTTTTTCAGCGGATGTGCCGTTTGGTCGATTACCCTGAGAAACCATGGAACGTGTAGGTTTCACAGGGTAATGGAAAAATCGGTAAAGCTGCTAAAAAAAATCTTATATTTCATGGGAAGCAAATAATTCCCCCCTTAGCATGGCGTATATTTTATAGAAATCGATAAAGAAATAAAATACTTATGGCTATTTTATTTTCCAATGTTTGCAAATTTCTTCTTGTAACTGTAGTCAAAAGTCACGTGGTATTGCTACACTGGCATACAGAACATAGGATTTTCCTTCCATGTTTTGTAATCCACGAATTTACAACGCCGCGAAAATGTAATTTTTATCAAATCCACGAAATTTGATACCCACGAAAATATGTGATATTACAGTATTACCGTATTAACCCGCCTCCAAGTCCATTCTTCCAAAACCCATTCCAATTTCAGTACCGAATATTGGACATATTGCGTACACGAATCTAAATAGGTTTTGCCCTGGCATACGTCTGAGACGCTGGTCGTATATCTTTGTGACTATTTATCGTCTGCGTAAAATTGGTCTGGCTAAAATAATCGGCACATATGTTTCACAAATGGATATTGCCTTCACGAAATGATGCCTTCGCTTGCGTTGGAGGGGAAACCTGGCGAGAAAAGCATGAAATGAAGGCATCTCCGGGCAGACGACGATATTGTTAACATCGTCTGCAGACAGAATTTTCTTGTATTGGATTAGATTCAGATTGCTTTTAAGGTTACCGCTACATTGCTAAGTAGTGAAGTTTGCAAATTATTTGATTATAGACATACATTAAAGCCATATGTATAGTGCATGAGTAGTCTACTGAATTAAGCAAGAACATGTCTTGCACAACTTTTATTTTTGTTGACTAAGTTTAACATCGAATTCGACATTTTCAAAAAGACTAAATGCAACATTCAAAACAATAAACGAAAACACTTAGTCATTTTGAATGTCGAAATGAATGTCGAATTCGATATTCAACTTAGTCGCAAGCTTTGACGACAGACGCGCTAACCATTGAGCAGCTTCGAGGCACCCCAGTATTATATTAGCAAAATCGTTGTTAGGAAGTAAAGTTAGACCCATACATATGAAACGCCATAGCCGGCTATGTAGTGTTGTCATGTCAAAATGCTGTGTTGACATGCATAAACACCATCTTATTATGTCAAACAGCCGTGTTATCATGTCGAAATATGGTGTTGTTATGTCGAAATATGGTGTTGTTATGTCGAAATATGGTGTTGACATGTCGAAATGTGGTGTTGTTATGTCGAAATATGGTGTTGTTATGTCGAAATATGGTGTTGTTATGTCGAAATATGGTGTTGTTATGTCGAAACACCGTCTTATCATGTCAACATATATAAATTGGCAAGTGAACAAAATAGTTGGACACGTGGTCTAGTGGTTAGGGCTACTGACTGCTGATCTGAAGGTTGTGGGTTCGATCCCTACTCAAGACGGTCAAAAACAGAAATGCTTTTCAGTGTTTCCCACCTAACATAACTAAGCTTACTAACAGTCTTTGGATGAGACGTTAAGCGACGTCCCGTGTATGATGCTTTACATCGGCATGTAAAAAGAACCAGGGATGCTTCTGGAACTGGGGAATCTTCTGTATCATGCACTATCCCCCAAAAACTAAAGTGACTTTTCTGGGGTCCTCGCCCATATGGATTTCCGGCGGCGAGGATAAATTAAAGCAAATAAACCATACCAAGTCAACACGAATATTTGACATAGTAAGACGCTTCGTAGGGATGTCAACAAGAAATCCAACAACACAAGACAGATGGCGTTCCATAGATACAGTTATTACTTATTGCGACAGCCGCATTAAAGCTAAGCCATTAACATCTGGTGTTCTTTGATAATACATAAATGGAATTACTTCCAGGAATATATAACGTATATTGATCTACAGGGATTCCTGGTTCGATTAATGTACATTCTTGCAGCGAAGGTTATCCGATTAATCAACGCTTCCTAGTTGAATAATTCCACATAAGGGCTTTCTCGTTTCACTAATCGCTATTCTTTATTCTAGTTGCGGAATCATTAAGTGTAAATTAAGCACAACAGTGCGCGTACTTATATAATTTCTTAGAGTATTTCATTTATTGCTAAACGGTATGGTAAACGGACGGTACGACCGTACTGTACAGGACTTAGTTATCTCGGTGCTTAAAGTCACATTATCTCTCCCAAAATGTTTGTCCCGATCATGCAGTAAATTGACCAAATACATAGAATTAGGATGTTTTTCACAAATGACCTATAATTGACGACAGAATGTCAGCTATATCTGTCGAAATAGTATCCCAAAAATCACATTTAGTAAAATGTATGGATGACAAAATACTAACTTTGCAAGAGTTGTTCCCTTTTGACTTTTAATTATGCATTTATTGTTTACATTTCGTTATTTTGTTTACAAACCAACTAGAGGCTATATTTCATTTTTTTCCATCTTATGGTATTTTCCACCTTTGGAACTCAACTAAAGTGCTCAAAATGCATCATTTTGCAGATAAATTGCCAAGTTAATGCATTTTGAAAATATCCATTTAAAGCATAATGGGACTTTGAATTAAAGTATTGTTTTGAATGTTTTCCCTTTTTGCAACTTCGGAGTTCAGCGCAAGGCTGCTTTGTTTTTTTCGGCGTGTGTATTGTTTATGTTGAATATTACGTTGTGTGTTGTTCTTGTGATGTATGGTCGTCCTTTGTGATTCTGTCTGTTCTGCTGGCTCATGATATGTTTGTCTGACTGAAGCGTCAGGCTGTCACAGAAGGTTGTCGTGCTCTTGTAGGTGAACAGTTTCATTTTTCTTCTTCATATTTTAGAGTAGTCTTTGTGACTTGTGCTTATTCAATTCGTGTGTTCTTTTAACGTACCTTTCTTGTCCTACTGTTTCTGCTGAGAGCTGCTTCCTGTTGTAATCCCCTAATTTCGCATTTCAACATGAATTACTAGAAAATGATGTAAGATCTGACTTTAAGCTCGTAAACCGATAACAATAATAATTTTCAAACATAAATATACAGTAAAACCTCGGTTATACGAGCAGCGATTATTCGAGCAACCGGCCTAATTCGAGCAAATTTCAAATTAATTTAACCCTCTTATTCAAGTAAAATTATTACGAGCATCCGGTCTAATTCGAGCACAAGTGTCGGTCCACTCAACAATTTGCAACGATAATTAGTTACTTTATCCCAAGGCAAGCATCCGAGCGTAATCAATTAAAAGTCATAAAATCTTATTTTTTGTCATTTCGACCGTCCGGGCCACTTCCATGTACAGCTAGCAATGTGTACCCCTTTCGTTTTGGCGACTTTCATGCTCTGCTGTTTCTATTAAGTCCCTTCCCTATCCGCTTTCGTGTATCAAGGAGTGCATAGCATAAAATGATACGTTGATCGTATTGTGGATATTAATGATTAATATTAAATATATTCTTGTGATTTTCGTTCATTCAAGTATGGCCAGGAGCTCGGATGTGTAGTAATTAAATCCCGAGAGAGCCTCAGAACGAGTGACCATAGCCTACTTTGTAAGTGATAAATTAACGTTGCATATATTATATCATCTCGATTCTAACAAAGTCAAACTTCAGCATTTTAAAACAGCACAGCAAGAGACGATATGAGTTGCACTACAATCTTTCCTCAGAACGTTTTGATTTTCTACTTATTAGATGACTTCAAAACGTGAACCAGCTGTTCTTAGAGGTTAGTTAAGCAAACCTTCGTTTCTTCTACGTGCATAGATCTATAGATAGAGCTACTAATTGTGTTAGAATATAGTCTAATAATAAATATTCAGTTTCATAGTTTTCTTTTTCAGATATACAACGAAATAAAGTGAAAACCAGTCATCTATTGTCACCTTTATCTGCAGTCATTGTCCCCCGGACAGACATTACCAAAATACGCGTACAAACTGGACATAGGGGATATATCTAGCGTGAAAGGTCTTACTTACTCTCAGTGGATGATAAGGAACTACAATCGTCCACAGTGTGTTCATAAACAAGTGTTTCAAATGTAAAGCCTAGATCTTGTATGGGGATTCTCACTTCAATGGATAAATGGTGACTCGAAGTGCGAGAATACGGCAGCTGATAGCGACCTGTTGGATTTACCAGGTAAAAATCAATTAAATTCTAATTTACGTTTCTCGTGACGTCCTGCGAACTGTATGACGTCATTAAGATAATGGTAAACGTCGGTTTGTCTCATGACTACTATTAAGCAGTCCAACAAAGAACATCGAACACATCCGCTTATAAGGCGATCTGGTTTATAAATACGATGGTTAATGCTAAAATCCATATTTGTCCGTACAGTGTCCGGCCCGTCTTATGATCCATGTGGCCTTGTAAGCGAATGTATATGGTATATCCACTGCAATTAAAACAAACAGAAAAGTACCTCTATTAATGCATCATTTTGACTTGCATTGTAACTATTTCATATTTGTTTTAACCATGTCTTACTCTTAATCGTGATTGTGCAGCACTTCTGAACATGTAAAAACATGAAAAAGTGCTAAATAAATATGGAATAATACTTATACATGTAATAGCGTCTGTATTTTATACATCCAATGAGGATTATTACATTAAAAATGCAATGTACAGAAAAATTCTAACTCGTACAATAACGACGACAGCGCCTAGCCACCCCTGCACAAGACAGACCCAGAACGTTCCACCCGTATCACCAAATAAGGATATTTCAAGCAAGCCTATATACTATAAACACACATGTATATGATACCTAACTGCTTTAATGACGACACATATGGTGTGGTAACTAACCATCGTCACATCTCAGACCAAAGAGCGTCATATTACTGTGTGGTATTGACATAAGCGTACGTAAATAGTGCTGACACGTCGTTATAAATGGGTGTCTGTTGATGTGAAAACTAATACCAATTACAAACTGACAGGTTAATATAGTTCTATAAATAGCTTATCGTCATTCATAGGAATTGTTGTGATGGTAACTACGTCATTTGGCAGGTAATGATGTAATAATTAGTTTCATTGACGTGATTAACCATTCATGCTTTATAGTATGTACTTACCGGTTACGTTAGTGCTAATAATTTTGCAACCGCCTCCCATCAGTAGCCTAGTGGTTGAGCGTCGGCTTCGAGTGCGGGAGGTCTCGGGTTCGATCCCAGGTCGCGTCATAAAAAGACGAATTAAATTGGTACCAGTAATTCCCTTGCTAGACGCTCAGCAAAAATGGGAAAATGGCTTCTCTTCTCTCATACCCTCGTGGCGATGGATAACATCAGGAATGAGGTGTCGAGGGTGATTAATATAAGTTGAAAAAACTTGTTTCACCATCGACCTAAATAAATTAGGATAAACTAGTGCTACCTATATGTATTCGTAGAACAAGAAAACATTACTGGTACTAGCTAACCCTTTATGACGTCACTGATTGAGCAAGACTTTTTAACTGTATATCCTTAGAATGATCAGAGCTGGTATTCACATAGCATCTTAAAGGAAACTTAAAATCTTAACATTTCCTTAAGTGTATCAGCTAAACAGGAACATTAAGATTGTCCATTTTTTACTTAGTTTAGAAGCATTATGTAAAGAGCAACAATACACACAAAGAAAATATGGGTTATTCTTCGTTTCTTGTGAAGCACATGTTTGTATGTTAACTTACTCGTATGTCAAGCCTGTTTCTAACTTTTCCTGAAATGCACAACCAAGCAACGTCCATAGATTCTGTCCCCTTAACATAAATAAACTCATCAATTCATTTGGTACATATATAAACGGAACCGAACGACAATCATAGCATGTGAAGGTTACCAGAAAATACCATTTTTCGAAGCATAAACGCCACTGTACTGGACGACTAAACGAAGGAATTGGAAAATAAGCGTGGTTTTTCGTGATTCGGGCTTATGTGAAGCGCGTATGAAATGGTTTCACTGAATAATACAAATCTGACTAGGGGTGGAAATGTACAGAGAAGCCAGATTAAAGAATAGCGATTAATGAAACGAAAAAGGCCCTTACGTGGAATTAACCAACAAGGAAGCCCCGATTAATGCAATACTTAGGTTGCAGTCGGAAGCACACACACTTAATCTAAATGCGCCATAATCTTCGGCTATCAGTTATAACATATCTTGTTCTATATTCTCAACCTAATTCTAGACCACCAGCCCAATTACTTTGAGTACGCGCGTATTGATCTATCGCCCATGTATTAATATCGTTTCATCGTCTGTTTTAATAAGCACATTTACCGCGTATTAATCTTGCAGTCCAGCCGGCGATGGTAAATTAGTTCTCTGAAACTCTAGAGAGACTGGAAATGTCGATATTACATTACATGTTAATGTGTAAGTCCCTTGGAAATTGGAAAAATCTTCTAATGATTCATAGTACGTTTATCGATCGTTATTGGCGCAATAATCTGCGTACGGCATACAAACTTCCAGGCTTATCCGATATTAAATACATGTACATGTATAAAGTACGTACGCTCGGCCTTTTGATTAGAATCGGTGATTTCACGGATAAGGGCGGAATTGACGGAATTTTATCGACCCTGGCGATATTTCTGTTAATTAAGTCAGAAGATCGAGGGTTATTTGTTTCGATAATAAGTTTAGCCATGTAACGAGATATCCGTAACGTAAACATTCAGTACGTGGTGTAATAAGTGTATAGCCTAGTCCGTTAGCTTACTCCGACCTCTGGCTCACGTTTTCATGTTTATTTGTATTAGATATATATATATATGTATCTTTGTGAAGTCTTGTAATCTGAAAATGCTTATAGATACGTGTTAACAGATGCTCATAATTTTTTTATGATATATATAACTTTAGATATATATTTTTATACATTGTATATATATACTGTAAAATCACATATTTTCGTGGGTATTAAATTTTGTGAATTTTGATGAAAATGCATTTTCGTGGGGTTTGTGGATTACAAAACATGGAAGGGTTAAACGTATGCTCTGTATTTGAAAGGTCGATTGACCGTGGGATGAGATTCTAAACGAAATCAACGAAAGCTCAACTCCTTCGAAAAAGAAGGATTGTAGATTACCAGGCAATGAAAGGAACGTCTACTATACATAATATTGATTATTTTGAACCGGCTTGTAATCAGTACATTCATAATTTTTCAATTCGTCTTTTGATGGCAAATAGAAACACCCTTAATTATTAAGCATATCGTAGAAATAATGATATCTAGAATAAAATGAAGCTTGCAATTGTCGTAGAAATGCAATCATTTTTGTTCTAAATTTGGGCTGTTAAGGAATACAAACAAGAAAAAAATGCATGGGCTGGATGGCGATTGTGAGCTTTAAAGTCCCATAATGCCTTAAATGGCTATTTTCAAAATGCAGTAACTTGGCAACCTATCTGCAAAATGATGCATTTTGAGCACTTTAGTTGGGTCCCAAAGGTGGAAAATACCATAAGATGGAAGAAAACGAAATAAAGCCTTCAGTTGGTTTGTAGACAAAATAACGAAATGTAAACAATAAATGTATAATTTAAAGTCTAAGGGGAGCAACTCTTGCAAAATTAGTATTTTGTCATCCATACATTTTACTAATTTTACAGATATAGCTGACATTCTGTCGTCGTCGGTGAAAAACATCCTTATTCTTTGTATATTTAGTCTATTTACTGGATGATCGGGAAAATAGTTTTGGGAGAGATAATGTGGCTTTAATTAAATATAATATTATTACTATTAAAAGGATAATAGAAAATCGGCCAGAGAAGGCAGCACTCCGACTCAACCAGCCGAGCACAGAAAACACAAAATCATCACAACCACATGACTCAGTGCCTAACACATAACTGAATGAGAATATGAACTGCCTAAGATAAGTTGGTATTTCGTCAGCAAAATAATAGTTCTAGTAATTGCAAAATTAACGTTGTATATAAAGACGTTTCTTTTTTGTCTGGTATATTATTTCATTCATAATATCACAGCTGTTTTGAAATAAAAAAGAACACGCACAGAGCAAAGAGTGTACTTGTTTTAATTATTATTTATACAGTATATTTTACTAATGACTGAGAAACTTGGGTGCAGTTTTGCCTTCGATGTGGGTATTTCTGTGTGATACGGCCGTGATAAGAACGGGGAATATTCGCATGAGCTTTGCCAAGTACTGTAACCTCACTGATTTTCAAGGGCATTAATTTTCGTGGAGTTTAGTAAATAAATGCGATTTAGTCAAATTATTGGGACCGTAATGCGTGTATTTGCAAAACATTGACCGACAAATATTTCCCTTATTTTGGAGGTCGATTAATCGTTGGGGTTTGATTTCGTGGGTACGTTTAACCGGCAAAAAATCAACCTGAAATGTAAAATTTAAACCCTCGTGAAAAATACTGACTTTGCAGTATTGTATCAGATATGTACATCATATGAACAGGTGTCTATTAATGATAAATATCGGGTTTCTTTCAATACGTATGCCAATTACAACCTCATTTGCGGAAAATAGAGAGATCGATGAAAGAAGAATATCTTAGCTATATATTCTTAACAAACACAGGTCATGACCTATCGACGTTACGTTGTGTAAGAAACTTTGAACTTATATTTATGTCGAGCAAAAGAATTGGAGTGGGTTGGATTCAATTGGAAAATGTTCAGAATTTCATATTTTGAAAATTGAAAGTTTTTCTAAATATAAATATACGTACGGTACAACCTCTCCAGCCAGCTAGCTAGCAAGAGCAGCCCTCTGAAGAGCAACACTCTCTCTATAACACAACACCTACATAATTTCCCTTAACCGATATTTACTATATATTTAACCTATGTAAAGCAACAACCTCTATACGACAAACCATGTTTGCAGCTCCCAAGGGGCGTTTCTCTACAAAGGTGGTACTGTAATTTCTCTAGGCTGGTATTCACAAAGCATCTTAGTGAAAAACTTCAATATTTTGAAGAAATTGATACTGACGTTCAACCCGGCGGTAATACTGTATTGAATGTTTTTTCCTCGCGTGTAAAAGAGTAATTTCGCACTGTATTCTTTAAAAAATACGTTAGCGAGAAAAAATACACCGGAGAAATAATGACTTTTGTGTCTGTAAGATGGTTTTGCTTTTCATTGAGAAAAAAAAATCAACGAGTACAACTCATTATTGTATATAGCTTTAGTAAAATAATAATCCGATAAGGCTGCATTCCATTTTATACAATTATCTTATACAATATAATGATTATAATAATGATAATAATAATAAAGACAATAATTTACGAAACAACTTATTTGACAATATATTGACTATTACATACGAGTATTGCATGCATAATTGTAAAGTAGGCCGAGGCACAAATCCCTCAAATGTTTCCTAGCCGACCTATTTATAACTGTTTATCAGTGCTTATATTAAAGACAAGTCTACACTTAATATTTTACTTTCATGTGGACCCTTATACATCGCATTTAGTACTGACACTGACGTTTGTTAACAAAACGCTGTTTGACATCAAAAACGTCACGTTTGTGTGCCTCACCTTTTGACTTTACGTCTCATACATGATTGAAATCTGCACCACAATGCGCTTCTTATGAACCTATTTTCATGAAAATCGGAACAGGTCAAGTTGACCAAACTGAAGTTGAAAAAGCTTTTTTCCATAAATAAAGAGTGGTTTTCAGGCAGTTTTTTCTTGTTTTCTTAAAATAGCGTTTTTATTCTTACGACCTCCTTCTTCTGAGCCTGCGATATAGGTGGGCCAGAACACTTTTCACGGACTTGTGAGACGAAGGATGGTTCCCCGACTCCCTCTCACCCTATGACGGGGAAAAAAATAAACTGCATGACAAAGCCGAACTATTTTTTAAAAAAAAAATAGCATACCAGCACCAGTGCACGAGTACCTAGACGAGATAATAATCGTACAACATTCCTAACCTTGCTCTAGATGTCGGAGGCTGCAGGGTTATGTCGATGAAGCAGCGTTTCATATTTCTAGAGATCGTTAAATTCGCCGTGATTTGTATCAGGACGTCTGTGCTATAGAATTTCTGATTTTAAGTTAATATGATAAAAGTGCATAAAACATTTCCAGACTGATCCGTGCTGGCTTATCGTATAAATCATAATCTCAAACTGTAACAAACCCTACACCAGGAGACCGTTAACATGGGCAAGCGATACGTAGCGCTTTCCACGGGAGGTAATCCTTGCCTTCTATATCTAAATGAACGGGAGGTAACTGAATAAAGGCGCTCGGTAGTGCTTTGCTTAGGCAACGGACGGTCGGACCGCATGGGGTTAATAGATGTGTTATGGGAGACGATTCTGTACCTACTCTTCGATTCTATTCAATAATGTCCCTTTGCGCGTTTTAAAGAAATAATCACATTCTGTACCAAATTAATGAGCTACAGCTATATCCGTCACTAAATATCCCCATATATGCCCCCTTAACTCAATGTTTAGCGCGCTTGCCGTCTAATCTGGCGACCCGGGTTCAGATACGGGTGGATGAACTCATATGCCTGCCATATTTCAGCAAAAAGTTTACTAGCAAACAAAGGCTATGCTCGGCATTTTCGGCGTATAATCATCACGCGTAAAATGTGTCTAGTCATTTTCACAGAATGTGATTGAGAACAAATAATCCACATTATTAATATTAATTGACATATCATATGATTTACATCATTTATTGACAATATTTAGACAGAATGTATAAATCACTGGCATTTTCTGCAAGTCATTTAGTATCATCAGGCTCTGCATAATTATAGTAACATTGCATAAATACATGTAGAAATCGATTGTTCAGGTCAGGCACGTGTTTACATAAACATTGCAATTTCTCTTATTAATGTCTTATTTTAATAGATATCATGTGTACAAGTATGAAGCTTAGTGAATAATGTATATATTTGCACTGCCTTTTTCTCCAATTAAGATGTTTAACACAATATAAATACAAGGTTATGATATTGCAATAGTATTTGCAAGGTACGACGGCATGAAAGCACGGAGTATCGCAACTACCCAAAAAAAGGTCCACAACTAACAAGAATCAATATGACTTTTTTCCCTTATTTGCCAGGCAGCTTTCTATTGAAATATGGCAGGCATATGTGTGCCCCCACCCGTGTTTGAAACCGGATCGCCAGATAAGACGGCAACTGCAATAACCATTGAGCCAAAGAGACACACTGCATCCCACCACACCAGTTTTCGGTTCATATGGATATCAGCTCTGGCTATAACGTCAAACCTTGGCTAAGTTTATGTTCATTTTATTCAACGAATATAACCAATTTCATTTTCCGTGTTTGTTTGAAGATCATCAAAATCCTGCAGTTGGTTATGTTTATTATTTGATAACATGCTAACCGGTCAGGTCACAAGTTAATAT
The DNA here is from genome assembly GCA_947247005.1 of Spisula solida. Lineage (NCBI taxonomy): Eukaryota > Metazoa > Mollusca > Bivalvia > Venerida > Mactridae > Spisula > Spisula solida. Next base: position 56,521,214 of record OX365948.1, on the reverse strand, counting down.
ACTCAACGAATTAGGAATGTCGTGTTATAAATTTGTATGACAATTCTGCATTCAGTTTAACTTGTTGACTGGCAGCTGATTAGCAAATTAGATAAATTCAAACTTATCTGCATTCAAGAGTAAATCAAGTACTAGTTGCTTCTGATAATGGCAATGAATCGCCAATTTGTACATTGAAAGTGTGTTAATCTAGCTTAAGAGATTTGTACATAGTGTTTAGTTTATACTCGTAACTTGTTTTGGCGAGCCTCAAAAACTCATTTCAATAATTTATGTGATAAGATTTATACTTAAGCTGTGCGATTTGCTAGCCTTAAGCACGTAACTCATTTGTTGTAGCAAAACCTATAATCATATGACACTTACATTTTGTATATAATAAAATCTTTCCACAAATATAAAAAAATATAAGTCGCCCACGAAGCGCGTGTTAAGCTATGATTACTGAGTCGGTTCGAACAAAAAAACTAAACTAAGCAGATAACTAAATGCTTGCATTGCATTGTATACGACCACGACAACATATAGCTAGGAAAAACTAGGTTATGACAACGTGTGCATAGAATGTAACGTATGGTATCCAATGGCCTGACAACTTGCAATTTCAAGCCAAGACATCATATTACACTTGTACAACTCTGATTTCATTCCATAGGGAATTGTTAATAAAAACCACTCATACATGCAAAACCTCTTCTTCTCCTTCTGCAGATACTGTACACTTTCCCTCTCTGTGGCATTGTCGTACAAGCTTGTAATTCAAGGCACGAGTTTTATGACTGACCGCACGAGTATTCGAGTAATATCGGATTGGCCATACGAGTATTCGAGTAATAGGACTGACCACTCGAGTGTTCGAGTAATATCGGACTGACCACACGAGCGTACGAGTAATATAGCTGACCACACGAGTATTGGAGTAATATCGGGACTGACCACACGAGTATTCGAGTAATATCAGAATGACTACACGAGTATTAGAGTAATATGGCTGACCACACGAGCGCACGAGTAATATGACTGACCGCACGAGTATTCGAGTATTATCGGTCTGACAACACGAGTATTCGAGTAAAATCGGACTGATCACATGAGTGTTTTAGTAATAAGACTGACCACACGATATTCGAGTAATATAGGACTGACCACACGAGTATTCGAGTAAAATCGGACTGATCACACGAATGTTTTAGTAATAAGACTGACCACACGATATTCGAGTAATATAGGACTGACCACACGATATTCGAGTAATATTGGACTGGTCACACGATATTCGAGTAATATAGGACTGACCACACGATATTCGAGTAATATAGGACTGACCACACGAGTATTCGAGTAATATGACTGACCGCATTAACTGTTTTATCAGTAAGGCAAATATGGTAGACTAGTATATAGATATATAGATATTTTATCTAACCGATAATACTACTGTTAAATACGATATTATATTACATAATGTAATGTTTACATATATCTAGATATTAATATTTTTATAGACCTAGATAACGTAACATGTCAGTGATATATTAATATACACCATAAATATATGATACTCATACTATGAATACGATAAGATGATAGACACGAGGATATCTATATTATAAGCTTTAAGCATAACTGCGGTAAAAGCAGAACATTTCGCGAGGGATTAAATCCTCGATAGCCTAGTGGTAGAGCGACCGCTTCGAGTGCGGGAGGCCTCGGGTTCGATCCCAGGCCGTGCCATATCAAAGACGAAATAAAAAAGGTACCAGAAATTCCCTTGCTAGAAGCTCAGCATAAAAGGGAAACTGGCTTCTCTTCTCTCATACCATCGTGGCGATGGATAACTGCGGGAATGAGGTGTCGAGAGTGATTAATATAAGTTGGAAAAACTTGTTTCACAATCGACCTTAAATAAATAAGTACAAAGTGTAAACAAAATTTTGCTAAATTCGCGAAAATTTATGTCTGTGAATTTGAAAAACGGAGGTAAAACAATAGAATAAAGTTCTTGCTGTTTATAAAATCGCGAACTTTTAACCTAGCGATTTACTCAAAAATAGCAAATTCGCGAAAATTTATGGTTATGAATTTAGAAACGGAGGTAAAACAATAGAAAGTAGTTCTTGCTGATTTATAAAATCGCGAACATTTAACCTGGCGATTTACTAAAAAATTGCAAATTCGTGAAATTTTGACCTCGCGAAAATTTATAATTTTACACCAATAAACGAATATCAAATGAACAAAATGATGCGTTTTATCTGTGACTATCGTTGTCGCTTTACGTCGGAAATTGTGTTGAGATAAATTATGGAAAATTAATGATGTGTTATCACCCGGGAACTTCGTACGGTGTTTGTCTTCCGGGTTTGTTGACGAATTATCTTCCGTGAAATTTGTATTCATATGCAGTTGACGGCAGATAGTGGTTTTATCATGGGGGTTAAGTGAGCATTTGTTCGGTTTTATCGTAAGGTGTCTATGTCTGTGTTATAATATTGTGCTGTTTTGTTGATGTGCAGTTTGTTGATAGTGAAGTTAGTGGGTTTTAACTTTGACTGTTATATTAAACATGGAGACGGAAACTAAACCGGGCTCAGTCTGGTCAATATGGATTGGAGTGAGTCTGGACAACCTGGCTAGCAAGTCTATGGTAAGAGTTCTTAACTCACAGTTTTACTCACAATTTTATCGAATTTTTATGACGTTGAAGAAAGTTCTCAAAATACATATGCTTATGTTTTTGCTTTGAATAACTTATATACTTCACGGGCATAGCGTAGCTAATAATATTATATATTATACGTAAACTGAAACTTGTAAATTTAGTCGTTGTTGAATAATGTTATCCGTGTGGCAAGAGTGCATGGACTGTGTCTGGCATTAAATGGTAAAAGGCGGAAAGTCAATGTACCCAGACAGTAAATTGTTGGTTATAAGTCAAATCGGCTGGCCCTTTAAAAAGGGGGTGATGCTATATCAGTTAGTATATAATTACTGAACGTTTTGATTTATTCGTTGTTAAAGGGACTGCCTCACATATTGGTGTATTGCAAAAATAAAATAAAATTGTCAAATATCCGTGTAATTTTTGCATAGTTGCCTTTATATTCCATAAACAACCACACTGACATCAAAAATACCTTGAGAAACTTCGGCATTTAGTAGTTAGTTAGTATTTTTACATCAAAAATTCTATAGGGTATTAATACCCTATAGAACTAGCACTACTATTACTTAAATTGCCTGAAATTTCTTTGCATTTGATGAAAACGAATCGAAAAACGAACCAAAAGGTATACCTCAATGATGTTTACGCTGTAGTTTGTTGATGTTACAGTTCGATCACGTGTAAATTACATAATTCGCAAAGCATGTTGGAAGGAAACTTAGCAGTTTTTTTTCAAGGAAAAAATACTCAATGGGCGATATCAAGAGTGGTTAAAATTGCTTATTTGCACCAAATCTTTCATAAGGCAACCGCCAGTGGTTTTCTATTACATCAATACTTGGTTAGGTAGGAAAATCACGATATAAATGTTTTAGCCCAATCTGTGAGGCAGCACCTTTAAGAGTATGTTGTGGTTCTACGTGTGTTCATGTTTATGAAAAAGTTTCAGTAAGACTTAGTATAGGAGAGATCACCGTATTCATATGCAAAATGCCCACCGGCAATCTATTGGATGAATGAACAAAGAAAACCTGCCATTCACCAATAGCTAGCTGGTGGTATGAATGCCTTTAATACAAACCAAACATGATCTCTCCTATTGGATTCTTCATAAAATAATATTAATTAAAATTTTAAACGAATGGGGAAAACTTTCAGTTTGTAGTAGATCGTTATACATGTGTATATGTGTGCATAATATACTCTAAAATCAATATTTCAGTATAGCATAGAAGTGCAAAACATAAACAACTTCTGTAATTGACAGGTGTCAATGTAGCAGTTATATATATTGTATATTAGCCTTATAAATCAGAGTGGTGTCCATATATAAATGCATATGTGTACGTATAATGTATTATATGTAGTGATATATCTCGATTGATTGATCCGTTATTTACTGATGATGACATGAATGGGGTTTGTTTATTTCTCTATTATGGCCTTACATGCGTTAAAAAACCTCCATGCATAAATTAATGCCATCTAAACCACCGTGAACGGTCGCCAGTCACACTTCGTGTGTAAGACAATACCACGTTACCATATCTTCACACTTTAAGGCACCAAAAACTAGTTAAATATTTAGTGACATTATATATTTTTTTGTGATCACTCTTCGTCCGTCGTCCATCGTCCGTCTGTCCGTCCGTCCGTCCGTCCGTCCACAATTACTTGTGTAGACACTAGAGGTCACACTTGTAACTTAATCTTTATGAAACTTAGTCACAATGATCATTTTAACAAAATCTAGGTCAAGTTCGATATTGGGTCATCCGGGGTCAAAAACTAGGTCACAAGGTCAAATCATAGAAAAACCTTGTGTAGTCACTAGAGGTCACAATTTTAACTTAATCTTTATGACACTTGGTCACAATGATCATCCTAACAAAATCTAGGTCAAGTTCGATAATGGGTCATCCGGGGTCAAAAACTAGGTCACAAGGTCAAATCATAGAAAAACATTGTGTAGTCACTAGAGGTCACAATTTTGGCCTAATCTTTATGAAACCTAGTCACAATGATCATCTCAACAAAATCTAGGTCAAGTTTAATATTGGGTCATCCGGGGTCAAAAACTAGGTCACAAGGTCAAATCACTTCAATATGTCATTGGGTCTAAATGTGATATTAATTATAAAGCATAAGACAATATGAAAACCTTGTTCATGCAATAGAGGCTACCATTAGGGGTGCGTGAACTACTAGGACAGGTGAGCGACCTATGGCCCTTTGGGCCCTCTTGTTTTAGCCGTTCTGTGAATGTGGTTATTGGAGCTGGGAAAATATCAACTCAATTAGTAACTGTATATTTTTCTTCTTCAAGTAAAGTTTGAAACCCAATCTCGGACAAAATCGTACTTGGTATTGTCAAGCACTTATGCCACCATGGCAGATTGATAGTCAGTAATATTAAAGGACATGCCGACGTTGTCCTTTGGCTTCCTCGACTTAAAATCAATAGGGGTCAATTATTGATTGTAACCAAACTCCCTATAAAGTTTGATTAATATTAACAGTATGTGATTACAAATAGGCGCCGTCATAAAATATAATTTACGTTTCCCATTTAAGTACAGACGTCCCTATTTGATTGAAGCATTTCAACTCCATATGACAGTAAATATGAAATCCGCATACAGTTTGATTCAAACAGTGGCACATGTGCAGCATAGTTATCGCATACTTATGTCGTGAAGTACCTGGGTAGTTAAGATAAAGCCGGTGAGGAAATGAGCATTATCACCAACGTAGCTAAGTTTAATCTCGTTTCCATTTTTTGGAGCAACGTTTGTAAGACGGTGTTATCTGACAGTTTTCTTAACTTTATTTTAAAGTCCCATTATCTCTCTAAACTTTTTTCGATCATCCAGTATATACAATTAAGGAATTAGGATGTTTTTCACAAATTACCCATAATTATTGACGATAGAATGTTACTATATCTGTCTAAATAGTATGCCAAAAATCACATTTAAGTAAAATGTATAAAAGACAAATTACTAATTTTGCAAGAGTTGCTTCCCTTAGACTATAAATTGTGCATTTATTGTTTACAATTCGTTATTTTGTAAACAAACAAACTGAGGGTTGTTTTTCGTTTTCTTCCATCTTATGGTGTTTTCCGCCTTTTGGACTCAACTTCAGTGCTTAAAATACATCATTCTATGCATAGGTTACCAAGTTATTGCTTTTTGAAAATATCCGTTTAGGGGTTAATGTGGCTTTAAATTGAATACTGTAATTCAAAGCCACACAGAAACTGGCTGCAGCTCCTAGACACTCACACAAGAGACAGACACGGAACGTATCATCCATATCCCCGAACCACGATGCTTGTATTACAAGCAAACCTACCTTGCATGACTTTTGAAATTAACATAACATATTACCGTAAGGGGAAGTAATTGAAAATGATAACTACACAGCATTCTCATCATATCGTCTTTTATGCTTTGAAATAGTATATTTATATTTACCGGAGACAAACGGAAATGGTCGACCTTTCACTGAAATTATGTACATGTACCCCTTATTGCGAGCATCAACAGAACAATACTATTGACATGAAACTACGTTTTTTATTAAAGTCACATTATCTCTCCCAAAATGTTTTTCCCGATCATCCAGTAAATAGACTAAATACAAAGAATTAGGATGTTTTTCACAAATGACCTATAATTGACGACAGAATGTCAGCTATATCTGTCGAAATAGTATGCCAAAAGTCACATTTAGTAGAATGTATGGATGACAAAATACTAATTTTGCGAGAGTTGTTCCCCTTAGACTTTAAATTATGCATTTATTGTTTACATTTCGTTATTTTGTTTACAAACCAATTGGAGGCTTTATTTCGTTTTCTTCCATCTTATTATGTTTTCCACCTTTGGGACTCAACTAAAGTGCTCAAAATGCATCATTTTGCAGATATGGTTGCCAAGTTACTGCATTTTGAAAATATCCAATTAAGGCATAATGGGACTTTAAGTGAAAAATACATTCTTCAATGATTCGTCACCTGATACTCGGGTACTCGGTAAACAGCGACTATTCTTCCGCCTAGTTGAAAAACATCTCGGTACAGTGTATCTCGTTGATAAACATGAATAGGTAATATTTAAGGGTGAATACCCCCAGCTGGAGTCATGTGGCCAGCACAATCACGCTCTCACTAGGTACAATGGTCTACTTTATAAAAATCTACACCAAATAAGGTAAACGTGTTACAATACATTCCCCAGGTGATAAGAGCTAATTGGACCGTTATTAAAATCACGACATGAGTTATTGGTAGCGTTATGAATATTGAAATGTTTATGAAATCGCTATTTATGAGTTATGTGTCTATGTTTATTACTAGAAACCTTTCTTACGCTTCTACGCACCATTTTCATTGCAAGTTTCTGTTGTTTTTAGGTTTATTTTGTTGTTTTGATGTTGTTGTTGTTGCTGCCGCTGCTGTTTTGATGTTGTTGTTGCTGCCGCTGCTGTTTTGATGTTGTTGTTGCTGCTGTTGTTTTCGGGTTGTTGTTGTTGCTGCTGCTGCTGTTTTGATGTTGTTGTTGCTGCCGCTGCTGTTTTGATGTTGTTGTTGCTGCCGCTGCTGTTTTGATGTTGTTGTTGCTGCCGCTGCTGTTTTGATGTTGTTGTTGCTGCCGATGCTGCTGCTGTTTTGATGTTGTTGCTGCTGCTGTTGTTGTTTTGGGGTTGTTGTTGTTGCTGCTGCTGTTTTGATGTTGCTGCTGCTGTTGTTGTTGCTGCTGCTGTTTTGATGTTGCTGCTGCTGTTGTTGCTGCTGCTGCTGCTGTTGTTGTTGTTGCTGCTGCTGTTTTGATGTTGCTGTTGCTGTTGTTGTTGCTGCTGCTGCTGCTGTTGTTGTTGCTGCTGCTGCTGCTGTTGTTGTTGCTGCTGCTGTTGTTGTTGTTGCTGCTGTTTTGATGTTGCTGCTGCTGTTGTTGTTGCTGCTGTTGCTGTTGTTGTTGTTGCTGCTGCTGTTTTGATGTTGCTGCTGCTGTTGTTGTTGCTGCTGCTGCTGCTGTTGTTGTTGCTGCTGCTGTTTTGATGTTGCTGCTGCTGTTGTTGTTGTTGCTGCTGCTGTTGCTGTTGTTGCTGCTGCTGTTTTTCATGTTGGTTGCTGCTGTTTTGATGTTGTTGTTGGTGGTGCAATGTGTGGTCTACTGTAAAAAGTGTTGTTAGACACTCTTGGAACAGTTGGGAGAGAAGGGGTTGGCAGGGGAGGAAGGTGTCAGGGAAGGAGGAAGCAGAATAGGGGAATCGGGGAAAGAGGGAGTCGGTGTGAGGGAGCGAAAGATGGATTCGTGGAATGGAAGGGGCCATGAGAAGGAGGGGGATGTGTGAGTCTGGAAATCAGGGATTCGGGGATGGATAAGGGACACTCTCTAACACTACGGCTTAGTCCATATGGTGAGAGCCAAGAAAGACAACCCTGTTAGGAGATTGTATAATGCCCTGGTTGAACCAAGCCTCTCCGTGATGTAGTTATATAAGCTGTTATAAAACGTCTTTATTCTAACTATTATGACCGCAATAAAAAATATCTACAGTAAAACCTCGGTAATACGAGCAGCGATTATTCGAGCAACCGGCAAAATTCAAACTCATTTTCATATAAACACAGCTACAATTAGTAATAACAACAATTCATCATAGACTTCGGATATTTCGAGCACCTGGCTTAACTCGAGCATTTGGCTTGTCCCGATGGGTCCTCGAGATAACGAGGTTTTACTGTATAATCATCAGGAAGAAGTTCAAAGAACACTTAATTAATAACCTCACCATTGTACTGTATTGTGTATATAAGCTGTTACATGCCATAGAAATAATATAGATTTAATATTGAATATTACTTCCGTCATAATTTAATCAAAACAATTTATGACATTGACGAATCGTTTTTCATTGGAGGTTTAGTTTGATAAAGCTCTCTTATTTCAGATATTGGAAACATTTCCTTAAACTAGTAGTATGTCGCGAAGTCGTATGTAAACACCGGTGTATTTATATTTTAAATGGTAAAAGATATATTGTATGAGACTTTCTGTTTAAAAATATGTTAAAGAAAGAGAACGCAGACGCGAGGTTGTCTTATTTTGACGAGGGCGTAGCCCGAGACAAAATAATCAACCGAGCGTTAAGTTTTCTTTGTAATTTATATCATTGGCCAGTGATTGGCTATCACTTTGTAACCATAAGCGTGTCTAAATGTATTACAATGCTGACCGATTAAAATGTCCAATAAAAATCAATACCACGGTGTTGTGATTTTAAAGTTGAGGACTCCAGTACAACTCGACCAAGAAAATCGATAGAGGTCACGTTGACCGAAGTAAAGAACAATAGAAATGTATGTCTACAGTGCAGGATAATATTATCCTGCACTGTAGTAATTGCACTCATTCCTTTGAAAATTAAGACACACCCCATCAGTTATCATCGGATTTAGCCACACCGCCTCTGTTAACATCAATGTAAATTGCCGTAGCCATGATATAAGTATGTATACAGACCTACGTTCAACGAAGACTTACGTGACACACGTTTCGTACCTGTTTCTTACCTGTTACGTATCAGGTACGAAACATTTTGTACCTGTTACGTACCAGGTACGAAACGTGCGCCACGTAATTGTTCGTTGAACGCAGGGCTGTGGTGTGCGAATAGTTTTAATACATCGCGAGAATACTCATAATGAGGGATGCGATTACTGACGATGATCGCGTTTTCGGATAAGCTGTAGCAAGAAGTGTCATTTAAGGGTTTGGTCGAATAAAAGCAGTGCGCATGCGTTTATTCTCTAACTTACTCGACTATCATGTTTATCTACCGTATATATCAATTTGTAAGACGACCTGACCTATACGACGGTAAATGCTAAATTCCTATTCGCCGATCAATAGTCCGTGTACGACTTGTATACCAGGCTGTCTTCTAAGCGGGTAAATTCGGTATATACGAGGGGTGATCCAGAATTTCATAGACTTTTGCTCTTTTTCAAAAACCGTTAAACTTACAGTAACAAAGCTGTGTACTTTGTAATATTGATACTTCATGTGTTACCATGGTAGCGTATAAATGTTGTTGCAAATATTATTTTTAGATATTATGTCAATAATTGATAAAAGTCGCTTTTGTGTAACTTTCATACCGATCTGACCTTAAATAAACTTTTTAAGAGCAAAAATCCACGTAATTCTGGATCATCCCTCGTGTAGTATTTATGTGCCATATTATGTAATGTATGTATTCTGTATATTTGCAGATGAACACTGTTATGAACAGACACACTGGCTCTTCAAATGAGGTCATTAGAATGAGGAGCAGCCGAGCAGGCGCCTCACACACACAAACAGATACCCCACCATCCAGCCCTGCACAGACAGACGAACGAGCATCCCGGGCCTGCTGCTTTTGTTGGTGCTGTTGTTGTACTTGTTCATGGTAGAAATTACCTAACATAGCTTAGAACATATACGCATTAGATCAAACAAACAAGTTGATGTATTACAATTAAGATCATTGTACAGCGAGCCTTCGTCGTCCGTTTAGAAAAACGATCATCAATCCCCGGAATCCGAATGTTCGTTGATCTTCACCATGCAATGGTCTTTACAGTCCCTTAGTTGGACCACAGGAACTTGCATTTATAATTTAAAAAAAATGAAATAATATTTTGATAAAATAAAAAAAAATAACTAGGCCTACTGTACTGTATTATACATGCTGTACAGTAGGCCTAGTGAAAAAGAAATTGAAAATATTTTTTAATTTTTTAAAAATTATAAATGCAAGTTCCTGTGGTCGGACGTGTTACTGACCAGTTAGAAACCCATGAAACGCTAATTTAAAGACTAAACATGTCGTATTGCTCCTACCCTATATACCCTCCTATAAGCAATTTGGGGTTTAAGAATCTTTCGACGTATTAGACAGTTTGCCATATAAGCGGTTATATACGGCAATTTAGATATGTTTGATATAAAAATAACCGATTTGGATTTAATAATAATATAAGCATCTTAAGACACATGGTTGCTAAAATACAGGTGACCACTAACACAGTTTTAACTGAAAAATGAATACCAGTTTTAGATTTTCCTCTCCACTATAATCAAGGATATACCCACATTGTCCGTATACAGCCATGCCGTAAATTATAGTATCTTCTATTCGCTGCACTGTGGTCTTTTCTGTAAAAAAAACTATTTATTGACGAAAAATTTAGCATTTATTCAACATTTACGCTATGTGTTCGAAATTATTTTTTGTTAAATTGTTTATCTAGTTCTTTTATCGACATCGACTTTATCATCACTTGTTTATTTGGTCTGAACTGGTCTCTTGCTAGCTGCTGTCACGCTTGCTAGTTAGCCACACAGGCACAAGGTTTCAAATTGTCTGCTTCAAAATTATCTGAGTGTACCCTATATAAAGATAAGGTTATGCAGCAGCCATGTTTAGCCGCATCGGATATGACGTTTCGAAAGCTGGTACCCAATTCACACCTTACCTTAGTCGTGTGGAGCATTGTGGGTTATTCTTGCTCAGAGAAATTAAGCAGTGGCGCCAACGGGGATCGAAGTCGGTACCTCTCGATCCCGAAGCGCACACCCTACCTCTAGGCCACCGGTCCCCACTGTGCTATGACAAGTACATGTATAGAAAAAACTGGGTACCAGCTTTCGAAACGTCATATCCGTTGCGGCTTAACATGACTGCTGCACAACCTTCTCTTTATATAAGGTACACTCAGATAATTTTGACTCAGATAATTAGACACCATGTGCCTCTGGTCAGTCATTGATTAAAGACGTTCGTGGCAGTTTCTTGTGATATATTTGGGGAAAGATTTTCCCAATATTTTCCCAATATAATATGTTTTCCCAATTGTAGAAATTGTCCAAACTTTGTATAAGGACAGTGTATCATATGAGAAATAGGAAAATGCAAAAATAATCAAAGGTCACCGGGCCTGTTATGTTAGAGTTATCTGCCCCTGAATGCATAAATTTGGAGAAAAACGCAAGTTTAAAGGTGAGATTACTCATAAACAAATTCGGTGACCTATGACAATTCTTGTGTACTTGTTTCTAACATGGTACATTTGTACTATTGTCATAGTTTACAATGTTCAAACAAATTCTATTGTTGGGAAATTTTGCCCCGTCTCTCGTCCGACAAACTGAAACGAACGCCTTAAATGTTTACGTAAAAAACATACATGTGTATCAAGATTAAGCACAATTATGACAGCCCTGTACATGTAAACTGAACAAATTCTCCTCATTCCGGCTTTGCAGATATGTAATGTCATTGTTATAACCTATATAATAATACTGTATATGTACGCCTGCCACAATGTTACTCCTCCTCCTCCTACGTCTACCCAATGCCTTTCTAATACGAGATCAATGTATGAAATATGTATAAAATATGTATGGAATAATCCACCGGACATCGTCAATATGAAACGCCTATGTCGCTGTACCACCAGAATTTGGCAGTTCCTTTTGTTAAATTATAAGAACATAGTCCAATGAATTTGCTTGAAATCCTCCGACAAACAACTTCGACAAACAATAAGGCCGGGCGTCCTCTGCTATGGAGTTATGTCAATACATTATACATTCTAATTTCATTGGGGCTAGACTTATTTACATTAGCGATACTGCTTTAAGATCATTCCGAAGCTGAAATCAAGATTTGTAACATTAGACTTTATTCAATTCAATGCATTAGTTTGACTTCGCACTCAATGTGACATTAACATGTATCGAACTGGGCACACTTGTTTATCAGGATGAGATGTTGTTTCGTAACTGGAACTTAATTTTTATACCGGACCAGTGACTAGGAACAGAGTTACAGTCCTTGACTTAACACCTAGTTTGGAATGGTTTTCGTGGTTATATATTTGTTATAAGTTCTAGCAATTTTTGCGGATTAATTTTGCTCTTGTTTTGTGACAATCATGAAATTGGACAACCTTGGATACACTTGTACGGGTTTAATTCTAGTTATTTCACAGTTGCTGCCATAAATACGACCACAAGTCATTAATAATACATCATTTATATGATCACGAACACCGTTTTGACGGCACATGTTTTCGTCGATTCGACCTCGGTCTGATTCGTACTTGATTGATTGATGAATTTTTATGACTGTCTGGCTCTTCTTTTCTAAGACAGCCTTCACATGATCATAATTATATGATATCACTGGAACAGCTGCGTTTATAACACTAATTTCATTAAAGGCACATTGAGCCCTTAACGGCTATTTTCAAAAAGCAATAGCTTGGTAACCTATCTACAGTATGATGCATTTTAAGCACTTTCTTTGAGTCCCGAAGGTGGTTAACACCATAAGATTGAGGTAAACGAAATGCAGCTTCCATTGGGTTTGTAGACAAAATAACGAATTGTAAACAAAAAATGCATGATTTATAGTCAAAGGGAAGCAACTCTTGCAAAATTAGTACTTTGTAATACATTTTACTTAAAAATGATTTTTGGCATAGTCTTTTGAAAGATATAGTTGACATTTTGTGTCAATTATTGGTCATTGGTGAAAATACTCTTAATGCATTGTATTTACTGGAGGATGATCAGAAAAAAGTTTTGGAAGATATAATGGGGCCTTAAGATTAAAACCCAATAAAGCCCTAAACGGCTATTTTCAAAAAGCAATAGCTCGGTGAGCTATCTACAAAATGATGCATTGTGAACTCTTTAGTTGAGTCCCAACGGTTGAAAAAACGCCATAAGATTGAAATAAGCAGGCAACTCTTGCAAAATATTTTACTTAAAAGTGGTTTTTGGCACACTATTTTGAAAGATATTGTTTGCGTTTTGTGTCAATAATGGATAATTTGTGAAAAAAATCTTAATTTATTGCATTTACTGGAGGATGATCAGAAAAAAGTTTTTGATGAGATAAGAATAAGCATAGACTTGGTGTCAAAAATTATACAAGTGGACAAGTGCAAGAACCTGTGTTTTCAAAGTTCACGTAAAACAATGACGTGGCAGATTTATTTTTGATGCCAGATCACGGTCCAAGATTCTTGATGGGTTCTTTTGACGGGGGTTTCGAGAAAACACTATCATCTTTTATCTTACAATTTGAGATCATAATAAGTATCGTGTTATATTGAAGAGGGGCGATTGAGTGTATCCTTCATGCTTTGTTTTCTGGTTTTGATGGCTTTTAAGGGTCGTTTCGGATATCAGGCGTGGTAAAGATTAAACATTGAACGTGATTCTTCCTCATTAAGATTATTTATATCTCGGATTATCTCCTTTTGGAACTCAACAGTGTTGTCATAAAATACGTGTGTATAGAGCGTTCTTTGTCCATTAGCGCTGGGGATAAACGTTTTGATGGTTTAAAATTCGGTCCCTCTCTGTTCTGCAAAACAAATCATCTACTTGCATAAATTCATGCTCAAATCATTGTCTCTGAAACTGTGTGACTGATAGGAAGAACAAATTTTAAGATACATGTATAAGCAAATACTAGTATCATCAATGGTCACTTATGCAACCCGATCGCCGGTCCGATCGGACGGCGCATTTTGGTCTAATCTGGCCGGAGGCTGGGCGGACATTGGCGGGCGAACGGAGTAATTCGTGTCACTTCTGGCATATGCATTCATTGCTACTCATCGCCCGGTGTCCGGACGATGCATAGACATGGGTAACATATCGGATCTACGGACATTGTCCGGCGTCCGGGTGGTTTGTGACCCAAGTATTACTTGGAAATCCTCGTGTGTTACAGTGGGACAATAAACGTACGTTGTCAAACCTTGGCACGGTTTCAGCAGGCAAATTGTATTTCGAATTATTAAAGTCACATGAAGCCCTAAACGGCTTTTTTCAAAAAGCAATAACTTGATAATCTATCTGCATAATAATGGATTTGAGTCCCGAAGGTGGAAAACACCATAAGATGGAAGAAAACGAAATACAGCCTCAAGTTTGTTTGTTTACAAAATGACGAATTGCAAACAATAAATTGACAATTTATAGTCTAAGGGAAGCAACTCTTGCGAAATTAGTATTTTGTCTTCCATATATTTTACTGATATGTGATTTTTGGCATACTATTTCGACAGATATAGTAAATATTTTATCATCAATTATTGGTCACTTGTGAAAAACATCCTAATTCCTTGTATTTACTGGGTGATCGAAAATAGTTTTTGGAAAGATAATGGGACTTTAAAGCTTTTATTATCTTGACAAATACAAGTGTATAAAGGTAATTGGATCACAGCACATTTATAATGTAGTTAGTTTGGGCCAGGCACACTGAACACAGCGCTGTTACAACCAACTATGATATAGGGTAATATGATTATGCGTATAGCTAATGTTACATGAATATTTCATTATAGGCCCTAATGTTGACCTACCATAATTATGTCATAATACTGCACTTTTATAGATAGAATCTCACCTGTGAGCTGTAACCTTGGGTATATTCTACTAAGCATATAAAGTTTATAGCTAAAAGTGCAGTCACGGCTCAAAACTAGTTTTCGACATATATCTCGACGGAGATAACTCTAGCTTTATCAATAAACAAGCATTCATAATATAAACACTGCACGAGCACAAGGAGAACGTACGGTGCTCGTTGGTTTAGTTCGTACAGCGCTCGTATGACACTCGTAGTACGTTGCCTGTACGGTTACCACACGATGTCCGTTCGCGTCCGTTGTGAATATAAGTGCGAGTACTGACAAGGGTCACATTTTTAGCTCACCTGTCACAAAGTGACAGAGTGAGCTTTTGTGATCACTCTTCGTCCGTCGTCCGTCCGTCCGTCGTCCGTCAACAATTGACTTGTGTAGACACTAGAGGTCACAATTTTGGCCTAATCTTTATGAAACTTGGTCACAATGATCAACTCAACAAAATCTAGGTCAAGTTCGATATTGGGTCATTCGGGGTCAAAAACTAGGACACAAGGTCAAATCATAGAAAACCCTTGTGTAGTCATTAGAGGTCCCAATTTTGGCCTAATCTTTATGAACTTGGTCACAATGATCATCTCAATAAAAGCTAGGTCAAGTTCGATATTGGGTCATCCGGGGTCAAAAACTAGGACACAAGGTCAAATCATAGAAAAACCTTGTGTAGTCATTAGAGGCCTAATCTTTATGAAACTTGGTCACAATGATCATCTCAATAAAAGCTAGGTCAAGTTCGATATTGGGTCATCCGGGGTCAAAAACTAGGTCACATGGTCAAATCACTTCAATATGTCATTGGGTGTAAATGTGATGTAAATTATACAGCATAAGACAATATGAAACCCTTGTACATGCAATAGAGGCTACCATTAGGGGTTCATGAACAACTAGGACAGGTGAGCGACCTATGGCCCTTTGGGCCCTCTTGTTCAAAATACGCACGTACATCGTACGGTGCTTGTTAGATAACTCGGTACGCCGAACTACATGTACGATTAAAGATGGGGGTGTAGCGATCTTTTAAAACATAGGAAATTGCGTCGAAATGTATGGTTATTTCTAGTCTATATTCACAAAAGTGTCGAATAACTATTGCTAAAAATGTACCGAGTTTTAATTAGAAACGGTTTGCAAAAACGAATTGTCGCCAAAAGTTGATGATTCACAGTTAAAAAAAGACTGTTGGCTGAGAGAATGGCACATAACTACTAAAATAGATCACTAGTTCACACAATTTAATAAGTAGCAAAACTAGACTTGAAATGCCAACAGCTATTTGACTCAAAATCGCGGTGAAGTTGCCAGTCAATTTGGTTGTATATACGATTTAATAATAATACGTGATACTAGTAATCATGATATCAAAATACATCATTCTAACGTCACTATAGAAACGGTTTAAATATATCCAGGAATATTCCGCATTATCGTCGGTTGAACCGTTTTTCTGTCACATACGTACGTACTTGGGGGCACTGGACAATGGACCTAGCTTCTTCTCAGCAATTAATTATAAACCTCACTGCAGTGACAACATGTTGTCAGGCCACAGCCAACTTCTACACATGTGGAGAATGTCATGTTAAAATTATAAGAGGAAAAACACAGAGGTACATGTTATTAATTCGGAATGCATCGGCATGACCAAATCCTCCCTCGCTGCCGAAGGTCATTGACTAATTAGGTAGGGACACGCCGAATGACCATGTGGCACGCACTACAACTGTGCCAGTCGAACGCCCAAACAAACATTACGACCAAATTAAAGACGCATCACATAATTAGACAGAGCGACTCGCTTATCTGTTTTTATGTTTTCTGTGCTCGGCTGGTTAAGTTGAGTGCCGCCTTCCGTTTCCGAATTTCTATTATCGTTTTGCCTAAACTGAAAATCGAAACGAGCGGTTTGCATGCAGTCTAGCTCTGTCATCTTTGCACTCAACTTCTCATAAATATATCATGATCAATGTCCCTGTTTTACATTGTCAAAGAACTGGAGCTATGTACAACTTTACAAGAGCAAACTGAATTGTTTTATAAAGCCTATTAATACTTATTGTATAAACAATATTATTAGTCCGCACACGTTCCCTGTGGTTAATGTTATTGTATAAATGGCAATACTTTGACACAGTTCAAAGACAAACAGTTTCAAAGATTTCATTTTGCATGATAAGAAGAAAAAAGTCACAGTATCTAGAATATTATGACGTCATGTCTGGTTTCTGGCTCTCATACCCGTGAAATAAATTACAATATTATTTCCATCAATGACGCTCTCGTTGATATCTCATGTCTGGTTAACTGTCAGTTTTCCCCAATGAATTGTGTCACTTTCTTTTTATGCAAATACTGACAGAAGTGATGTTATGTTTCCATGATAGAAGTCACGTTATGTTTCCATGATAGAAGTGACGTTATGTTTTCGTGCTATGTTTCCGTGACAGAAGTGACGTTATGTTTCCATGATAGAAGTGACGTTATGTTTCTATAATAGAAGTGACGTTATGTTTCCATGACAGACGTGACGTTATGTTTCCATGACAGAAGTGCCGTTATTTATCCATGATAGAAGTGACGTAATGTTTCCATGTCATAAGTGACGTTGTGTTTCCATGACAGAAGTGACGTTATGTTTCCATGACAGAAGTGACGTTATGTTTCATTAAGACCATATTTTACTTACATGTATCTTAATAGCTGAACTGTATTGTACATTTATATATATGTTGATTTTATGCCGTATCCAACATGTCGGTAATGTATTTCCAGAAAAAGTCCAACAGGAACTCTTGCTAATCAATGTCTAACTTCGCTTGTCAATTTGTCTTTCTTGTTGGAGTTTTCCGGAAGTCACAGGAGTTAAATGCCACGCGCAATATTTCCATGTGTCCTTTAAAACGGGGTTTATTAAGTTGGACGCAGCCGTGTTTCTGGCATTCGTCAGCTTGATAATTTTGTTGACAGTACACCGACAGTAGTGTCTTTAGGCTGGAAAGAAGTCTGTTGTTGTTAACTTGGGTGATGTTTGTATTGATTTTCCTGTTGCTTCGATCTTAAAATACTTGGGGCTGGCAACGTGGGCTTGAATTTGATTTGAGTTAACAGTTAAACTTGGTTAAAGTTTGGTCGGTTAGTTGTTGTTACGTTATCAAGTTGTAAAGAGGTGGAATATGTTGAATGTACAGCTGTAGTTTGGTTATAATCATCACTGCAATTGGATATGTAATGTTTTGTAAGTTGTACATAATTATGTATTACTTTATTGTTTACCCAATAGGACGAGTGAAGAACTAATACTAATATTTGCATTCCACGGTATTGAATTTTAATTAAATTTGTGTATGATTATTAGAAATTGATTGTACATTAGTAAGCTCTTGTTTATACGTATGTGTCATTAGTCAACTTCACACTCACTTATCGGGGGCAAAATATGTTGTCGGTTAAACGGACGAAGTTCTGAAAATAGGACTTTAACTGGGTACTTTTTATCACCGTATGGAATCAATACTGTTATTATTACCGTATATATACACATGTACACGTGTACAAGGCGACCTGACTTATACGAGATCCTTTGCCAGTCCAATGTCTTAAATAATTGATGATATACGTGGGTTGGTCAACAAGTACACGGCACAATGTTCTGAAATCTTTATGAGACTAAATATTAGTCGTGTTACATTACATTACTCTGTTAATATTACCCTGTTTTAATGGAGATCACTCGTGACCGTAGACACTCACATTTTATTCAAATACATATTGTGACTTTATGGTCGCAAATATAGGTAATTCGGAGCTACGATACGATCTATAATAGAATAGAAAGTTATTTCCCATCATGTACTATTTGGTGACACAGTTAGAGGTAGGTGTATATTGTGTGGTATTTTCTTGAAACGACCATTCAGCATTGATCGTAAAATGATCGTAAAATGAAAATCTCTAAATCAAGCAACAGAAAAACATCATTCTACCAACTATATGCAGTAAAATTCAAATGAATACTTACGTCAGAAACAAAACTATACCTCAATTCTACAATTTACTGGGGCCAAAAGATTGTAGAATATCGGACAGGGGGCAGCACTCAACCTAACTAGCTGAGCACAGAAAACATAGAATTCACCACATACCACAATCACACGGTACAATGTCCAACACATAACCGAACCAGAAAATAAACTTAATCGCTGAAAGCCCAACCAAATGTCAGCTGTCAAAACTGCGGAAACCAAAGTCTAAGCTGTCAAAAAGCTGAATGGCCTAGTTTCAGCTATAAGCCCTCGTACATGTTTAGTAAACCGTTTGTTTACAGCGTGTTAGGTTTCTGTTTAGACTATCTTTCACTTTCAGAAAAAATAAAGAAATTCGGATTAGGTATAACATTATGACGATTTCATTAAGAAAGGATTAAACTAGGACAAACAGGAAACGAACTAGAACTTGAGAAGACATCCATATTTCCTTCCTTATTTACTAAAAGACGTGGCTTTATGTAATGATTTTTATCTGAGAACTTTTGAGTCTTTCGGTACAACGTCAAAGTAATACGTATTGAATTTAATCCGTCCATATGAGATGTTATAATTATTTTCTCTTTTTATTTGTCTGGCTTCTCAAGTACAGTCTATTTGTTTTGTTATACTGTCTTGTATTTCACAGATTAGCTTCTGTGTTGCTATGTGTTTCTAACTTACTTACTGACCCCTCTTCATCCCAGGTTGAACATAAGGCTACAATGGTCTCTCCTCAAATTGAGTATGTAATCGGTAATTTTTCGGTGCCTCTTTCAAAAATACTCATATCTCTGCGAGTTCCGTCAACATTGTTCTCCGCCATGTTGCTTTGGTCTAAGAGGTATTCTTAGATCGGGTGGTACCATACGGGGAACAACCTTTGGTGATCGTGGATTGGTCAATTTTGAACACGTGGCCTAATCACATTAACCTCCTGTGTATTTTCTTCCGCAACTGGTTTGAGTGTCAAGAAATGGTTATTTATTGGTGATCTTGTTCGGCTAAAATTGTCTGCAGACTAGTATAATGCACCGGCAAAAAAGTCCCGTAGTATATTTTCGCTCGTAAGGCGAATCGCCCGAGTGCGTCTAATAAGCCATATCGTATTATAGAAGGGAATATACGGTAGTTTCTCCGTGGCAGTTTGTCCTTCAATTGGCACAGCTCTGTTACGCCATTGTCTGTTTTGGAATCGTGTTTGTTGCGCATGTGCGATGGACCAGACATTCAATCACATGTTGCGTATCGTCGTATTTGAAACTGTCATTTACAGTATCATATTCTTTTCTAATTACAATGGCGTCTTATTCCAGGCATATTAAAATATCACATGGCTTTGAAATTACTAATAACTTTAATTAAACACGTCTTTAAAACTTCCTAGAATTGGGTACATTTTTTCTTGCAACGTCTGTTGAATAATCGTTATTGGTATGTATAATGTTTCATGAAATGTTTGAACTGGTTTGGTATCTTTCAACTTCCTGTTTCTGGGGTTAAGTCTTGCGCGGCCTAAAACACATAGACATTATAGGCTTTAGCATGCACATGGCTTCGAACCAAATAGCCTAAGAACTGACGGCGATTTATTAAAAGTTTCAGCCCATCTCTTAAACTTGCACCGTAAATTTTGTTATATGACTGAACAATAAGAAAATCCATTTCTTACTTACCAACGATTTTCTCATTCAAAACGCTTTAGAATCCAAGACGGAGTCCAATATTGCAGACATTTTTATACGAACTTTAATTAGTACTGAAAAATTATTTAAAATTGAAAATTAATCACATCAATGGGGTCAGAACGACTGTTTGAATGTTTAATGTGTTTAGCGACGTTTGTTACTTTATCATATAAACATTTTCTACCCGAAGACATACCAGTGCGCAGTCCACTGTGCTTGATGGAACTAGGTTCTTGTGTGACATCTGATATTAACGTAGACATGCATATTACATAACAAGAAAATGTAGCATTATTGTTTCATACCCATTAATTACCTTTCCTGTTTACGTGGTGACACGGAATATAAAATCTGATTTCCATTCGTGTCAGCACGAAAATAGGAATGATACTAAGATTTAATAACAGAACAAAACTGCTAGGTATATTGAGACCTCTCCATGTTTGGTAATAGTTATAGTCAAAGTTATACTCTGATGTATGTAATCGTACGTGGGGTGTTGGATTCAATATGCACTTTAATAATGATTGGTATTGGCATGCATGTACCTGATGTCTTCTATGAGGTAGTTACCGTCTTTGATGAGACTGTTGTCGTCGGTAATGTTTGGTCATGTAACGTTTGTTATATATCTCACAGGATAAGGTAACTTTACGATGACATTATGTATACAGCAGACGATATGTAACGTTTGTTATATATCTCACAGGATAAGGTAACTTTACGATGACATTATGTATACAGCAGACAATATGTAACTTTTGTTATATAACGCACAGGATTTGGTAACTTTACGATGACATTATGTATACAGCAGACGATATGTAACTTTTGTTATATATCTCGCAGGATTAGGTAACTTTACGATGACATTATGCATCTGCAGACGACAATGTAACGTTTGTTATACATATATATCTCACAGGATTAGGTAACTTTACGATGGCATTATGTATACTGCAGACGGCAATGTAACGTTTGTTATATACCTCACAGGATTATGTAACTTTACGATGACATTATGTATACTACAGACGACAATGTAACGTTTGCTATACATATATATCTCACAGGATTAGGTAACTTTACAATAACATTATGTATACTGCAGACGACAATGTAACGTTTGTTATATATCTCACAGGATTAGGTAACTTCACAATAACATTATGTATACTGCAGACGACAATGTAACGTTTGTTATATATCTCACAGGATTATGTAACTTTACGATGACATTATGTATACTGCAGACGACAATGTAACGTTTGTTATATATCTCACAGGATTATGTAACTTTACGATGACATTATGTATACTGCAGACGACAATGTAACGTTTGTTATATATCTCACAGGATTAGGTAACTTTACGATGACATTATGTGTACTGCAGACGACAATGTAACGTTTGTTATATATCTCACAGGATTAGGTAACTTTACGATGACATTATGTGTACTGCAGTCGACAATGTAACGTTTGTTATATATCTCACAGGATTAGGTAACTTTACGATGACATTATGTATACTGCAGACGGCAATGTAACGTTTGTTATATATCTCACAGGATTAGGTAACTTTACGATGACATTATGTATACTGCAGACGGCAATGTAACGATTGTTATATACATGTATCTCACAGGATTAGGTAATTTCACGAAGACTGCAGACGACAATGTCATTTCTAACTGATTGGTAAACAAGCCGAACGAGTGTAGAGTGTTTGGTCTTGACACAACCGGTTGTGGTTGTCGAGTTCTAATCTATTTGTTTGTGCTAATTCCGCCACTTTAGCGGGAGTTTGACGAGCGCATCTTGCTGTTGGCGATTTTAATAAAGTCTAATGTCTTCTTCACTGTATGTATTGCTACCTTGAGCAATATTTGTTGTCCTTCTGTCAAATCATTGACGACTTTCTGATATACAATTCGGAATGTTGTCACAATAAATTACAGTCTTAATATTGTCTTTGGTGCTGACAATTTTAGATTTCATTCTTATGGGGTAGTCACACTACAACGCATAACAACATCGTATGAAAGCTTAACCAGAACACACGCTGGTGATGACCTAAACCAACAACAAAATAATAATAATGACTTTATTTTACGAGGTTAACACATTTGCATAATTTATAAACACAATCTTCCATGAGGACCTCAACATATAAAACATACATTTAACATGATACATGTAGTTGCAAACTTAACAAATAAAATGAAAGTAAATAATAAAAATTGACTTAGATGAATTATGAAAGGTTTGTATAAACAAAACTAAGCTATTCAAATACACACTATAAAACAACAAAACAATATAAACAAGTTAAGAGACAATAACATAATATTTACAATGAATCTAGAACTAACTTATTTTATTGGTAGCCCCAGTCTGGAAACTTCCATCTGATACTAGTACATTTGTACTACCTCATTTATGCGTATGTTTTAACGTATGTGTAACTAAATTCTAACCCATGAAGTTGAATCAAGACAGTAACTTCATACATGATGTGTTTTTTCGTGTGCTTCTTCGTCTTTTAAATGACCCGCCGTCTTTGAAATTTTGTCGTATTTGTTTTCCTATTTTTTTCCATCCATCAACAATTATTTGGCCGTACCATTTATTACTCGCAAAAAATAAAATAATATTCTAGCCGCACAATATCGCAGACGTCCTGAAAGTCGCAAGATGCGCGTATGGCTGTCCCACTTGTTCCAGTGATATATTGCTGCAACTTGAGACTTTGATTTGTGGCGCTACGTTCATCCTAATGGGCTAATATTTCGTATGGCGATCGTAGTGTAGTCTAACGGCTGTCCCACGAAATACCAGCAATTAACTAGCATAGTACCTACCGCCTTTGAACTTTTGTCATATTTTTCTCTTAAAATGATCTAAATGCGCGACAAGGACACGTCATTCAAGTTAAAGACATTATCTAACGCAATCATTTAGATTAAAGACTAATATGCTTATTCCTGGTTAATTTCAGATTAACGAGCGTAAAGCTACCACCGCCATTCCCCTTTGCCACGATTAGGATTTTTTCGTCTAAGGTCACCACGGGGTCAAAGTTCATCACGGGTTCACGGGTTACAAGGGGCATGGGGGATGAGGAGGCAGTGGCCATCCTATGTTGGTACGTAAGAAATAATTTCAGCACAGCTCGGTTTGTTCAACAAACTTCTAGTTTGTATTAGTACCCTTGTAACCCGTGTGTACACTTTACCCCCCTCCTCTGTGGTGTTACCTTGTGGCACTGTATTGCTTTTCGCCTTAACCTTTGTCATACCTTTAGCTTCCGGCAAAATCGGAACGGCATTTATCGCTACGATTCTATAGAACTGTACGAGGTGTTCCGAATGCTTCCGGCAATATGTGCTTCTATCGCTATTTTATTCAGCATTTGTAATCGATTCGCCAAGCAAATAGTAATTTCGCCAATGCTTGCTATTTCCAAACTTACTACTAGTATTCATGTTTATGCTATAACTAAAGTTTGTGTGTGGCTATTGCTTTCGGTCGAAAAGTATGTATGTGATAAGTTTCCATGATAATAAAACGTTTTTCATGCTCATCACAATTCTGTACTCAAATTTAAAATGGTTCTACCCATCAAACGTAGTGTTATTTACTAATTATTGGTTATGGGATGGTTAGCTTTAAAGAAATTAGTTTGATGTTGCCTGTTGAAGTATAGATGATCTAATTGTTGTTTTATAAAGGAGCTAATCATGTTTATTGCGCAAAATGAGATTAGCATGAAAATACGATTATGTTCACTGGGACTGTTTAATTATGTTTATTTTTGGAGGTGGAGATAAGATACATTGTGATAGTATTACACACGCCTGTCGTGACAATGGAAGTTTGCACCCTTTACCGCCTCCTCATGCACTCCTCATGCTCCTCATTAATATATTGAAAGATTTTGCTACTCAATACTATTCAAAGGCATTGACGACGCCCCCGTGTGAATGTTCATACAACATTGTTAACAACATGCTTTCCAAATATAGTGTAATATGTTAAATACCTCACTAGTCCAGTCATTCTAGCCTAAAAACTTTTTTCATCAAATGCAAGAAAACGGCAAGGTCTGTCAATGGGGATTTTTTCTGTGACTATATGGGACAATACGCTACTCAAAAAAATGTGCAAAGAAATTATTTTGCAATTTTGTCTAGGTTCAGATCTAGAATGACTGGACTACATATATACTTAGCTTTGCATACATTTCGTTCAGATTTTAAGTAAAGTGTCTTATTGCCTTATTGGAAGACATATGCATATTTGATAGAAACGAAACATGTATACGACTTTATCTTTCTCATTAATTTTCGTTTACTGGATATTGCTCCAGATTTGTTTGACTGACTGAAGCCGGACAGGTCGGGATGTCATGTTTTGGGGAGGAGTTTAAGCCTCTCATTACTACCATTGCCCATTTTTTAAAACAAAATTAACCGCCGTAAGGCTGCTGGGTGAATCCGCATTCAAGTAGTTCCGGAAACTGTCAACATTCCCAATACTGCTACGTATGTTTCTCCAAAT
Source organism: Spisula solida (assembly GCA_947247005.1). Classification (NCBI taxonomy): domain Eukaryota; kingdom Metazoa; phylum Mollusca; class Bivalvia; order Venerida; family Mactridae; genus Spisula; species Spisula solida. The sequence continues at coordinate 56,495,769 of OX365948.1, read as the reverse complement.
TTTTTAACTGATTTAAGCCAATCAGCAACATTTGTTTATTCTAAGATCAAAAATTATTGTGAAACTGTTCGTTTAATCGATATTTTTGCAAAAAAATCACTACACCGGCCGATACCGAACTTGTTTTATAATACGAAAATGACGTGTTCATCAAATGTCCCGGCTGTAAAGCTATTTTTAGAACCTTCAGGCTACGGTAAAGTGATGGTTTTATCAATGAATCGTATACGGTCTGCAAAGTACTGTTATGCAATCATATGGTGGCCCTGTACTAGCTAGCCGCTTTTAATTGGCTGTCTCACGCTGTGAGGGAGGTGATTACAAGACGGTACTGTAGAATCTGATAAATAGGCGCGTATTATTATTTTAAAGCCACTTTTGATATACGCATTCAATACACGTATTACATATAAATTAATATGCACCTTTTAACAATTATTTAGATACCCAACATGCCTATATAGTCACATATGCCTATTTTGACATTTAAGACAAGATCTGCAGTAAGAAAACGAACATTAAACGTGTAAAGTCGGTTTCAGCTTTAGTAGCAGCAACCAGATCGCCTCCCATCAGTACTCTCGGTGCTTTGATTGTAGCTACCCTGCTATTTCCGTTTGGCGCCACCCTGTCCGATTAATTTTTATCTTTCTTCTCAACGTAAATAAATGGGTTTCATTAGTAAAAGTTCCCGTAATATTTCACACCTTCTTGTTTTGGTTTTTTATTTATCCCATACTCGGACTGACTGAAATCATTTTCTGGAAGTAGCTTCTGTTTTAACTGCTTATGCAATCGTTCATTTGCATCTAATGATTATTCAGTTAAATTACTTTTTATTTAGTTCCTGTTTTGTATTGTTCAGTACCAGTAGTGTGTATTCCGTCGTAATCAATTATCACCAACTTCCACTGCCCCATTATGTTTTTGTATAATTTTCATATCACGTGCCACCTAAGAAAAGTGGCTTTAACTCAAAGTTTATAAATACAATGTAAAATAATAACACGCCATATTTATTAAAAAGGTATACATTTTTGTAAAAGGAATCAGCAAATACGTTACTCGCCCCGGTAAACTCTGTTTCAATGAGACTGCTTTTGTCTGTCGTGGAGATACAACACTAGTGTACAGCTATTTAGTTTCATTTTTTCGTTCTGTTATGTGTTGGGCATTGAGCCGTGTATTTGTGGTTTGCTGTATTTCTGTTTTCTGTGCTCGGCTGTTTCAATTGTATGCTGCCTTGCCTGTCCGGTGTTTTTAGCTCACCTGCCACAAAGTGGCAAGGTGAGATTTTGTGATTGTTTTCTGTCCGTCTGTCCGTCTGTCTGTCTGTCTGTCTGTCCGTCCGTTAGACTTTTCACCTTTAACACTCTAGCACTTTCAATTTTGCTTTGATCTTCATCAAACTTGGTCAGTAATTGTACTCAATGAAATCTAGGTCAAGTACGAAGTTGGGCCATGTGGGGTCAAAAACTAGGTCAAAAGTTCAAATAATAAGAAAACCTTGTTAACACTCTGGAGGTCACATTTGTGCTTTGATCTTCATGAAGTTTGGTCAAAATGTTTATCTTGGTAACCTTAATGCCAAGTTTGAAGTTGTGTCATGTGGGGTCAAGAACTAGATCAAAGGGTCAAATAATAAAAAAAAACTTGTAAACACTCTGGTGGCCACATTTTTGCTTCAATCCTATGAAGTTTGTTCAAAGTGTTTGTCTTGATGACCTTAAGGTCACGTTCGAAATTGGGTCATGTGGGGTCAAAAACTAGGTCAATTTGTCAAATAATAGCAAAACCTTGTTAACACTCTGGATGTCACATTTTTGCTTTAACTTTCATCAAGTTTTGTCAAAATGTTTATCTTGATGACCTTGAGGTCAAGTTCAAAGTTTGACCATGTTTAGCATGTGAGCGCCTAAGGATCTATGATCCTCTTGTTTTGTTTTCCTTTTGTAACACCCAATACGATGTCGTTGAGACACAGCTTTAATTGTACTATCTTACAGAGTGTCGCTGAGAGACAAGTCTTGTTGTAACATCCAATGGGGTTATTGTCTCATTTCCTTTAAATTATTGACATGCTGACATTTACTTCCGAGTGTAGGTATGAGTATAATATTTAAACCTATGCATTTGTCATTACACCTACACATTCTTGTTAACCTTTCATACGATGCATGGAAAACTAATTCACTTTCTTGTCATTTGGTTTTGAAAATTCCCGCACAAATGTTAAACTTTTCAGCAAAAACATTAGTGTCAATGGCTTTGTAGCTGATGAGTTTCATTTTTTCCTTGCTCGTTTTTGTGTCTTGTCATTGGGGTGTGTGATTGTTGTCTGTGCTATTTCGTTTCTGGTTTTTGTGTGTTCATGTTTGTTCCTTTCACGCTCTTCAATTTCAGTTCTGTTCGATGCTTCCTTTCCTGTACATTGTGTTATTATCTTTTTTCTAACTCATAATGTCGGAATCATGTATTCCTGTTTATTACTAGTTTACTGTTATCTGTTGATGTTTAAATGAGAAAACCATTGACGAAAATGCGCTTGAAGCAGCAGGCTATGAACGAGACACGGTTTATCGGTGTTTACTCTATAGCAGTGGTTCTCTGATATTATGTTACAAGAGGATATATGGCAGTCACGATTCTCGGTTCCCAGGGGGAATTTTAACATGAATGTGACGGTATTGTATGTATGGGCGTTGTATTATCAGGGCGCTAAATGTCGTGCGTGGTTTGTTTCAAAATTGAATCGGCGTCTTTTACTTTCTCCCTAACTTATTTGTTTTCTTTGTATTTTGAAATGATAATTATCACGATTTTAAATACCAATGTCACACATTTCAAAACAGGTACTGAAGTATAAAAAATATAATTACTAATTAGAAATAGGGAATGCTCGAAATACACCAAAATAGGACACACATGTTTATTTGCAATTTGTTTTTTGTTTTCTTGCGAGCGTTTGCAATCGGTCGTTTTCTGTTACATTAGTATTAATTTCTATCCAATGATTTGTATTATATTAGTAAGATGCGATAATCTTTAAATGTTTTAAAAATGGGACAGATTTTATTTGAGTTTGACCGTAACATATAATATGCTTAGACACACTATATGTATTACCAAATGTTCCATGTTTGGTAATCTGGAATTAAAATTAGGTCATTAGGTCAATTCATGGAAAAAACCTTTTAAGTAAAAGAAGCTACATTTTGTATTAGTTTTCCGTGAATCTTAGTCTTAATATATGTTTTGATTGAGCTAGGTTATGCTCGAATATGGGTCTTCTGTCGTCAATAACTAGGTACATTGTATTTATGTCAAATCATAAAATAACCTTATGTATGCATTAGAGGCTGCATTTTATGGCATTGGATTTGTTTAATCTTCGTCAGGATGTTTGTTTTGATGGAATCTATGTTCCAATTTGGGCCATCTTACAGGAATTTAAGTCAAATTAAAGAATAACATTGTGTATGCAATAGAGACTGCCGTTTTGCATTGGATTTTCTTAAATCTTCGTCAGAACTAGTTGCTGTATGAATATAGGTTATCTTGTGTCAAAACTATGTCACGAAGTCTAATCTTAAAAATAAATTGTGTATGTAATAGCTAGCGACTGTATTTTGCATTGGACATTCATGAATCTTGAATACAATTACAAGGTACTAGGACATCCATAAAATGAACAGAAAGAAACTGATTATCTACAAAAACACGACATCTTGTAATTACCCGACAGCCTACCGCCTCAGTCAGTCAAACATAATCAGAATAAGAGCCAGCATACAAGAAATAATTATAATGACGACCACATATCACAAGGACAACCAGTCAAGCTATACCCAACATACGCAGTATACTTACCTTTTTTTCAAATAAACGAATCAGTCTTATGTTGGCTATCACAGTTGTACATACTAGTACAAGTATAAGTCAGTACCTTATAGTAAATAGTATAAAGTGGATTATTTACGCACATTCAACACTACTGTTTCAATATCTTATTTCATACAGGCGTGCATTCGGTCGGGTAATTAAAATGAAATATGTAAATTATAGATCTAAATTACGGGACTACGAACATTGTTTTACTAATTTTGTTTCTGTGGGCTGTAAAACATTACATGAATTTTCACTATCGTAAAAATGGTAAACTAAACGATAACCTTAAACAAACCAACCTCTCTCCATTAAATAGTTTGTTTGTTAAAGCAAAAAAGAATTAAGAGTAAAAATATCGGTTAGTGGGCGATAGAGAGTTACCACGTAACTCTTCATCAAGGAGGCGTTCCATATTGATGACGTCATTGTGCTTCTGTCTCCAATTGATTTTCTACCACAGCCGCTACACGATGGCTCTCTGACACTATTTCCTTTTATATTCAGTTCCTTACGCCATATATACACGACATCTTTTCAATCTATAAACGACAGCGTTGATCAATAGTGGTGTGGACATTTTGTGGTTGAGGAAGTTGTGGATTTAAATCGCTGCACATGAAATTCACTATGTTTTCATTCCGTTTCAGTTTAACAGTGAAAAATGGTACCAACAAACCGGATAGGTCGGGAACCAGAAACGCAGAGCCTGTAAACGAAGAACCGTAAGTTCTGTTTTGTTTTGGATTTTAATTCAGTGTTATTATCGTATGTGTTATAACTTATGAGACAGTTTGGTTAGAACAGAAACGATGATAGAATTTAGATCTACTTTATTGGTATCTACATATACTTTAATGATAATTATGATGGTCTTTAGAATTGGTTTTATCTTGTACATTTCTACTTGCAAATCGATCGGGAGACAAAAAGTATCTGACGAAGATAATCTTCTGGGAGTGGATGACAAGTCTCCTATAACTTTACTCTTACCAGCAATGTCGTCAACGTGTGTGTTATCGATCGTCTTCCTGTGATCATCATATGATTGCACGGAAATATCTCTCGTATGTGTCATTTTATGGCCATCTAAATCTGGCACCTGATTTTCTTGTTGTTTTATATTGACTTTGATTTTCGGTTTTGAAACTATACTTAAGGATTTTTGAAACACGCTAAACACGCAAATGGGCTGTTTTTGAAAATGTATTAAAACATTATCTCTCGTATGTGTCATGTTTTGGTCATCTAAATCTGGGACCCGATTTATTGTTGTTTTTGAAACACGCTAATGGGCTGTTTTGAAAATGTATTAAACCATTATCTCTTGTATGTGTCATGTTTTGGTCATCTAAATCTGCCAACTGATTTCTTGTTGGTTTTTATATTGGTTTTGATTTCAGTTTTGAGATTGTACTGAACTTGGACTTTCAGCGGTTAAGTTCATTTTCTCGTTCTGTTGTGTGTTGGGAATTGTGTCGTGTAATGGTGGTATATGATGGTTTTTATGTTATCTGTGCTCGGCTGTTTAAGTTGGGTGCTGCCTTTTCTATTATCTTTTTTCTTAAGGATTTCACTCACTAATGTGCTCTTTTGAAAATGTATTTAATCATTATCTATTTGTAATATACATGATATTAGTCAATTATCTTTAACATTTCAAAAACCATATATGAAATAGATAAAAAAAATACAAATTGACATTGTACAGGCCATGCAACACTCATCAGAAAAAGCCGAGCAAGAAAGACTAAAAAAGAAAAAGAAAACAATAAAAAAGCACACATGCCACAAGCATACGTCACAATGACCGACACGTAACTGAACAAGAAAATGAAACTAACCTTTATTTATTATACATTCTTCTAAACAGTACAGTTTATCTAATTCCTATTATTCTGATTATACGATGTAGAAAATACGAGGACTGAAATGGGACACGAGAGTGTTAAAAGTTACAGAATAAAACATAATTATATAAAAATAATATATTGAAAATAGTTGTTAAATATGACGTAAATTATAAAGAGATAATGGTTTAATACATTTTCAAAACAGTACACTAGAGTGTGAAATCCTTAAGAAATAAAATAATAAAACATCAGACATGGAATGCAGCACTTAACTTAAACAACCGGGCGCAGAAATCATAAAAACATCACATACCACCATTACACGGCACAATGCCCAAAACACAACTGAAAGAGAAAAAATTAACTTAAACCGCTGAAAGTCCAAGTTAAGTACAATTGCAAAACTGAAATCAAAACCAGTATAAAAACCAACAAGAAATCAGTTGGCAGATTTAGATGACCAAAACATGACACATACAAGAGATAATGGTTTAATACATTTTCAAAACAGCTCATTAGCGTGTTTCAAAAACACCAATAAATCGGGTCCCAGATTAAGATGAAAACTAGAACCAAAGCCAGTATAAACAAAACGTCAGGTGCCAGATTTAGATCATAAAAGTCCAAATTAGGTTAAACCCACCGTAATGTTGCTGGTGTTAATAAGTCGGTTGACGTATAATGGGTTTAGGTTCTAGTATATGGGTATTGATAAATTGCAGTACGTTAGTGTTTTGTTTGTGTTCCAAATATGGGCATGCAATTACAACTCCGGAATCAATCATGGTAGATATTCTCACAGCATCTTAGTTGAAAACTTGAATAATTTGAATTCAGTTAACAGTTTGTGTCGTTCACGTTTCCCACAAATTGAAGAATAACTCAAGTTTTCTTTGTGGTAACTATTTACATAATGCTTCAAAACTAAGCAAAGGTTAGCTGATACACTAAAGTATTTTTTAAGATATTTAAGAATTTTAAGATTTCTACTATGATACTTTGCGAATACCACCACTGATTTTAATTCATGCAAGTGTGATGCATAAAGAAGTCCATTGTCAGTGCTGTGTCTCTACCACAGTGACAATGTCTAATATTACCGCTTTTTAGATGCGCTTTGCAATTTTCTAGATAAGTCCGAATGTGAATCATAAACAAATGGCAGCAGGTTCGCTGGAAAGTCTAATAGTCCATAACTCTCGCTGTAACGCGATTTTTGAATAACCGAGTATTATTATTATTATCTATCAATTCATACCAGACAATCAAATGAAGATTGATAGGGCCATTATTTGGTTATTTTGGTTAGATTACTCTGTTTATTATACCCGATCTATTATGATATATTGACTCTGATTGATTCAGCTTTTTTGTTTTACATAAAAATATGATCTACTGTCCGTTTCCATGAATTCGAGTGACATTTTATGTTTCTACTCACGAACAACACATTTATTCGGTGTACCAGGTGGTGTCCATCAAAGAGCGACGACCTTTAGTAGCAGAGATAAATCCATTCTGATTACATGACATAGCCACCTTAGTGTTTCCAGTTGGATTTCTACCTATCTTCTTGTTTGCTCTGTTTCTGCCGTTAGAATATGTCATTGTGTGACTTTGACATTTGGGTGATATTTTCTGCTTTTTTATCAGGATAGTCCAAAAAAGTATTTACAATGTTCTAACCATCTTTTTTGCTTGTTCGTGTATTGTTGATAGAATATGTCATTGTTTGACTTTGACATTTGGGTGGTTCCAAAACGTCTTAATGTTCTACCCATCCTTTTTGCTTGGTCGTGTTCTGTTGTTAGAATAATTTCCTTGTTTTACTTTGGCTTTTGTGTGGCTGAATGATATTTGTTGTCCCCTCTGGATCAGGGTAGTCTAAAAAAGTATTTACAATGTTTACCAATCTTTTTGCGTGGTCTGGATATGTTATTATTTGACTTTGATGTTTAGGTAGTTGAATGATATTTTCTGTTAGTTCTGCATCAGGATAGTACAAAATGTCTTCTCAATGTTCGATGCATCTTTTTACTTGCTCTTGTCCAATTATTATGATATTTCCTTGTTTGATTTTTGGATATAATCTGTGTTCAATGCTCAACTCTCCTTTTGCTGCATGTTTATGTCTCTGTTTCAGTCGCATGTTGTTCAAGGAAGTGTTTCTTGACCCGTTTGCGGTGTTCTTGTAGTTTCTCTTTCATTTCCAAGTGTTTCTTGACCCTTTTGCCCTTTTCATAACCTCTTTAGCGGTGTTCTTGTAGTTTCTCTTTCATTTCCAAGTTTTTCTTGACCCTTTTGCCCTTTTCATAACCTCTTTAGCGGTGTTCTTGTAGTTTCTCTTTCATTTCCAAGTGTTTTTGACCCTTTTGCTCTTTTCATAAACTCTTTAGCGGTGTTCTTGTAGTTTCTCTTTTACTCCAAGTGTTTCTTGACCCGTTTGCGCTTTTCATAACCTCTTTAGCGGTGTTCTTGTAGTTTCTCTTTCATTTCCAAGTGTTTCTGGACCCTTTTGTCCTTTTCATAACCTATTTAGTGGTGTTCTTGTAGTTTCTCTTTCATTTCCAAGTGTTTCTTGACCCTTTTGTCCTTTTCATAACCTCTTTAGCGGTGTTCTTGTAGTTTCTCTTTCATTTCCAAGTTTTTCTTGACCCTTTTGCCCTTTTCATAACCTCTTTAGCGGTGTTCTTGTAGTTTCTCTTTCATTTCCAAGTTTTTCTTGACCCTTTTGTCCTTTTCATAACCTCTTTAGCGGTGTTCTTGTAGTTTCTCTTTCATTTCCAAGTGTTTCTTGACCCTTTTGTCCTTTTCATAACCTCTTTAGCGGTGTTCTTGTAGTTTCTCTTTCATTTCCAAGTGTTTTTGACCCTTTTGCCCTTTTCATAAACTCTTTAGCGGTGTTCTTGTAGTTTCTCTTTCATTTCCAAGTGTTTTTGACCCTTTTGCCCTTTTCATAAACTCTTCAGCGGTGTTCTTGTAGTTTCTCTTTTACTCCAAGTGTTTCTTGACCCGTTTGCGCTTTTCATAACCTCTTTAGCGGTGTTCTTGTAGTTTCTCTTTCATTTCCAAGTGTTTCTGGACCCTTTTGCCCTTTTCATAACCTATTTAGTGGTGTTCTTGTAGTTTCTCTTTCATTTCCAAGTGTTTCTGGACCCTTTTGACCTTTTCATAACCTCATTATCGGTGTCATTATTGCCTTTCTGTATATTTTGCTGTACTCTTGAAGATTAAGTAGATTATAGGTTCTATTTCGTACCAACTGTTGGCCATTCTTGGTTGCTTTTCTGTTTAAAACCTACTATCTACTGTGATGTTGCAATATAAATATGTGTTCTTGAGTTGAGGTCTGTTAGAGGTTCTTACATATACCGCACATGTGTAAGCCATTCATAATAAATGTTTGAATTTCGTTTCAGTCTTACTATCGAAGAAATACGAAGTTGGGCGGAATCATTTGATAAGCTAATGAGAAGTGAGTATTCCTTAAAACGTAACACTCATTTTGTATAGTTTTAAATGCATGTCGAGTGGTTTGTACGGAGACAATATTGTTTCAGTCGTCTGACATTCCACAAAACTGTACGATTGTTAAATATTTAAAGAGCATATTTTCGAACGTATGTTTGTTGTAAAATAACGATCTAATTGTATAGTTATTACAAGTCAGTATTAATATAAAAATGCAGAATAACATATTGCTATAAAACTGAATGGGTGACCGGACCCCCACTCCCTGCGAAAGATTACTGTAAAGCTTGTAAAGTCTTCAAAATTGAATAATAATAAACTAAGTATTGCTAAAACAGTAGGAACCTGATCGGATCCAACCCCTGGAGGAATATTACTGAATCCACGCTCATGTAAAATCTATAATTTGGCGATGCCTGAAAAAATTGTGGGAGGTTATTTGAACGGTCGCTACCAACGTAAGCCAAGTCAGTCTCCTCCATATGATGATGTCATATCCTAATAAACTCTATGAATGATATACGATATTAAACTAATTTCTGTAATGTGTCTATCATGAAGCTACATTATATCGATGCTTAATATAGCCTCTCTTGCGTATGAACCCCATCTGGTGAGAGGAATGGTGAATATTATATCATTGGTTGGTGATACCACTAGTACTGTTTAAGATGATCGATATGATGTAGTGAATCTGCTGTATCGTGGGTGGGTTTGTAAGTGCTATAGTACGGAGTTATTAACGTAATCTTAACATTCGTGCATGAATTTATCAATTTCTGCGAAAATCGATATGGTATAGTGAATCTGCTGTATCGTGGGTGGGATTGTACGTGCAATAGTACGGAGTTATTAACGTAATCCTAACATTCGTGCATGAATTTATCAATTTCTGCGAACAAGTCGTGCACTATCCGTCCGTGCTACAGAGCGGAGATATTGGCCTGATCCTAACATGAATGTATATTATAAGTACAAGGTTCTGGTGTTGAGTATATCAATTTCCGCGAGTAAATCGTGCGTATCGGTCCGTGCTATAGTACGGTGATATAAACGAAATCCTAACATTTGTGCATTTACATGTATATATACAGGGTGTTAAGAAAGTTCGTTCTCAATGTTAAAGTTTCAATACTTTATTTTTCTGATGCCTGAAGACTGTAAAATTTACAGGTTAAATTCCAGAGGGTGCTACCATTGTTCTAATCGTTCTGACATGAAATGAAGCTATTTGAGTAAGAAATAAAAAGTGTACACTACATACATAACTCTGATAAAATTTAGTATGAATTTAAATTTTGAGAACAAACTTTTTTACACCCTGTATATATAAATACAATGTTCTTGGTACTGTTCTAGCAAAGCACTTACGGAAATCGTAAAGTTACGCACAAATTTAAATCCTTCATAATTCTTGAATAAACACACATTAGGAACATATGTGGTTCGAATGAAACATCATTTATATTACTAATTCCTTTCCCAAAATGTGCAACTGCTTATTAATTATATAGGATTTTAATTTCAGCGTAGCTTTAAGATAATCGTAAGTGCTTCGATAAAACAGTACCTTGGTTCTTATGTTGAATATATCAATTTTCGGTCATTTAAATATGTCTTTGTATTACACATTGAGCGTCTTTGTGATACTCCTTGCTTACGAAAACATACAACCGGGGATATAAATATATATCAGTAATTTTTTCCCAACAGAAGGTCGAGCATCATGTTAATTACTATATCATTTATATACCACAAATTGACTAGGAGTGGTATTTGATATAGATCTTAATTGACCTAATGATAAGGACAACCAATCAGATCACACCATATTAAACTCTTGGTCAGTAACAGGCGATATGATTGGCTATCCTAATTCTCCAATTAAAAAAGATCAATATTGAATGTCACCCTAGATCTACCATTTTACATGGAATGTCCCAGTATACAATTTGTAGATTCTACACCGAAATCAATACAATAATTTATTTCTGTTCTTATCTTTTCAGAAGCAAGTAAGTAGTGAAATGGCATGTTAAGCAGATGCTGTACGTCTAGATATTGGTGTTTGGTGTGGTAATGTCATTGCTGTGGTGTTCTGTAGTCTTGTGATGTTGTGAAGTCTTGTTGTTCGTGATTCCTGTGGCGTTAATCATAGACACTAAGACTGAAACTTAGATTTAGACTTGGAATTTTAAAAATAAACTCTGCCAACCTGAATATTTTTTTAAACATTATATAAAACGTTTTTGTGATCACTAGGGCTAAAACACCTGTAAAAAGAGCCACTGTAAATACATTGTAGCTGCAAATATCTAATAATGTCACATTGTTACGTGGCAAAACTATAGTTATTTGATTTTTGACACGTTATAAAGTGACCTTTAGATATATTTTCAGTTGCTTTGCATTTAAAGGATTCTAATTACCATTAAGTTTCATCTGAGAATAATCTACCTTTAAATTTACAAAATTTAAATTGACTACAATTTGGGGATTGTGCTTTGGGTGTTTTTAATGTTTTCTGTGCTCGGCTGGTTAAGTTGAGTGTTGCCTTCCCTGTCTGACTTAATATAATCTTTTTTCTAAGGTGTCTTAACCAATCAAATGGTGTCTGTATTATTGTTGTAGCCCACTGTACGCGTATGGCAAAGTATATTTAAATTAATAATATCTATATCATATGGAGCCATATAACTACCACCACTTAACTTAAAGATTTCATGAAAACTTTCGTAAAAATTATGGGATATTTCATGAAAATATATAATTATCAGATAAATTATCTTAACACGAACTTCTGCTTGTTAGTGCTCTGAACTGACACCACATAAAGATGATGCTTTCACGAAACTAAACAAGTTTTTCATGAAGCATAAAAATGTTTCGCAAAACGTAAAGATGTTTTGGTGAAAAAAATCGACTTTCATGAAAAGTTTCGCGATACGTAAACATGTCTTCGTGAAAAATAATACACTTTTTTGAAAAGTCAGTTGGTTTCTTAAAAATTATCATCTTAATGTTGTAATAAGTTAATTTGTATAAGTATAACAAATCTGAACGGGAATGCAGCACTCAACACGAGCAGCAGAACATTTAAGGCACAAAAAGAAAAGTTAACAAATTGCTAGCTCTGTATGAGAGTGGCCTCGGTCAAAATGACAAATACTGAGTATTGATGACTTTTTATTTACTATTTAAGTGTGATAATACATTTAGAATTTCGGTCTGAGTCAGAGTTTCGGTCCTCAACTCGTGTTGTACATGCATGTCTATTATTTGTGGGGAAGGCTAGACGCCATCTCATTATAACTGGATGTGTCAACTTTGCTCGATTCATTTGTATGTTCAATGGGCTATGCTGACGATAATAACACATCGTAAAGGGGAAATAGAACTGAACAGAAACATCATACCACGAAAGGCACAAAAAAGAACATACTAAAATGGAAACTACAGATGACAAGCACACACCGAATGACAAACACAAAAATGAGCATGAGAATTGAAATTTAACAGCTACAGAGTTCTATTTTCATGTGCCCTTCCTTCTCACTGGTAAAATAGTGTCTTCTGTGAGATGTTTTCTGCTCGCATAAGCTGTGGGGAAGTTATTACCACTATGCTGTTGCAAAAGTACATCATACCAAAGACACAATGAGAATGGTACCAGTCATTCCCTTGCTAGACGCTGAAGGATACTGACTCCGCTTCTCTCATACCCTCGTGGCGATGAATAACATTAGGAATGGTGTGTCGAAAGTGATAAATAAATGTTGGAAAAAACTTGTTTCCCACTCGACCTTAAATTAGTTAATATTAACTATAAATACATACCCAATTCCTTTATCATACTATTAACTGTCATTATGTTTTCTTGTCATTTCATTCAGACAAACATAAATTATTAATCATCTCATAAACAACAAACAACAGTATATGTGTTGTCCCAACAAATGGTCTGTCCTACACGCTTGCTGGACGTCGAATGACAATATACCCGCTAAACTTGTTCTCCAATCGTGCGTATAAAAAGATTATATTAAGTCAGACAGGGAAGGCAGCACTCAACTTAACCGGCCGAGCACAGAAAACATTAAAACACACAAAGCACAATGCCCAACTGAACCAACCGAGCACAGGAAACATAAAACATATAAAGACACAATGCCCAACTGAACAAGCGCAGATCCGCCCAAGTCCAAGCTGTCGAAAAGTACAATAAATTGTAACTAGCTGAATGACCCAGTTTCCACAGCAAAATGACTATAATGCCCCGCTTTAGCTGTAAGAAATCTTAAAACGAAGAAGTGCCTAACACACTACCGACCAAGAAAATTAAACGTCCCTTGTCTCATTGTTTAAAAGCTGAATAGAAAAGATTCAGCAAACAAAAGGCACTGATGATTTCCAATAATTTCTATAAATAACCTTATAAGCCGGAAATAAATACTTATATAAATTCTTAACCGCCCTCTGACACACATATATTTGAGACTTGGGAAGTAAGACTTTGTAGCTGTTAGGGTTCTTTTTTTCTTGTCAAATTTTGTGTTTGTTATTTTGGTCCGTACTTGTGGTCTGTGGGTATTCTTATTCTCTTGTTTGTATGTCCCTATTGTTGCCTTTCTTACTCTGCTGTTTTTGTTGAGTGCTGCTCTCTATGTCTGATTTGGTATCATTTTGTAAGACAGTTGTTTAATTAGCTGAAAACTTCTGTCGCCTCATTTGAACAACTGATCTTGTTGTTGGTATACTAGTTTAACACACAGCTCTTGTACTGAAGTTTGGAATCAATTTCCTATTGGACCCGACTTAAACAATGAAAGATCTCACCTGACTCTTTGTTGTGTGTCGTTCTGAATTCTGGAGTGATTTAAACTGTTCAAGATTTGGTAACAACTTTCCATCACATGCAGTGTTCACTAAGAAATCAAGGCTGGTATATCCTTACTTGCACTTGAGAGGCTTAGCTGTTGATTATGATGATCGAAGTCTTTGAAAGGTAATCTGACTCTTACAATATGAACCCAAGTCTCTGAAGAACATCATCAACAAAATTGTCAACAAAGTCAGTTTTTTTTCTTGTAACGTTCGCATCAGATTTCTTGACAATAACAACATGACCTGAAACACATGGTTCAATTACTCCAATTGTCTTTCCTAGACGACTTTCTTAATGCCCCGGTACTGGTTATGGTTTTGATGGAACTGGTGTTTAATTACTTATTTAGTTTTGTTTTATGGCTTGTACTTGTGATATGTGACTTTTCTTTGTGTTCTTATTGGATAGTTTATGTCACGTGATATGTCACCAGTGTTCTTACTGGATAGTTAATGTCACGTGATATGTTACCAGTGTTCGTACTGGATAGTTTATGTCACGTGATATGTTACCAGTGTTCCTATTGGATAGTTTATGTCACGTGATATGTTACCAGTGTTCTTATTGGATAGTTTATGTCACGTGATATGTTACCAGTGTTCTTATTGGATAGTTTATGCCACGTGATATGTTCCTCTTTGTGTATTTTGTGCTCTGCTTTATCAGTTAAATGGTGACATCCCTTCCTATTCGATTTCACACTAATGTAGTATCTTGTTGAGTCTGATAGCATTTCTCAATACAATATGCAGTACATTAAATTTTGTACCTGACACATCGGTGAACACGTCACATGACTCTTTAACCAATGATATTAAGTTTGTTGCCTTTGGATTGAATGTAAGGATTGATATGACCACCCTTAAGCCCTTCTGTTGTGTCTGATTGCAATATATGTCAGTTGTGTACTTTCACTTATTGTGTCACCAACCAAAGCATCAGTGTTTCTTCAACTTTGCTAACGTCTTCAGCTTAGTCAATATACACGAAAAGATCATGACACATCAGAAAATAAAGGCAGTAGTAACAGAAACATCAGCGCCTGAAAGACACATGTTGGGTCATTCAGCTAGTTATAATTTTTTTTACTTTTCGACAGCTTGGACTTGGGCGGATCTGCGCTTGTTTAGTTGGGCATTGTGTCTTTATGTGTTTTATGTTTCCTGTGCTCGGTTGGTTCAGTTGGGCACTGTGTTTTGTGTGTTTTTAATGTTTTCTTTGCTCGGCTGGTTAAGTTGAGTGCTGCCTTCCCTGTCTGACTTAATATAATCTTTTTGCAACACACAAATTACAAGTACAAGTCACAACGACACTATAAATGAACAAGAAAATAAAATGAAGTTGAATAGAAACGAAGTCTTACGTTCATGTGTTAATATTTGGCCAAAATAAGTGTAAACGAGTGCTACAATACTGTAAATGTTATAACCTACATGTAACTGTAAGTTTCACACATTGTTATATTAACTATAGCATCAGCATTGTTTTAACCTTGCTTACGTCTTCAACTTGGTCAATTTACATATATGAACCCTATTTTAACCTCGATAGACAGTATCAAATCTCGTACGTTTTTCTAACCAGCCACACTTGCATCTCATTTGGAACTATAACGTTCTCCCAAGTATACCAATCCACCTGCAAATTACACAAATATTACAGCACGTCGGTATCGATCGAACTTGGTAAAGGAATATGTTGACAGATAGCGAGATAAAATGTTGTAAATCAGCTGTTTGCGGAAGCGCAAGTAAGAAATAGTTGCTAATTTCAGTAAGAAATCGTGTTAGGTTAACAGTCCACCGTACGCGTTTACACTTTGGTCGGGCTAATTTGACACATGAAAAAGGCCTTTGTAGATATTTAGTTTCAGATTTTTCTTGTTCATGTTTAATGTTTGTCTTTTTGTTACTTGTACTTGTAACATCTGTATGTTCTTATTTTTGTGTCTTTCATGTTATGCTGTTTCTATTGAATGTTGCTTTCCTTGTCCGATTTGTTATTATCTTTTTTATGTTACCAAACAACGGTTGAAAAACGGCATATAAACCAAATAACAGAAATGTTAAATAAATGTTTATGTCCAATTTCCAGAATCGTATTTTGTTTCTTTTCTTTAGAAAATTCAACAAACCACATGTTAAGGCTTCGTTTATAGGTTTTATTTTTCTCAAGCAAATATTTATCTATATGTTATGTACATGTACTAGTATTCAGCAACAGTTTCATCAATTTGATGAACTGCTTCTGTCGTGTAATTCAACTGATGTATAAAGATGCCGTTATCTACATGATAGTGGTATGATTACATGTGTATAATCGTGTACTCATGAATCGATTATTCAGGTCAGTCATCTGTTGGCATAACATAATGAACATGTATAGTCCAGTTAGGATATTGTGACAGTGACGTTGCAGTTTATGTGTACGCAAAAAATCAAAACCATTGTCTAAACAGGTAGAGCGAAGTTTAGTATGTTAGTTTAGCTTTGAATTTATAGTTGTTTGTACAGTACCATAAGCCTTTATAATTGGTTTTACACCGTTATAGTGAACTCAACCGCTGCGTCACTGGATTTTTATCCTGACTGGACTATACATACACGTTACAATTTCTCTTAATTTTCTTCTAATTTTAATAGATATTACGTGTATTAGTGTGTTGCTTAGTAAACACGGTTTTGGTTTTCACTGCATTTTTATCAATTAAACTGTTAAAATGTTAGAACAATACAAATACAATGTTATGCTATCGCAATGTTTGTATGCTAGTGACATACCTGAATAAACGGACTATACTTGTAACTTGCTATGTGTAACTAGCTTTAGTGGCTGTTGTGTTTTGTATTTAGAATTTATATTAAGACTCATACCGCATGGGTTTCAGAGGCTTTAAAGTACTTTTAGTTGTAAAACACGTCGTGTGCATTTCATTTAATTACAATGAGCTATTTTCTGTGTGGCTTTGAAATGTCCGTGCCCTACAGTATTTACTTATCTCTAAAACAGGTGATAAATGCTGTGTTGCGACTGTAAATATTCACGTACTTCCCTTCAGTGTAGCTATCATTCTCAATTACCTCCCTTTATGGTTAATTATGCACGGAATTCAAAGTCCACAGTGTGTCATTCATTTCGTTATGAGTGTATAGGCTTGCTTGAAATGTCCATTTTTGGGGATGTGAATGGTTCGCTCTATGTCTGACTCTTATGTGGGTGGCTAGGTGTTTCCGCCGTTTCTGTGTGGCTTTGGTTTGTATGTGCGCTACAGTATTTATACCGCTTAGGTGTCAGATGTTTTAAAAGTACGTATTGGTTGTAAAACAAGTTGTATGCATTTAATTTAATCAAAATGAACTTCAAATTGAGTTACGACACGCTGTATTGTGCAATAATGTACAAATATGACATATTTCCATGTTAGAGTTATTTTCCATTCACATGTCACGACATATATTTATATATCACTTTCCATTTTCAACATTTTCAGCGGGTAGAAAAGTTTTCCGAGAATTTTTGCGGTCAGAATATAGCGAAGAAAATATGTTATTCTGGTTAGCTTGTGAAGAATTAAAACAAGAACAGAGTTCGGAAGGAGTAGAGGAGAAAGCTAGACTAATTTATGAAGACTATATATCTATATTATCGCCCAAAGAGGTATTATTTTACACATTACAGTAAAACTTCGTTATTATGAGCATCGATATTATTACGAGCACCCGGTTTATGTCGAGCAAGTTTCAAAGTTTGCACTATACTGTGTATTAATTTACACTTTATGAAGTGCATCAGTATTACGAGCACCCGGCCTATCTCGAGCAAGTTTCAAAGTTTGCGTTATACTGTGTATTAATTTACACTTTATGAAGTGCATCAGTATTACGAGCACCCGGCCTATCTCGAGCAAGTTTCAAAGTTTGCGTTATACTGTGTATTAATTTACACTTTATGAAGTGCATCAGTATTACGAGCACCCGGCCTATCTCGAGCAAGTTTCAAAGTTTGCGTTATACTGTGTATTAATTTACACTTTATGAAGTGCATCAGTATTACGAGCACCCGGCCTATCTCGAGCAAGTTTCAAAGTTTGCGTTATACTGTGTATTAATTTACACTTTATGAAGTGCATAAGTATTACGAGCACCCGGTCTATCTCGAGCATTTCACCTGTTCCGATCACTCCTCGAGATAACAAAGTTTTACTGTTTTATTCATTTACTACGTCATGTTGTGATATGCTAGTAATTATTACATGCGGCCCCTAGGCTGCATGTCAATGGAATGCATGCAGCGAATTTGGCTAGGTATGAGCACGTGACAAAACAACGATGCCCGATTGGCTAATTTGATCGCAGCTTCGTATGAATTACTTATCTCTAAATCCATGCATGACTTGCTTGGCTTAGACTGAAGCTCATAAGTACAAATGAAACAACTGGCTTCTCTTAGAACTGCACTTCCCTATTGCAGATGTAGAACATCTGGAATGCGAAGTCAAAAGCGATTATGTGTAACTAATTTTAAACTTTTTCACGATAATCCAATGAAACTTTGTTAAAATGTCCTCGAGCTTATTAGATGCACGTTCTTCAATGTTTTCTGATTATTTTCTTATAAAAACATTTCTAGGTTATTTTTATTCTGAATGTTTTCTGATTATTTTCTTCTAGGTTAGTTTAGACTCCAGGGTGAGAGAAAAAATCGATCGAAATATGGTGGAACCTACGCCGCACACATTCGATGAGGCACAGTTACAAATATATACCTTGATGCACAGAGATTCTTATACACGCTTCATCAATTCTCAAATCTACAAGAAACTGATACAGCAGTATTCATGAGAATGGTCTAGCATAGATAACTTGTTAGTTTATGTGTTCTCCGCGTGGCTGCCAGCAATTTATTGGTTTGTTCGCGTGGCTGGTTTGTCCGCGTGGCTGCCAGCGATTTTATGTGGTTGTCGACGTGGCTGTCAGAAATTTTATGTGGTTGTTTGCGTGGCTGCCAGCAATTTATGTGGTTGTCCGCGCGGCTGCCAGCAATTTTAGCGGTTTATCCACGTGGCTGCCAGAAATTTATGCGGGTTGTCCGCGTGGCTGCCAGCAATTTATGTGTTTGTCCGCGTGGCTGCCAGCAATTCTGGGTAACATGATGCTTGAGGTTAAACCATCGAATGTTTACGGTGGAAGAACATTGATTCTCGTGACGATGCTAGTGTATACACTGATGGAAATTTACGGTTGGTGGATCACGTGGCATCGACGGAATAGATGCCTGAAAAAATGATTACACTCAACTCGACGTTTATGGCGAAAAAGGACGCTGAAGTGTTTTACGCACTACAATAATCGGTTCGACACAGGAAGCTTTGTGTTATTGTTGCTATTGGCAACGACGTTATGTGAACGTATGAACGTTTTTCAGAGATACGTGGACAAGAAAATTTGCACCGAATCCATAAAACGACATGACAAAATGTATGTGCTATATAATTCCAGATTTTTATTGTTTGTTCTTTCGATGAACAGCTACATTTATAACCCGTGTGGGTCTCACACCATTGTTCCCTTTCCATTTATGAAGGATAATACTTATAATGAATGCGAAGATTTCCTTCAAACTATGTTGTTTTACGTACATTTGTTGTTTATATGTTATTTCTTATTTTCAACCATCCGTAAACTTGATACTGGTGTTTTTATTGTCTCCTTACAGCATACATGTATAAGTCTATTGCTGCAAGTTAAAAATTGATGCGTGTTTCTTCGCAACGTCTTGTTTTAATTCCTATACATATGAATATAATAATCAGTAATGAAACACTACTTACTTGACATTATTTCGGAATATTTCCTAACAGTCAGTATCAGCTTCTGCTGCCATTTTCACATAATTATGTTCAGGCTTTCTATAATTGCTGACAAAGACGACGTTTTCCAGCCTTGGTTTCAAATGCGACGCATTTCCGCCTTGGTTTCAAATGCGACGCCTTTCAGTCTTGGTTTCAAAGACGACGGCTTCCTGCCTTGGTTTCAAGTTTTAAAAGCAAGAAAAAGACCACCGTCGTAGTTATCTTCCTTGTGTGTAGGTGTGCGGCAATCGGACCTCTCGGATGTTACTAACGTAACATGAACTTCCTGATTCGTGACGGAAAGACCCGAGTAGTTACGAGTGTGCGTGCGGAAGCAGAAAAACTTTGAAATTACGATTCTTGCAACGCTACATATCTCACAATACGCGTAAATTAGCTGTAAATTGAATTTGGAAGTTAATTTGTACTGACGTGTCGCCTGGATTCAGGTTTTTCTTCAAAGAGACATGAAATGGATCAATACCTCGCAGGCAGCAGCAACTAGTAAACATGTTTCAGAAAGCGAAAAAAATAGTTCTTAGTAAACTTCCTGGAATCTCTACAGCAGGACACTAAAATGTGTCATTCTACAAAAAAATATCGCTTTGTATTTAATTACTCGGTTATTGGTGGCACACGATTTTACAAAACAATATTCCTCAATTATTTCATCAACAAGTCATAATTATTATATTTTCCACCAACGATGACTTGCTATTTACAATATTTATGTTTATTCAGCGACGAGATATTTGAAATTTGAGTCACTTTTTCAATCATATTCGTTTTTACCATGCCAGTCGGGTTCACATTAAAAACATGTACCATGGACATGTATAGATATATTTAATGAAATAAATAAAGGAAAATGGACAAATCTGCTTTTTGTACGTGAATACGTTATAAATTGACACAGTTTGTGATTGTACGGTTGGTTAGTTGTTCCATAAACACAGTATATATATATATAATTATTAATTATCGTGAGTAGCAGCGCATTTCAAGCCTTCATATGTACTATGTTTTGCATAAACTTTTCATAAAAGTTTGCACCTCTTTGCGTTAGGTCTAATAATCTTTGTTTCAAGTTTCATGCCTGGTAGATAGATCATTTTGACATAGAGAAAGTGTTCATGTAACAAAACCAATCGAAAAGTATCATAAAAACGTATAAAAAATACCGAAAATAAAGGTTTTTTTCGTCTATCGCCAATTAACATTTTTGGATTATTGTAAATTTAACAGTAGGCCGGGGTACCGGAAACAGAGATTTATTTCTTACGCCTCCGTTCGCTCTAACTGTTTTAATTATCACTACGATGATGGAATATGTTCTTGTATCTTTGTGCAACTTATACATGACATATCCCCGTATATGTGATGTCACGTGATATGTTTCCTGTGTTTCTATTGGTTAGTTAATGTCACGTGATATGTTACCTGTTTTTTAATTGGATAGTTAATGTCACGTGATATGTTACCTGTGTTTCTATTGGATAGTTTATGTCACGTGATATGTTACCAGTGTTCTTACTGGATAGTTTATGTCACGTGATATGTTACCAGTGTTCTTACTGGATAGTAAATGTCACGTGATATGTTTCTATTGGATAACATTTACAAACCACGCTGTAGTTGGTTGAAGTCCCTAATTACAACTGCATAGTATAAATTATGCTTTATCTGTTTGTCATTTAAATACATATTTTTTCATCTGTTTAAAGGTGTTGCAGTTCGAAAATAAGTTGGAAAGTACTAAGTTTAAAACAATGAATTTTGAGTTTCAAATTTTCAAAATTCATGCTCCAAATTTGAATATGAATTATACGACTCGAATAGCCTAAGGATATGTTTTAGTCTAAGTCGCCAAAAGGTACGTTTCGGTGCTTTGAAATCGTGCAATATTATAATTATCACACATGTAGACGGAAAAAAGTACTTCCGGTAGTGAATTTTAGTATTTCCGGTTGTGCATAAATTATCGTAGTCTGGTTCTCGATCTTTACGACTTCGCAGTAAATGTCATAGATATCATAATGGTCGGGAACCAGACTAATTTTATGGGTATATCTCATCATATGGCCTACAAGAGTTGACAATTGTTCGTTATGGGACCAATATAATTTTGACCATATGACATTTTTGATTTTGTTCGTTTGTAATTTTTGCGCTATACCATAACATCGTTGTTTTGAATTAGATTTGTTTTTTGATAAAGTATTCCCATGCAAAGAATAACTTACTTGCTGACCTTTTTGTACTAATCGTTCATTAGTAAGATTTTGATTATTAATTATTTATAGTATTTGGCCTACATGTTATATTTATGTAAATTAGAATATGAGCAATTATTGTTATTTTTCATTTTTAGCTCAACTGGGCACAATGTGCATAAAGGTGTGCTTTTGTGATCGCTCTTCTTATATCGTCCATCCGTCAACAATTTATTCAAACAACTTCTTATCCTAAACCACAAGGTCAATTTTAGCCAAACTTCACGGGAATGTTTATTGGGTATTCCTTTCTAAAAACTACTAAAATATTTGAAATTCAATCAGATCTCTGGTTGCCATGGCAAACGATTGGAAAATCGTTTTCTTGATTTGTCAAAAGGGTATTTCCTAAATATTTTTAATAAATATTTAAAATTCCTCTTGTCTGAAAGTACTCATTGGAGTTCATTCTAAATTGGTAACAATGTTTCTTGACTGGTCCTTTCTAAAAACAGCTTAAGCAATTGAAATACATTAATAATACTCCAGTTACCATTGGCCTTCTGGATTTACATACTGTACGAGGGAGGATCAAAAAGTACCCGGAAGCGTAACTGATAACTCACAAACCACAGCCCTGCATGTGAGCGGTACGGGGCCAGATGTCCCTCTTGTGTATTAAATTTCGTAGATGATTTTATCAGCGTATTTGTTACCTATTGGATATACTTAAATCTTAATTGTTTTACATACCCATTGTTTACATTATATGATCAAATAAACACTACATCAAAGAGAAATATGTGTAGATCTATATGATGTGTATTTCATATTTAAACGCTCACCGCTGCTTCGGTGTACCTCTGCGTGGCTATGGCGGTGATCCAGACACATTTATCTCCATTCATTAATCAATTGCAATAGGTCAGTTTTCACAGAGATTTATTACAATTAGAAATATTTAATCATGAATCAAACATAACATTATGATTTCGTTTACCACGATCACAACTACGTGACTAGTGACGTCACGATGTTGGTCTCACGTCAAGCAGAAATATGTTGAAGGTAAATTTTAATGCTATATTTTGGTAAAATGACACCCAACCGAGGCAAATCATACATCCGGTGATATAACATGTATCCGATTCTGCTATAGTTTCGCCGATTACCTGGCCAAACCGCAATGTCTTCTCAAAAGCTTATTTGAAAATTTCACTTGATGTGATACCAATATCGTGACGTCACAAGTCACGTAGTTGTGCACCGTGTTTACTTGTGTAGTTTGTTTTATACACGGGTACTTGAACACTGTCTTTCATTTTATTATAATTCACCTTCAGGTTTTCAATACATTTAATATAAGGTATACCATTTAGTTATATTATGCTCATTTTTTGTTCATTCATTTATTTACCAACATAACTATCTAATTACGTCACTATATCTTATAATGACGTCACAATATCCAAAGAATGACGTAATTTATGCGTCATTTATATAACGGAGTCTGTTTTGTTTTCAACACAAAATACAGTATATTTTCGTGTTATTATGAGTCATAGATTCTAGATTATATGATGACAAGAACCATCTTGTACCAATTGACAAGTAATATATATAGTATATAGACGAAGTCTTAACACAGTTCATGCACCATCAAAGTATCAACGTCTTGTATATTCCACGGAATTTGTCATAAGCACGAATAATTTGTTTAATTAGATTTCTCGGGGGCTCCACAACACGTGTATGGTTTTACAAATTCTGTCCGATTGTAAAATTATATTTTTCAGTTCGATTCTACTCAGTATATGAATCTAAAATGATGCTTATTCGATACATGTATTTAGTGATATAGAATCTAACTTCACAGAATGAAAAACAATGGAATTTCATACAATGCCTTTACAGAATCTATACAAAGTCTTATTGATGTGCACTTTATTATGACTATGTTTCTCAAATGGTAAAATTCTGGTCAAGGATAGTGGTTTAGATCTAGATGGTTCCCGATATTTATCGTATTCGTAAAATGGTCTAGCATCATCTAAACAAAATAGGGGGCGGCCAGTGGAAGATTCAAGATGGCGGATGAACATACAATGTAGTAAAATGCCATGTCATACAATATCAACTATAAATGCGGTGCACTTTTAATGACCATGTTTCTCGAATGCTGAAAGGCTGGTCAAAAATAAAGGAACATGTGGTCAATCCAACATTTTATTCATCCAATTTCATTACGGTATTTAAACAGTCAGAAAGATTTGTTACGGATGAGTGATTTTGACGAAGGTACACACTTTAAGAGCATTAATTAATCAATGGAATATTTTACTAAATTCTAACAAATGTTTGCAGATACCTCATGTTTTATTGCAGCCGAAGAAATCATGACAATTTTACAAAATTATCAAAAGATTGAACAGAATCAATGCACAATCACATCCAGAAATTGAATGCTTCACGTCAACATAATAATAATAATGATAATAATAATAATAAGACAAATACTCACTACTTGTGTCAGTTTTATTTTAGGAGCTAGTCAAATTTCGACTTTGAAATTGCATTTATTTCGGGTAAAATATGTCCGAACTACTACTACACTATGACCATTTAATTAATAGATTTAAGATGGCGGATATTTACGTTGATATGCACAAGTCATACATTTTACGTTCGACTAGCGAACATATAAACTCTCTATTGCATCGTCAAACATGAATATAACACATAATTTCATTTTACTACACAGGGTAAGTGTTAAAATTGTCATTATTGTAGGACATTAATAATTCTGATTTTACAGTTTAACTTTATCTTTCCAATCTCTAGTACATGTACATTCTATATAACTGACAACCTTAATGTTTTACCAAATGTGCCCTTACTCACACATATTCTAACACTCTATTACCACTCCGACCTCTCGCTCTTCACTCTACCATATACATGTATATACGTGACACAATAAAGTCACATGTCACAAAACAGTCACGTGTGATCACAAAATCAAACTAGTAGTCAAAATAAGACTCCAGTTAGATTTTGATGTATGCCTGGCCATTTTGTACACTCAAAATCCCCTCTTGACTATCTCTATACCGTGTATGACAAAAATTAATAAACCTCTGCAAAATGATAATAGTCAAGTCGGGCAGGGAAGGCATCATTCAACAGCAAAAAACAAAGCACTAAAAGTACATCATGAATGTAACAATCAAATCGAGGCCAAAAGTACAACAACAAAAACAAATTAGAAAAATTGACACTGAACAGCAACGAAAACACGATACTAATATCTTACTCCGGAAGTCAGATGCTCAACGACACAATGTGAACCAGTCTGCATGTCATGTTAATGCACTTAACCGTTCCAATGGTAGACTTACAATTCATAAGGTATATACAAGGTCTAATATCCATGCATATAATTCGTGTTTTAACTGGTTAAACAAAACTCTTCTGCAACAGTGCCCTGCCAGTCGTGAAAAATCGGTCATTTTCGTTTTCTCCGATAAATAATACTAGTATACCTGTATTATAATGCATAAAGACCGAGGTGATCAAAATGAGTGCCCGTCTTTATTCTGTACATTGTACTGCCTGGTCTCGATACAACGACGCTGTTTGTTCCCAAGAAAATTGTCGTTGTAACGAATATGTCAGTACTAAGTATACTGAATTGATACAAAGAGTGTTTTAAAACATTATTCCCATAAAATGATGTCATTATATGAATATGTCAGTATATCGAGATATCGTTATATCGAGATATCGTTATATCGAGATATGTACTTTATCTTGTAAATTGCTGTTTTGTGTACACCTACCATCCCGATATTGTGTTAGATTGCCATTATGTCATATAACTTATAAAGTTACTTAATTATGTTATTATTGATTCCAAGCTCGTAATTAATATATGTGTAGAGATTCATTGTACGGGCCATTTACCGTATATATCCTCCTTATAAGACAAAACTCACAATTGACCGGTCCACTGTCCGGGTACGTCTTAAAATTCAAGTCGACATATAAGCGAATATATACGGTATTTTGCATCTCAAATTATGTACGGGCAATGTATTACCGTATTTATCCATGTATAAGGTAACCCGGATTATAAGTCGCATCGGGCAAAGTACGGACAACTACGGATTTTTGCATTAACCGTCTTATAAACCAAATCTTTGATAATCGAGTGTATATGGTATATCAGACACCACGTCTATCCCATGTTGGTGGCGTTTAATCTATCCATGTATTTATTAGAATTAATTAACAACACTGACTGATCATTCTCATTCTGCCATACATTGTTACACACCCCTGTGTTTTTATTGCTGTCACATTCTAAACAAAATGGCGTCGAGATCAGCATTTTAATCATGTCATCTATTCTAGTTATTCTATCTAATGTGAAGTATATATATGCTAATGAATCGGTGTGACGGCATATTGCATACTTACCTACACGTATATATGCTAGTGATTGATTTGTATTTTTGTAACTGATATGTGTCTAACTAAATTATTGATTACCACTACTGAAATATGAATATTCAGTACTCACAGACGCTTGGAACAATTTATGAATATTCAGTACTCAAAGACGCTTGGAACAATTCATGAATATTCAGTACTCACAGACGCTTGGAATAATTCAAATATCAACAATCAGTCATCACAGACGCTTTGAACAATTCATGAATATTCAGTACTCACAGACGCTTGGTATAACTCAAATATGAACAATCTGTCCTCACAGACGCCTTGAACAATTCATGAATATTTAGTAAGCACAGACGCTTGGTATAACTCAAATATGAGCAATCAGCCCTCACAGACGCTTTTAACAATTCATGAATATTTAGTACGCACAGACGCTTGGTATAACTCAAATATGAACAATCACTGACGCTTTGAACAATTCATGAATATTCAGTACTTACAGACGCTTGGAATAATTCAAATATGAATCGTCTGTACTCACAAAGTGAATATTTAGTCTTCACAACCTATTGTATGTGAACCGTGCATTTATCTTGTAAAATAATAATATACTATTGACAAGAAAAACATTGATTCGAAGTATCCAAGTAGCGCCGCAAAGCGACTGAACACATTAGCCTATCCGACCATCAAGTGATGACTTGAACAAGTCACGTGGTTCAAAAGATAATTCAATTTCAGGAAAAAAATAGAAACTATTGGAATCATGAAATGTCTTATTAACATTTTCAGTAAAGCATTTCATTCAGCGATTTTAAAGCACTATATGTGTCTTATTATAAGACCAGGAACAATGTAAACCCACGAAATGTACAACACAATGAAACAAAATGACGTCACTGATTAAGCACATTTCATTTATTACATATTTATTTCAGAGGCAAGATCAAATAAGATAACCATATTTGCATTATTGTTTGAAATGTGAATGGCGCTGTCATACAAATAAACGTTACATTTATCATTAATTTTATACACAAAATGTACATGTATATGTTGAAGTTATATTGTATATGTCACATGTGTCACATACCCTGTTAATACGAATTGTAATGGTATAGTTGTAAATGAATTTGTTATAATATTATATTTGAATATATTTATCTGACTGTTGTAAGCTTTTGTTGATTCTGTCCCCCTCAGAATCACGAAAGTATAATTTTGTATAACTCGTTGGTTCAGGCACAGGAACTTGCATTTATAATTTGAAAAAAAAATAAAAAAAAAATTTCACTAGGCCTACTGTACTGTTAAAATATTTTAGTAGTAAAGTAGGTCTAGTGAAAAAAAAATTTCATTTTTTTTTTTTAATTTTTTTTTCAAATTATAAATGCAAGTTCCTGTGGTTCAGGTCAGTCACCTGTTAACATAACATTGTGTGTATAAACATGGTCAATTTTAAATTTTAGCACATATTGTTTGTATGTGGTCAAGAGCATAACGCGGGCTCAATGCAAAACTACATGTATGTTAACCACATCAATTTATAGAGGCATGTACAATAGTTTTGCACTGAGCTCTCGATAAGGCATTGATTTTCACTGTTTTTTTATCCAATAAAATTATTCACAAATAATGAAAATAGTAATTATTATATTACATTGTATGTATACAAGTGACAGACCTGAATAAATTAACTGTACTGATGTACGTCACAATGCCATTACGGTGTGATTTCAATCAGCCATTCTACTTGTCACAGGTAACTGGATCATTGAAAAAAAATATTTTAAAAAATAAAAAGTAATATTTCTTTTTAACTGATCCAGTTACCTGTGCTGCTATTATTCACAGGTAATTGTATCATCAAAAAATTATAAATAAAAAATGAAAAAAAACATTTTTTTTTATTTTTCAATGATGCAGTTACCTGTGGTACTATTGTTTCCATTGTTCATTTGAATTTTATTTGATTTTATCACGAATTGCGAGTACATCAACGAGCTAAATGGGTTACATATAAGTGAGTGTCAGTTAAAACTCAAACGAATGAGTTTAACTCACAAAAAACGTGTACATGTACAAGCATGTTTTATGTTTGTTTTACATTCTATTTCTATTTTTAGCATGACATCATGTGACTATCATGTGACTATATATGTCAGTGTGACATTTCCGATGATTTTGTCTTGTATTGTGTTTGATAATTAATGATTCAAATAGAACATAATGTTTATTAAATTATTATTATTATTTATAACATCTGTTGTTACTATTACGCAAACTGCATATCATTTAGTCCGATTCCAAGTCCTGATCTGCCGAACATCTCAAGTAGAAATCTCACCTCAAATTGAGATTTTGCTCAAATCAGAGTCAGAATTTGAGATAAATTTCATTTTACTGTAATAAACTAAGGCAAAGGTTTTCACTTTCCCATGGATATAATCTAAAAGACACATGGCAATATTTCATTCTGATTACCTCGGCCTTTATGCATTACAATAGATATATTTACCGGAGACAAACGGAAATGGCCGAGCTTTCACGAAAAGCCAATATTTAAGATGAGGTTTAGCTCAGATTGAGATGTTTCGGGAGATCGGGGTCTGTTCTATTAGCTTATAGTACATAATTATATAACAAACTCCTACGCAGTAATCTCCCTTGTCTCTAAAGTGACAACGCGTGACGAAATCACTGCAAGGAGAATGATTGCGTTAAACTAGCAGACAAGGGCAGATAATCTAGATTATACTTTAATAGCAATTTGACAACACGTTTTCCTGAAATATATAACCAACCCTTAACATTCAGTGCCCCTTATATTACACACCTTTAAGGAACAGCAGCTTCAACTCCTCGCAACGCTAAACGCTATCATTCAGAGTAGCGCAAGTGAGATATAGCACAGATAATTTGACATGACCCTGACCTTTATGCATGAATATATTACAAGGTACTTGCGTTGAATATATAAATGTCCGCGAGTAAATCGTGCAATATCGGTTCTTAAGATGTGTGTTGGTATTACACCTCGAGCATATCTTCGTGATACTCCCCGCTTATGAAAACATAGAACCGGGGTTATAAATATAGACAATATACATGTATCAGCTGTTTAATTATGCTAATTGAAGGTCGAGAGTCGTGTCAAATTCTCTGGACTATAAATTAGTAGTAGTTGGGAAGCAGCTTAATTTGACAACTTTTTGTTTACGTAGCTCCAACATATACATTTTGTACTATATTTTACCTCCTCTGAGCGTCAAAATACCTTAAAATAAACAGTACATCTTTTTGAGACATTTCTATGTCTCGAGGAAAACTTAATGGCAGTTTGAATTCAATTAAGGACGCCAATAAATTGTTCTAAAAGCTAGAAGCTTTGTCAATGAAACCAGTGTGTATATGCCAGAACAACATGTTTACACATTCAAAACTTTTTATCAGGTTATAAAGGTTCAAAGATCAGGTCATAGACGGTCGACATACGCTCTCCCAATTAAAATAAAAAAAAGCTTTCCGTGAGACGGAGTATCGGAATTAACAACCGCTGTCAAAGAAATGTACATGTGTCTGGATAAACACTCGTTGTTCTTCGACTAGATAGTGTTTCGGTTTGTCCTTTTTACTGTGGTTTTATGAATTTTCGTTGAAACACGTTGAAGATCGATTTCGTGGTTCAACTTATCCACTAATTCAAGTACACTACGAATAACTGACCATACGGTCGTATCCGAAAATGTCCATATCCGAACATCATTACACTTCATGTTTACAAATGCCGCTTACATGTGATTACCTCCCGTGATATGCGTCAATATTTAATATGATTAGTAAACATATCAGTGATACCAGTAGACAAAGAATTAACAGACACATCCAATGTGTTAACATGATTTTATTCACAAGTTCGAACATTACTGGTGGGGAGTAGATGGTGCCATATTAGTATTGATTATTGCGTCATCATATTGGGGTTGACGTTGTGGTGTATTTGTATGTCCTATTGCTAGGCCATGGCGTTGTACAAGATTGGTTCGAATTTCACTAAACTATAGGTGCAAATTATGTTTTGACTAATCGGTGTAATAACATACCTTTGGCCAAAAACTCAGTTTTATTCTGGTATATTAAGTTAACTACATTGACAACAACTCAAGCTTCTCACGTCTGTTTTAGCAGCAGCTGATTGGATATTTTATCGTCATTGCGCATGCGCCAGTATGGACGAAGGTCTACTTCCGTTGCCTTTCTCAAGGATGTGGCATCAACAAAATTTAATACCACATGTATGACGTCATCAGATTGGAACTTGCACTGGGCGAATGTAACGCTGATAAACACATTCATTAACCACAAAAAGAGCTTACGTGTTTTATAACTGAACTATTAAAATACAAAAATGGTACATTTCATAATGTTTCGATGTGAAAAATAAAATAAAACACAACGTAAAGTTTAAATAAATGTGTCATACTTTACCAATAATTTTTCATTCAAATACAATACCAGATAACAATAAAAATATAACTGACATTGTTATAAATGGTGCATTTAAAAATGTAATTCAATTAAAAGCCAAGTTATAGTTGCAATTTTCTAGATCTATTTGTATATCACAATGACGCATATAAAATGTAATTTAATTAAAAGCCAAGTTTTCTATGTCTACATGTATATCACAGTCAGTTTTGTGTCAGTGTAAAAAAGTCACAATATTTAACCTTTCACTCCATTTTTGCTCATTTACCGTATATGACCTATTATAAGACGATTTTTGATTCCTAGTATAAAGCGCACACGGGCAATGTACGGACAAATTTGGATTTTGCATATACCCTCGAGTACATACTATAATAAGCCTGATCGCTTTAAAAACAGGTATAAACGGTACCGCATCCCTAACATATATGTCATTGATTGGCCAATCACAAATTATTTTCATATAATCAGTTTGTAGATGGTACATCGAAGAATTTGTGTGATAGTTTGCATTATATATTGAATGACCCTCGTACACTTTGTTTTTCAGAATATTAGTATGGTAGGTAAATTAACTAGGCTTCAATGCAGTATTGGTTTAAGTAATTAAAAACATGCATTATAAGGATAAACGGCATACTGGACATGTATGGCACTGGTCAGTTGAATTTTTGTGTTTTGATTTCTTTAGTTTATCAACCTTTGCATAAATAACTTCATCAGGATTTTCTATGGTCGTGGATGTCTTGTTTTGGTTTGAATCCGTTTCTGGCTTAGTTTCTGTCACACATGAACCATTGTTTGAGGAAATATTCGAATCCGATTTTGTGTCATAATCTACATAACAAGTAAATCCACTTCCGGTTTTCTGCGGCTCTGATACAGTTTCAGTGTACGACAGCGCCCTCTTGCGTCCTTCTGTCAATTCCTGGTCAACGTTACCAGGAAACGCATTCAATCCAAACATAAGGTGTGATGCTGTTGTTTTCATTCTTATAGAAAAATGTGATAGGTAAGTCTTTAACCCACGCCGTGGCTGTAAAAGATGAAATAAAAATTATATGAAATGTTAGAGGAGCAATATGACAGGGGTATGCTAAGATACATGTCTGGACTTTACACGTTTGGACAGTTTTTAGGGTGCTGGAATGTCGACATGCAGAATTAGGTTCAAATCCCGGACTAGGTTAGCTACCGTATATGTTCGATCAGAAGTCGACCCTGCTTAAACGACAGTTTATTCAAAAATCACATTTTACCAGTCCAATGCCTATGAATGCCTTATGGTCCAAGTCGCCTCATAAGCCAGTATATATGGTAAAGTAGTCTCAGTCTATCATGTTATTGCTGTTGGCAGGACGGTAGGCGTTCGACAAGCCGATATAGGTTAATATCACCAGGCCCGTATAGCCAAGCTAAGGCACACCAACATTAGCATGTCTTTTAAAGATAGTTATTCCCTAGAATATTTTTGACTCGGTGCTTTTTTGTCTCTATAAACGGACCTGAATCGCAGACTCGACTTGTTATTATGTTCTTTTATGACTTTGGTTTAGTTTACTCTTTCCCATTCGGAGAAGTAGACAGTTGCTAGCGAAAGAATACGTTAGCACTGGATGAAAAATAATTCCAGAAAAAAAATAAAGTTAACTAAATGTCGCATGGGTCTATGTGACTGAAAAAGGTGTTGAAAAAACTGCATAAAGCCTTAACAACTAAACAAAGTTACACAAAATCCAAGTACATGTAGTACGCAATAAAAACCACTTCCTGTAAATTGAATTACGATGACGTTGCCGTGAGACAATAAGCTGGCAAATAATCTAATTCAGTGTGATTTTCATGGTAATAAAAACTAATAATGAATTAAAATGAAGGTGCAAATTAGATTAGAAATACGAACACGACGCGTCTACGTATTATAAGTGTATGAAGCCACAGGAACATGCATAATTTATAAAAAAAAATTGAAAAACTTTTTTTTTGGAATTTTTTTTCAGTACTGTAGAGCCTGTATCAAAAAAAAAATTTCTATTATGCAAGTTCCTGTGATGATACGGAGAGTGCGTTTGGAAAAACAAGGAAAGTTAACTCTGTAACTGTAATGCAATAAGGTATAGCTAGAGTTGAGTGTCGATGGTAATTCTAATTCAAAGATACAACCGAACTGCTCAAAGCGATCACGTATCTGAAAGATTAGTTTAAATCATTCCACCTCACATAGTGGTAAGGGAAGTCACTGCGTAGGAGTCAACGTTATATCCCGTTCAATCAATACATGGCAGGCATGGGTTACCTCTCTTGCCAAGCGATAGATCCCTGATTGAATGCATGACGTGTTCTACATTATTCATATAGGGTATGTTCGGAACGTCTGTTCCGCACACTGTGCGGGATGTTCTACTCCGAACAACTTACGAACAAAACGGAACTGCCCTGCACAGTGTGCCGAATGTTCTACTCTAAACACCTTACGAACAAAACGGAACAGAAAGTAAAATGTTTAAGATGACCCAAATTGTAGTTGCAACCGTAATAATGGAGGAAGAAATATGCATGTGGATATTTTTAAGTGCGACTGTTTGCCCGCAATGATCCATAATTGGAAAATAAACTTATTATATTCTATTTTATGGCACAAGCGGCCATTGTTGTTGTTGAAATCACGTGACAGTTCTGGCTGCACCACCTCTGTGGCGGGCACAGAAAGAACATGTTCCGAACAGTGTTCCGGTTTGTTCGTAAACTTGTGTTCCACTGTCCGGGGTGTGCGGAACAGCGTTACGAACGCGCCCATAGAGTGGAGCTAATTATTTAAGTCAACATCCTGACAAAATGATCATTATTAACATCGATTACGTCACGTGTTAGTACTGATCGCAACGGCAAGGGACATCATTGCGTAAGAAGCCAAATTAAGCCCTATATATATATAAATGGCTATTTTAAAAATAAACAATAACTTGGTCAACTATCTGCAGAATGATGTATTTTGAGCACTTTAGTTGAGTCACAAAGGTGGAAAACATTATTAGAGGGAAGTAAACGAAATACAACCTCCAGTTGGTTTGTAGACAAAATAACGAATTGTTAACAATAAATGCATGATTTATAGTCTAAGAGAAGCAACTCTTGCAAAATAGGTATTTTATGCGTCAATTATTGGTCATTTGTGAAAAACACCATAGTTCCTTGTAGTTACTGGATGATCAGAGAGAGTTTATGAAGAGAAAATGGGGCTTTAAAGTCACATTATCTCTCCCAAAACTTTTTTCCCGATCATCCAGTAAACAGAATTAGGATGTTTTTCACAAATTACCTATATTTGACGACAGAATTTCAGCTATATCTGTCGAAATAGTATACCGAAAATCACATTTAGTAAATTGTATGGATGGCAAAATACTGATTTTGCAAGAGTTGCTCCCCTTAGACTTTAAATTATGCATTTATTGCTTGCATTTCGTTATTTTGTTTACAAACCAACTGGAGGCTTTATTCGCTTTTTTTCATCTTATGGTGTTTTCTATCTTTAGGACTCGAATAAAGTGCTCAAAATGCATCATTCTGCAGATATGTTGCCAAGTTATTGCTTTTTGAAAATAGCCATTTAAGGCATAATGGGACTTTAAATGAAAACAAAAAATATAAACTTGTTTACCTCTCCGTCCGAACCTACACCCGTTGTCTTTCCTGAATTGAAAAAACCACATGTAAGTATATTAATAGTATATTTAGATATACAAACAAGCACATTGCATGTGCCCAAACTTGAATTGTTTCTGTTTGAGCAAAATCTCAATTTGAGCAAAACTATACGTAATGTACATGAGCCAGTCAGCTAATCTGTGAGATGTACAGGGTGTTAAAAAAGTTTGTTCTCAAAATATAAATTCATACTTAATTTCATCTGAGCTTTGAACGCAGTATTCAATTTTAATTTCTTACACTAATAATTTCATTTAATGCTCGAAATGTTAGAACAATGGTAGAACCCTTAAGAATTTAACCTGAATATATTACATTATTTTGCAGTCAGAAAAATAAACTATTGAAATTTCAACATTGAGAACGAACTTTTTTAACACCCTGTACACATTTTCCACTGATTTTTGTTATGACCAATTAGGTTCGTTTATTTATCCAGTAAGGATATATTTATTTTAATTCAACATTTCATTGGTCATTTACTAGTAGTAATTAAGATCAAAGAACTGAGAGTAAGGCAAAAACGAAGTGTACAAAATTGCTAGCTCAGCATGAAAGTCGAACCGGTCAAAATGACGGAGTTAGATATGTTCGATTTTTGAACTCGACTTGAAATGTAACGTTTGGATGCCAATATAGATGTGTTATGTTTAATGTGTCAATTACCGTGATTTTTATTGCATGAAGGTGTGTTGTTTTCTTATAATTATACCAATTTCATACCACTTTAACACGTATAAGCATTCTATAATATTGGGTATCCCAAACTAAACAACTGTACCATTGTTTAATTTTAACAACATAAATCGCTACTGTATTTTGTCGATCACCCAACATGAAAATTTGCAATATAAAATATTTACGATCGAAAATCACTGAGCCCGAAATACATGAATTAAACACATTCATTGTAACAGTATTACAATTCGCGGTGGGTTTAATAATCGTCAATTTCACAGATGAAATAGAATCTAGATCGCGAAATTAAATCCCCACGAAAACCCACCAATTACCATTTCACCAAAATTGCAATTTAGACGTATATTTCGCTGGCTTAGGATGAGAAGGTCGTAAGTACAAACGTAAGTATCTTGAAAAAACAAAACTACTCTTTACTAATGGACAAACCAGCTTTTTCAACTTCCGTTTGGACAACATGACCTATTTCGATTTTCATGAAAAAAGGCTCATAAAGTAAGTAAGTAGCACTTACGTTCTTTTCATTCTAAGCAAGCGATTTACCGGAGACAAACGCAAATACCGAAATTTAATACCCGCGAAAATTAATGATTTTACAGTATTTAACTCGAGAATAAATGGGGGGTTGGCAAGATTTAGACTGTATGCGCGTAAATGTTTAAAAATCAAATTGTGCAGTCCACATTTTAAATTTTAATTAACGTTTCCTGACTTCACACGGCTGCTTATAATCAGCACGGAGCCGCCACTTATTTAAACCTATAATATCAAATCTTAAATGCAATGTTAGGAAATAAGACCCCTATTTGCTCAATGTTGATCGGATATATAAATTTTGACAACGCGGTTTAACATTTCAAAACATTATTAGTGTCAGAATGCTCATCATAATAACAAGTCAGCGACATTAGAGTCAGACATCCGGTGTGACGAAATTATATACATGTACATAGCTCGCCGGAAATAATTGTATTCTTATCAATAAATAAATATGGATAATCATAAACACTGCACGGATGACTGGCCGCTTGTTATCATTGCAGACTGAAAGAATATATCGTCGCCCGAGAACCATAGTGTTCTATGTGTCTTTTTCTTGTTTTCGAGAAAATCAGGTTTTAAGATTCAGGGCTTTAAAAGCCTTTATAACTTTTTTGTTTGTGGACGAATTCTAACAGAAATTGGTATGTATTTTAGTTATGTATATCTCAGGAACACTTCCAAATATCATGAAGAATCGTTGATTCAAACATACCGCACTTAAATCGGTCTACTGCAGATAGAACATTATACAACCATTTTAGCTTACATCACGTGACTCGATGGGAGCAATACATTGGTCAAAAACGCAGATAGAACAATTTGGTTCTCAAGAAAAACATGAAAATAGCAGATAGAACAAAATAAATGGATCTGTTGATATCTAAATATGAAAATGTCACCGAAAGAAGACAAGGGCACTGTGACATAGCTCTTATCGAGAGCTTTCCAACGGTATATAAATCTCATGTTTGGCAAAAATGACGATAGAACACTTTTGGTTCTCGGGTGACGATATGCAATTAAAATTGACTATGCATTAGATTGAACGAAAAATGGACATTGAAAATGCACTTAATTTTTATTAGTAAACAAAGGCTTGTGTTATGATTGGCGGACTATATACATGACTCATTGAAGCAGACGTTGCTATGAAAACAAAATTCGCTGGCGTTTTGAGCCGCGGAAATATCCGTTTTTACAGTATTATTAGTTCGTCTGTTGTATGACGAGGTCACAGAGTCAACCCCTGGTCCCGATCTTCAGAAGCATCTCAAGGAGAAATCTCAATTTGAGTTGAGATCAATATGAAGCTCCAGCCCTTTAAAGTTTACTGTAATAAACCCAGAATAACATTTCTGTTTAGTGATGCTAATTTTGAGTTCAGTCTCGCATGGAAATTAACATTAAGACACATGCCAATATTTGAGATTAGATCTTCCTCATATGGAGATGCTTCATGAGATCAGGGCCTGATTTACCGCACACAAAATGGACGCTCTACCACTGCGCTATCGTGTCAATAGATGCATTAAGCAATAATTTATCCACACGCTGAGACGA
Organism: Spisula solida; assembly: GCA_947247005.1. NCBI lineage: Eukaryota > Metazoa > Mollusca > Bivalvia > Venerida > Mactridae > Spisula > Spisula solida. The sequence continues at coordinate 56,458,152 of OX365948.1, read as the reverse complement.
ACGTCATTCTTACAATGTTCAGTGAGTGTCCTAAACTCCTAGAGCTCAACAGTGATTATTAAGTGTTTATCATGGGACAAATGTCACGATTTTCAGGTACATAATGTAATTTTGAAGTGTAATTTTGTATGTTAATTATATGTTTTGCGATGTTTAAACGATTTCAGGGTCGTATAGTGACCTTTACATGATACAAGCACGTCATTCCTGCTGTCAGCATCTTTCCTATTTACTTGGTAAATGTTCATTGAAAACTTCCGGTTTAAATACATGTACAATGTGTAAGCATTAGTCAGTATTAACTTAACGGAAGACAAAAACTTTTTGAAAGACGGGATACAATAATAATAATAATAACTTTATTTTCCGATGATATACCCATTAAGCCTAGGGCTTATCTCCCATGGGGTCATCTTACAAAACAAGCATAGATATATACAAACATTCAAAAGCATCAATAAAATGGCAGACAATACAAAAAAGTGAATACATGTACTGACAACGAAGCAATTGTATTTGATATAACTCTCGTCCCTCGTCAGAGAGTATATTATTGCACAACTTAAGTTACATAAGTCAACTTAAAATTTAATAATTATCAAATAATATACAGTGTAAAATCATTAGTTTTCGAGGGAGTTTAATTTTCGTTGATTTCGTTGTTAAACTCGGCCACGCAATCTTATTCCCACGATTAATCGACCTCTCAAATTCAGAAATGGGTTTACCCTTTCAAGTTCCGTAATCCACGAATTTACGATCCCACGAACATGCATTTTTATCAAAATCCACGAAATTGAATACCCATGAAATACGTGATATGTGTACAGTACTATGCGTGGATAGACAAGTTGAGGTCATGCAGAAGCAGTAACAGCGCCTAGCCACCCACGCAAGAGACAGACAATAAAGCATATGACAATGCTTTTATTTATCCTCGCCAGGGGCAAGGCCCCCAGACGAGGTTAGTCACTTTAGTTTTGGGGGATAGTGCATGATACAGAAGATGCCCCAGTTCCAGAAGAATCCCTGGTTCTTTTATGTGCCGATGTAAAGCATCATTCACGGGACTTCGCATAACGTCTCGTCCAAAGACTGTTAGTAATTTCAGTTATGTTAGGTGGGAAACACTGAAAAGCATTTCTGTTTTTGACCGTCTGGGATCGAACCCACAACCTTCAGATCAGCAGTCAGTAGCCCTTACCACTAGACCACTTGTCCACCTTAAATAAAGCATATTTCAAGCAAGACTACTCATATGCTGCCTTTCCATGAATGTCACACCACAGGTAACTGTATCATTGATTAAGAGTAAAACAAATTAAAACATTTTTTGTGTAAAATTTATATATTCATTTTTGTTATGAATGTATAAATTTTACAAAAAAAATGTTTTAATTTGTTGTTTTTTTACTCTTAATTAATGATACAGTTACCTGTGTTACTGCATGGTTTCTTAAATTAGCATAGTACCATAAGGGAGGTAAGAACAAAATGTGACTACACAAAGTGAACTTACTTCCAATGTCGTTGGCAGAGAAGAACCGTTTCCTTGACAATTTCGGACATTCTGGTTTGTGTTCAGCGTTCACTACTGGCATGGAGAATGAGGATGAGAGGGTTCTACCTTCTGAAACAAACGTGGTTACGTAATAGTTGAAAATCAGAATTACATCCTTACAAACTGAAGGCAAAGTAGCACTCAATAAACCGTGTCCCCCATTAAAAGAAAGACAGTTTGTGTAACTTTGAACAACACCTATCAAATAACACTGAGCAAAACGGTTAAATAGATTACGTATCAGTGACGTTATAGCCTATCAAGCTTCCTAATGCATACTTTTGAACCTGCAGTCTACATTGACATGCTATATCTTAAAACATTTCATGATAAATGGAAATGCCATGAAAACTATTTTTGGAATAGCTAAAAACGTGTATTTTTTACTAGAAACAGAAGAATGCAAAATTAACTATAGGTCACCTAGCTTGTTTCGATTTAGAAGTTATCTGCCCTTAAATACGCAAAGTTGGAGAGACACCAGTTTCAAGGGGAGATAACTCACAAACAAGTTGGGTGACCTATGATATGTTTGTATTTGTCTCTTCCTGACATGATAACGTTACTGTGTTTATATACAAAGTTTGAACAGATTCTATTATTGAGAAATGCTGCCCCTCTCATAGAAGAAACTCAATCGTGAGAGCTCGGCCATTTCCGTTTGTCTCCGGTAAATATAATACATGTACTGCAATGCATAAAGACTGAGGTGATCAGAATGACATAAAACTGCCGCGAACGGCTTTAAAATGTATAAATTACTGCAATATTTTCTTACCACATTTTTCTGGTAAAGGAGGTGTATCGGGCGGATCAGTGCTGTCATATGCGGGGACAAAGGAACTGTTAGTACGCAGCACAAGAGGGGTCTCATCTCTTTCACAACGTAAGTAAAGTTTTTGATGCAGACAATCATAAACAATGTCGTCTGCTACAGTGACGTCAACGTAAGAACTATTAGATTTATAACGCACTTTATACGAATTCCGAGTATCACATGGCAGACGAACATTTAACGATTCCAACACGTGGTCTGCCTCGGGTATGGCTATTATTGAAGTATCACAGTCCGAATTTTCGTCGGAATTCACTTTCCCGACGATAAAATTCTCCATTTGAAGCCCAAGTAATTGCACAGGTCCCGACAGCATCACCATCAAATCTCGAGCGTCATCGTCATCAACGGAAATGACGTCATGAGGATTTACGTTTAAAAATTCCACAGTTTGAGGAAGAGGTAGACGCTCGATAAAATCTTTTAGCACACTTTTAGTTGTGTCCGGGACTTGTACAAAGTTAACCGCTGCCATGTACCGGAAGGCCAGCTCCTTATTGTTTTCATTGTCTTTGCAAATTAGATACGTCTCACGATGGCCCCTATACGTCCCTGTATTTTTAGTGATACGGTCTAATTCTAACACAGTCCCTTTGTAAACAATTTGAGGTTCGCTGTTCCCTGGTGAAGCACATATCATATCATCAGCTGCTTTTATATATCGTGGAAAGTCTTCTATTAGCTGAAATAAAAAGGGGAAATATCCATAATATTAGTGAGAATTGAAAAACTTAAATGAGATGTCGTGAATCAACTGGACCACGCATGTTAGAAATATAACAACTAATTGTAAAAGGATATTTTAACAAATGATAAAACTTATCAACTGCAAGCTTTGTTTAATGACAACCCAGAATATTCTTGCAGTTTATAAGTTTTATCATTTGCTAAAATTTCCTTTCAAAATAAGTTGAGAATACCGTACGCGTGCACTGTACAAACCATGTCTATTGGGCAAACGTTTTCAATAGAACAATTTTTCATTGGTTTACGTTTGTTATAAAACACAATTTCATTGGCTGATTTTTGTAAACATGTTTTCACGCTTCCATTGGCTGAAGTTTGTAAAACATGTTTTCATTTGTTGACGTTGGTAAAACATGTTTTCATTGGCTGACGTTTGTAACGCATGTTTTTATCGGCTAACCACCATACGATTTGTCTACAACACAATATATAGTATAACGTTGTCCAAATGTATTCGGGTAGGAGTTGAAAGTAGGCCTATGTCTAAGCAATATAGGCTATGCTCCAAAATAAATAATGGGCGTACTATACTCCGTAGTTTAGTGATTTTCAAACACAATACAAACATACTCTGGCAGGTTATCACATTTCGATCTCATTTTATACTACAGAAAACAATACACTGTTTCTTTCGGTTAGTCTTATCAGTAACAAAAAATGTATAAAACTGTGTCACGATTGAGTGAAAAGTACATGATCTATGCGTTTTATAGCTACTGTAAAACTGGTCCAGTCAGCGACGTGGAAAATTAGAAATATCTGTGAATTCCGCAAATATGTATTCCGCGAATATTTAAATCCACATTTCATCGCGCGTAAATTTTGGCCTACAAAGAACACTTCTAAGAAATTTAAACAATCTCTAACAATTTCTACACGCCAAATGTCTGAAATTAAAAATCGTTATTTTTTCACCCTCGATAATCTCACCTTATACAGTAAAACATGCAAATAAAACATGAATACCCCAGTTACCACGCTTTTGATCGCTTAAAATTATTTTTAAACCCTATAAAGTGCTGACACATGACTTTAGCTGTATATCATTCATGCAGTATGCATGGAAAATTCGAACATTTTATTTTGCACCTTAGTGTAAATAGAGAGAAGAATGCACCAATCCATGCATGATAAATTCGACCAACGATTTTTTTTCGCACCTCAGTGTAAATGAAAACAATGAAGGCTACGTAGAATCGTTGGTCCTCGTAAAAGACTGTAAAGCATGTCAATGTGGATGTGTATATTTTGCAGAGGAAATTAAAACAAAAAAGGCTACGTAGAATCATTGGTGGTCCAATGAAAGACTCACGGTGAATCTTGCCAATGTGGGGGTGCAACCTGGCTGAGTCGGTAGTTATCCATTTTTGCCAGTTGAGACTTACATGTATATATAGAGCTATCCCTATAACCTCGTGCCGTTCAGTGGGACAATTATTCCACCCCTTCAAACCATCATTTACCCCCCCCCCCCCCCCCCCCCCAATGACTATGTATCCGACCATCCGACAATCGACACACCCTGACAGCGGCGAGTCAAATAACCAAAACACCAATGTAAATATCTATACTAAATATAGACTGTTAAACCAAAAGCAATAAAAACGAAATATTGCAGCGCACAGACCCGTCTATTCGTAAAAAGACATATACAATCAAGTCTAGAATTACATTAAGTATAATAATTGTGTCACCATGTTTACCATTTAAGAACATGTTATTAATGTCGACATTTCATCAGGGTACTGTTTTATCAAAGCACTTACGGAAATCTTAAACCTACGTTCAAAGTTAAGATCTTTATACAATTGTAATTCATTTACAACAACGTACGACGTGTAAAAATGCATCTGCAATACTAATAATGCTTCAGGTAATGAACTCATGCAAACCATGCATGTCCCCAATTTCTGTTGTTTTAAATAATCAAAAAGAAATTAAATTTCAACGTAAGTTTACTATTTCCTCAAGTGCTTTGATAAAACGGTATCCCCGGTACGCGGTTGCAGATTAAAGAGACGTTTCGTCTGGATGTTGCGAACTTACAAGCTAATACAGATGTTAACACTATGGAAAGCCATAGTTAACCTTTTGCAAGTTCGCTCTATACTCTATAGGGAAGTTCATTTTTAGGCAGTTCGACAGTTCGCAAGTTGGGAACTTCGACACGTGGACGGTTGGGTACTCGAACTGTCCAAGTTACCAACTGACGAAGTGGCGAACTGTCCAATTATCGAAGTTCCGAACTGGCGAACTGCAACAGTGCCTGAAATAAACTCTCCAATAGATTATAGAGTTAACTTCACTTGCAAAGGTGATCTATGGCTTTCCATAAAACACAGACAAGATGCATCGTAATCATTTAATATGTATTACTTTCAGCGCATTAACATGTATGTGTAACCTATTCTTGTTATGCAAAAGGCGAAACCATGAAGTCATATTAAACAAAATATAAATTACTCTTTTCATAACGACATATACATGACTGTATGCATATAGTTAACCAACCAAATACACCAGCCACATCTGAGGGCGACGAACCAAAGATATTGAATGCGGTGTTATGTCGTATACATTAAATAAATGTATTGTGAAATCACATATTTTTGTAAGTACATGTATCAAAATTCGTAGGTTTTAGTAAAATGCAATCATTTTGTGGTGGTCATAAATTCGTGGATTACATAACATGGAATTGAAAACCTTTGTTCCGTATTCTGCAGGCCAATAATCCGTTGGAATTTGATTTCGTGGTCGTTTTCAAAACCTCAAACTATTTGGAAATCTAATCTCCACGAAAAATAATCAGTTTACAATACAATAAATACTGATTACTTATGGTGTAATAAAGTCAACATGAATGAGTGGAGATTAAACAGAATGTGTTGGGGATGTTGGTGATAGAGACCATACAGCTGTTGTTAGTGGTCGGAACGGTCATTTAGGTTAGTTAGTAGATGCGAATGTTCAATAATGACACAGCTGGGTACTGTTTTATCAAAGCACTTACAGAAATATTAAACTTACGTTCAAATTTAAATTCCTTACATTGCTTTAACAACTACAAATTTGGGATTGATAATATAATCCCGTGACCACCATTATGGTACCATCCTCATACATCAGGGGTAAATCAAGTTCCCAGACCATGTAAAGGATGACCCAAACAAGAACTAAACGTAGTTCTTATTTCCATTGTGGTCCTATGATGTATAAAAACCCTAAATTCGAAAAGAGTACGAGTTTCGTGAGTAAAATGTATACATAATAGATCTATGCCCAGGTAAAATGTAATATAGTCCAGCGAATTTGACACGACTCTCGACCTTCAATAAGCATAATTTTACTGCTGACATATTGTCTATATGTATAATCCCGGTTGTACGTTTTCGTCAGCGGGAAGTATCACGAAGACGCCCGAGGTGTTATACCAACACAAACCCAAAGGACCGATATTGCACGATTTGCTTGCGGAAATTTATATATTCAACGCAAGAACCTTGTAATATATTCATGCATAAAGGTCAGGATCATGTCAAATTCTCTGTGCTATATCTACTTGGAAATAGAATGAATTAAATTAATTTAATCAACTAGCCAATCAGCGCGACGTAATTATTTACTTCACGTTACTTCCGGCGTCCCTAGCAACATTAACTTCCGGCGTCTTCATAGAGACGTCATTGTTGATCGCACAGCGGGAAAATGTTCCCCGACGATCAACATGAAAATGTAAGTTGAATTTAAATGTTACTTTTATTAAAATAACTAGATCTAGATTTAATTTGAATATAAAATCTAATACTTATTAGAATCTATACGCCTACGCTGTAGATATAACATGTAATATAACGGGTCGAATTATAACTCGGATATCCTTTCTATATCTCGACCTTACTCTAGAGTGGCACAGTGTTCGAGTGATAACTCTTATTAGAATAACTAGATCTAATTTGGATATACATTATAATACTCATAAGAATCTATACGCTGTACATGTAACATATCGGACCCGTCAAATTATAGCGAACGTCCTACTTATTCTTGAACCAAACAACCAACTGATCTAGATATAGAAGAAGGTGATACTAGATCTAGCTAAGATTAAACCCACGGGCTAGTAAAACCGGTGGTCGAGGGTTCAAGTCCCAAGCCCGAGACGCATCAGGGTACGATGAGGGTAAGGCTAGCTTAGGGTCCTACCCTAGAAATACATGGATAGGTAACAGAGTGCAGTGACTTTTGAGACTGGAGATTGATTAACGACATTCCTCCGGATAGCTCTTTTGGTAAGAATACGGTCTAGTAAAACTGGTGGATAAGGGTTCGAGTCCTACGACGGTTGCACCTTTTCCTCCTTACTTACTTAAATTACTACTAGTATAAAATTAATGTTCTCGTGTAGGCCTACTTACAAAAGGCGGGGCCGTGTAGACGAGACCAATATACGCTCATACGACCAAATCTAATTAATAACGTACTTACTGTAACATGCTGAAAATAGGGTAGGTAGTTAGGAAAAACATTTATTTTTTTTAAAAATTATTTTAATGATTGTATGTACTGGAATATCAAACGATCCGTGGTTACTTTCAGCAAAACATTAATGCTAATAATAATTATGTTTTGGGTAAGGGCAAACCCATAGGGTAGGCTGAGTAGTATGTACTCGTTTATTAAAGGCCGATTGTAAAACAAGTTTTTCCAACTTAAATTAATCACTCTCGACACCTCTTTTCTGATGTTATCCATCGCAGCGAGGGCTAGAGAGAATAGAAACCAGTTTCTCTTTTTATAGTGCTTAGCGTCTAGCAAGGGAACTTTTGGTATGACGCGGTTATCCATCGCAGCGAGGGCTAGAGAGAATAGAAACCAGTTTCTCTTTTTATAGTGCTTAGCGTCTAGCAAGGGAACTTTTGGTATGACGCGGCCTTGGACCCGGGACCTCCCGCACTCGAAGCGAACGCTCTACCACTACTAGTGGCACTAGGTTATCGAGAAGGCTGGGTTATCTGAACTACGATATCATTTTGTTTCGGCCAAACCAAATCACTGTATGACATATTTGAAGAATATATAATTCAACTTGTATGACTTATTGTGAGCAAAGGCATTTGTGATTCCCTATTACTGTATGACTTATTGGGAGACTATACAATTCAACTTGTATGACTTATTGTGAGCAAAGCATTTGTGATTTCCTATCACTGTATGACTTATTGGAAGAATATATAATTCAACTTGTATGACTTATTGTGAGCAAAAGCATTTGTGATTTCCTATCACTGTATGACTTATTGGAAGAATATATCATTCAACTTGTATGACCTCTTGTGAGCAAAGGCATTTGTAATTCCCTATAACTGTATGACTTATTGGAAGACAGTACAATTCAACTTGTATGACTTATTGTGAGCAAAAGCATTTATGATTTTCTATCACTATATGACTTCTTTGGATACTATTGGATACTAAACTTGTATTACTTATTGTGAGCAAAAGCATTTGTTTTTTCCTATCACTGTATAACTTATTGGAAGACTATACAATTCAACGTGTATGGGAAAACATATCAAAACAGACCTAAGAAACTATCATGTTATATGGATTATATGTATTTGGCTTCTATACTTAATGAATTAATGAACTTAATGTGTATGCCTTATTGCGATAACAGGAAGTTGATTCGTTTATGAATTGTGCTAACAGTATACCGTTTTTGTTTCCCATCTAGGTTGATGTCACACTGCGCTATATTGATGTGCATTATAAATTGGCATGCAATGTATGGGTACACTATAATGTACCGAGTGAGGAGCATACGGTCGCCATGGTTGGCAACATCCGGGCTCTTGGTAACTGGGATGTCAGCCGAGCATTGGTGGCAGCTGATTTAGGAGACGGGTTGAAATCCGTCTCTTTTAACGTTGAGCATGGTAGTACTGTGCTGTATAAATGGATTATTCTCGATCGAGGTTTGTTGAACTTTGTTCACACGTTTTGTTATTTAAAATCCAAAATATCTTCACTAATCAGACACTAGTATATTTTTTCCGACCCGGTATTCGAACCTGGATCGCCCGGATGGCAAGTGAGTTTCCACCAATCGTAACTTCTATGGATCCGGAAGCTCCCTCGGATGTATTTAGCTGATGAGCGAGAAGCATATCGTCCGCGATTGTCTTCCGGCAATTTACCACCAGGCCTAAGAAAATAGACCCTTACGTCCCCAGCAGATACATATGACGTTTAATAGAACATAAATAAAGTGCGTGATAAGTTTAGCGTATATTTATGTCCAATCAGTGTATATAGTAAATTCCAGTATTTATCCTGTAAACAAAACCGTAAAAATAGTTGGGTATACTTTAGATGGGAAAGTATCTCGATGGGAAGAAGGGGAGAATAAGGTGCTTCATATCCCTCGGATAATGGCGGGAACAGTTGATATTCGGGCACCATGGAATGGCGAAGCAAAACTCACTTCAGGTAAAATATAATGATACAAACAATAATTGAATAAGTGAAATCATTTCCGACGTCGCCGATATTGTTTTTCTACGTTCGTACGTTGGATCATGTTGACGTCAAATATGTACTCTGACTTCATTCCATAGGGAATTGTTAATAAAATACACTCATAGTTTCTACTCTTTAATTATATCATTTTGAAAAAGGCTTAGGTCGAAACGTTATGATTAAAGAGTGGAAACTATGAGTGGTCAAATATGTAGTTTTTCAATAATTTTCATGATTTGAAAAAGGCTTATATATATGCCTAAACGTTATTAAAAGAGTGGAACTTCATTGTTTTTTACTTAAATACATGAGCGTTTTAAATCTTTTCACAAGTAACTCCTTGAATATTTGCGCTTATCAGTCGTTCCATCAGATTTGTTATTTCAACTAGTAGTATTTACCAGTTATTTACCCATGTGTATACTTATTGTTGCATATTTATATGAGCTCTCCAACATTGGAGGTATCAAAACAAATTTTAAAAAGTAGTTTTATTTTAACCAGTAAAAACATTCTTTCGGCACAATAACAATAAAATATGTATCTACCAATAATGGGGTTCGAACCTACTGATTTTATTGAACGGCGCCATTACCTAGCAATGTGACATACGACCGCATTAGACCACTCAGCTATCGCAATCCCCAAAAAGGTTACGCAAATAACCAGTATCAATCACAGATACTATCGCAATATAAACTATACAATTTGTTTTCCATTTTTGTTCTTTTTCAAGCCTGTATCCGTGAAAAAGAACAAAAATGGAAAATAAATTGTATAGTTTATATATCTATTAGCGGACTATACTATATACATGTATATCAATTTTGTTTTAAAAATGTCACCAATGATACATTTACCTGTTTGTATCAATATGACTTCACCATACCGTATCAATAATCGACAGATATGGATAACAACACCAAGGCATTATGTTTGTACATGTATATCATTTACTCATCCAAGAAGTATGAAAGTACATTTCAGACATCACGACCAACATGGAGAAGGCTTTGGTTTGTACAATCTCTATATTCAATGTAGCAATACCACTTGACTTGGTCTACAAGTCCAAGACGAAATTTGCAGTATTGCTACATTGTATTTTATTACATGCACATGCTTGGTATGCTCAAAACATTTACGGAAATCATTAATAATTCATAATGTGTCAGGTATTAACTGTTGTTGGCATTTAAAGCCCCATTTTCTCTCCAAAACCTTTGATAATTTAGAATTTTTGGACATGCGCACAAGGTAGCTCGGACCTTCTTAAAGGCCTATTATCTCTCTCAACTTTCCCCGATCATCCAGTTAATACGAGGAATTAGGATGTTTTTCGTAAAGGACCAATACTTGAATAGATGCCATCGGATGTGTGCACTGGCCACGTAAATAAAATGATACAGTTGGATAGTTTAAATAAATTCTAATAAGAAGGTGTTTGCCAAAGTGGTTCAAATATATAATATGAATTAATGAGATGCGATACCAAGAATATTGATGATTTTATGTAAATTATTAGAGCAACTTTAACACGTGTATGTACAAATTAAATGGACTATTACTGGTAAGTACTTCCATTTAATTCTATAAACTTCGAAACTTCGATCAGTTCGAAGACCAGTCACAGAGTGAACCATTTTCATTGGTCGACATTTATACTGTAAATAGAACTAACCAATCAGAATCCATGTAACAACCGGGAATTAACAAAACCGTCCTCGCTTATGCAAGGTCAAACATTTGAAAAGTATTACATTGTAGTTGACAGTTCACATTTTTAAAAAAGCAATTGCCTATTGAAACACTTATTACATAAAAAAATTATATTTTTATTTACAATCATGAATAGTCCGTGTGTATTCGTACATGTACGTTCATTTCCGTCATCTGAGCTTTACGTCGGTTTTGTTGCTAGAATTTTTATCAACAAATCATTCCTCCGTTACAAATAACGAAAATATCCGAGCTTACAGTCAAACATTGAACAGTGACACTATCAATGTAGCAATACCACATGACCTTTGGCTACAGGTCCAAGACGAACTTTGCTTCACTTCGAAAGCAAACATAGTATTCTCATCTGGTGGGTGGGATTCGAACCCACGACCCAACGGCGACAGCGCATAGCACTGAAATGACCGATATCGATTAGATATTTAAAAATCGTATTTGAATTGAATTATATAAACAATATATAAATATATTTACTCGAGTAAGAAGGATAAATTAATGTACAATATAGAACAAATTCGTCGGGACTTTGAAATTTGCTCGAATTAGGCCGGTTGCTCGAATAATCGCTGTTCGTATTACCGAGGAATTCAATTATCTAATTATCTTTATTTTATTTATTGTAGTGCGTGACAGATATGGCACTGAGTGTAGCCTAGACGAAATTGACAAGTATGTTAAACTTTTTATTTGTGTATCGACACAGCCAACTACACTGAGTACATAAAGAAACGCAAATGTACATTTCTCCACAGGGTCACATGTTAGCATACATCTTTCGTCGAAGACACGCAGAACAATGAGTTTTGTTTGTTATGATTGTTAACACATTACTTGCATGCGAGGTATTACCGGACAGAAATGGCATAAGAGGCTTCCTGTAAAGTTATAACGGTCTCTACCTTTTCAGTCAAGAATTCTTGGAAAAAATTGCTGAAAGCGTTTTTTACCGGAACGTGCTAAATTAAAAACTCGCATTTAAAAACATTCAAATAAGAGTCACATGTGAATACAGTTTAAGAACTAAAGCAGAGATACCTGGGAACAAGTAGACACAAAAATGACTGGTATATATAGTACAGGAATAAAATGGCAGACTGACCAAAATGACCAGTTTAACATGTAACCCTATGGAGAAAATGTTATATGTTCGTTTCTTTATGTACTCGGTGTCATCCAACATTGTGTTAGCGCGGTCCTCTGTATAACAAACACCGCTCTAACACAATGTTGGATGATACAACGTTAGATGTCAACAATGACGTCATGAAGCCATATCATGTTTATTGAAATTGTGCCATTTTATTTTTGTTTGTGACATGACAAGCATAGCATGTATACATATACATTTGTGGAGGCTTGACTCTGGTCATTAAGTAGTTACCGAAGAGGGTTGGTGTAGAATCTAATACATGAATTACTACAAATAACGTTATTTTTGGTGTTTAGACGTCACGTCAGTTTGCGTTTGTGACGTCATAACGTCACTATGGCGACGTCGCATACATGTCAGTCTATGAATTACACTAAAGAAGGGAAGAAGTATCACGAAACATGTATGTGATATAATTTATAAATTTCATAAGTTGTAGCTTTATTTAATTTTACAAATAACGTTAATAACACGTTTGCATTGTTTTGTCTGCGTAAAAGTCCTTGTCGGTATATTGTAAAAGGCTAACGCGAAATTGACCTCCATCAATAGTATGTGTATTCTTTAATTACATGTGTTTTAATTAAGGTTCGCCAAAGTAGGCTTACAATCCTATGCCGACAGACCCCGTGATGAAATGGACGGGGACACATCTCAAAAGTAAGTTAAATTATTAATTCTATATACTCATAGAGGAAAACAATGCGTGTATAAATTACCGATAAAACAGCTACGGCATAATACATGTACTTAGAAGCGTTTCGTGGAAGAAAATAGTGGAGCAGCTACTATGTCTTGCTGTGATGTCAAATGCGGAATATTGGCTATGTTAGAATCGAAATAATGAATGTAACGTCACAGATTGCATGACGTCATGCAAAAAAACGACGTAAGTTTTATTGATAAAAATCGATAATATGCGGAGATATATTTGACAGCCAAAAGCCGACCGTGATATACCGTTTATTAAATCCCGCACAGTTACAGTTCTATACGTTTACATGGAGTAAAATACAGACATTGTTAGAATCGTTGTTATAACATGTGTGTTTTTTTAATTCAGGCTCGCCAACATGGGTTTCCATATTCAGGAATATCAAGAAAGGACTCGCGAGCTTATTGACGAAGATTCATCCTCAGAGTAAGTGCAACCAGCATAAATATAGCACGGAGAATTTGACTTGATCTTGGTCCTTATACTGAATATCATATACTATAGTCCATTTAAGATATTGTGACAGTGATGTTGCAGTTTATGTGTACGCAAAAAATCACAACCAATGTCCAAACAGGTAGAGCGAAGTTGAGTATGTTAGTTTATAATTGAAAGTATAGTTGTTTCTACAGTGCAATCCTTTATAATTGGTTTTACACCGCTATATAATAGTGGACTCGACCGCTGCGTCACTGGATTTTTATCCTGACTGGACTATACAAGGTTCTTGCGTTGAATATGTACATTTCGGTGAGCAAATCGTGCAATATTGGTCCTTTATAGATTTGTGTTGGGATTACACCTCGAGCGTCTTCGTGGTACATCCCGCTTCTGAAAACCTTTCACCGGGATTATAAATACATGTATAGACAATATAGTATCAGCTAAATTATGCTAATGGAAGGTCGAGAACCGTGTCGAATTCTCTGGACTATAACTCGTATAATATTGTCATGGATAACCTTCTATGAAGTTAACAGTTGCACGGGGAGGAACCAACATCATGCAACCCAAACAGGGCTATGCATTGATAATATGTTGCGCTTCCGGTATTGCACATGTTATTGACATTTCGACGAAAAAATGTATCCTAACCGAGGGAGGAACCAACATATGCAACCCCAAATGGGCAACGCATTGGTCAATATGTTGAGCTTCCGGTATTGCTCATGTTGTTAACATTTCGATAATTATACGCTTTTTTAAAATGGCCGATATCATATAAACTATAGCGTGGCGAACTTTCCTAAGCATTTTACTGGTTTATCGATGAAATTGTTTCCCTTGCTAACTACCTATTGATTAATTCGATAACGGCTCTTGATACAATACAGTTACATGTATGTTGTAAATTCATCGCTATAACATGTTTTTCACTTCAGGTTCGACGAAATGGAGACAAACAGTCTGGACGGACAGAGTGTAGTATGGTACCAGCATACTGCCTCAGTGTAAGTTCAAATCCTAGTCACGTGATACAGTAAAATCACATATTTTCGAGGGTATTTAATTTCGTGGATTTTAGATAAAAATGCATTTTCGTGGGGTGGTAAATTCCTGGAATACAAAACATGAGAGTGTATTCTTATGTTCCATATTTGGAAGGTCGTATAATCGTGGGATTAGATTTCGTGACCGAGTTCAACATCGAAATCAACGAAAATTTAGCTCCCTCAAAAATAATGATTTTACAGCATTAACAACTGATTTAATATTGAAGCGTGTCATGAATGGCGATGGTTGATAATACATGTACAGTAACATTTCGCTTATAAGGCGGATTCATTATTATGACAACCCTTTCCACTGGTCTTATTAATTCATTTCACTCTACATACATGTATTTTACTTTAATAGAAACAATTTTGCATTGTTTTATTTCCGCGATATTGGTATACTGTAGAGTTATTAATTTTCGGGGGTATTAAATTTCGCGGATTTTGATAAATTTATTGTAATTTGGTGGATTCTTAAATTCGTGGATTTTGAATATTGAAAGAAAAATGTTTTTGAAATCAATTATTCGAGGGGATTTAATTTTGCGATCGAGTTTATCCGCGAAATCAACAAAAAATAATCCACCGCGAATATTAAAACTTAACAGTAGTAGATGAGCACGTCGGCCCATAAATTATAACTTAGTCGATTTTAAAACATCGGTATTTTTATATTCAATGATGTATATGTTATTTTCTATTCAGGTTCACGAACGTGGACTTACAGTCCTGTATAAGCAGACCCCGAAAAGTGATTGACTGGGGTACATCCTCAATGTAAGATACATTCTAGTTTACATGTATAGATCTACGGTATACACGATAATCTAACAGCCCTGCGTTCATCGAACGATTATGTGATGATATATTTCGTCAAGTTTCGTACCTGTGATTCGTTGAACGCTATGTTGAATAAAAGGGGTTTGTCACGCGAGCTAATTTTGGTCAAGCATAGACCGAGGGGGTGTGCCTAAATTGGTGAATCGTACCGAAATTGCTGACAGAGGCAACAAAAAGGAATGTGAATAGTTACACCCGTGAGTCCGTACATGTTTCTAATTGAGAACAGAAAGGCGGAATTTACACGTTCAAATTGTTTGCGCCAAACAGAGCGTTCAATGAAGAAATAAAACAACAAATATCGTGATATTTATACAACTTTCCATGAACGCACGGCTGCATGTTTTTCTGGTAGAATCTCTATTATTGAGTTGATTACAATAATATAACAATATTTAGGAGAATCTGTTATTTGCATTCGACTGAAAGAGTCGCAGTGCGTGGCTATTCGGTACCAAGTTTATTCCTGCCTAATTGGACAATGACCTCCGGCTTCGAGGGAAACAAGAATCTATAAATAATATCATTGCATTACAGAGCCTTGTTTCCAGAAAAACACGGTATCTTGCTACAGAGTTTAAATTTGAACTTTGAAATTAGATTAATAGTTTGGACTTACGGCGGGATTCAAACCGGTACAAAGAGGCGCCATCGCCGAGCAATGCGAAGTACGGACGAATTTGAGCACTCGACTATTGTAGCTTACCAAAAAATGATTACTCAACATGGCCAACTTTGACAACCATCGTGATTTACAGTGTTTTTGCGTCAACTATCGATAGGCGGTTTATACCATTACTATCCGTATGTTTTATTGCAATATATGGCAGCGAGCTCAGCATGACGCTGATTAAGTGATAAGATAAATGATTATCAAGTATAGCGTGGTGTTGGTTTAGAGTTTTATTGTAAACCATTTTAGCACTGCCAACGATAGATCTACACCGGGGTATTCCAGAATCAGTAAACTTAAGATATCGAATCTACCTCCAGGACAATCGGTACCTTGCTTTATTACCAGGGTAGATGGACAACAACTTGATATCAGGTATTTATGTTAGATATACTGTCAAAGATCATACAACAAATGGATACGCGAGTCTAAACTGGCCGAATTATGACCTGTACAACCACAATGCATTGCGCGCTTCGGTAATCTTCGGCCGTTTCCGTTTTATCAAAGGTTTAATCGGGTTCGGTTAACTACGTTGGACAATTTCGTGGGTATTGAGTTTCGTGTATTTTGATAAAAATGCATTTTCGTGGGATCGTAAATTCTTGGATTACAAACTTGGAAGGGTAAACCCATGTTCTGTACTTGTGAGGTCGATTATAATCGTTGGGATTTGATTTCGTGGTCGAGTTTAACAACGGAAATCAACGAAATTTCAACTGCCTCGAAAAATAGGCCTAATGATTTTGCAGTAGTCCACCGATGATAACACTAGCCTTTGTTTACAAATAATAAATGCATTGACGATGTTCCTTGTTGTCAATTTTGTGCAAAATCACCTTTTAATGCATATACAAATGTACTTTCAATCTACACTGATAACAAACGGTCAGTCGACCGTGAAGAGTTTATATTGTCCATGTTTGCTTATTGATAAGGCGAGATAAACTACGTTTACATGTGTTTTCATTCAGTTTTCCCGAGGATTTAAATATATCTGTAGACAGACAGATTGAAGAATTTGACAAGGCCAGTTCCTCAAGGTAAGTTAAAATATACAGCATATAAATAACTGGTAGAATCTGGAGGTTTGTCATGGATTACTTATTCTGCGAGAGTTGATAATACCTTTAATAATAATTATTATTATTATTATTTATTAATACAAATGTACATTGTACTTAACATACTACTACTGCTGCTACTACTACTGCTAATGCTAATGCTACTGCATTAGCAACAACAACAACAACACATATGATAGGTTGTGTGTCTGCTCTTACGTTGGTGCCATCATTATTGTATGTCTTCAAATTGTCTTTGCATGTATATATGTAGTATTTATGGATGTTGGTTGAGACTGAAGTTGTAAACTATTTAAGGCCACCCGACAACACAGGAGGGGATAGAAAAAACAGGCCATCGGACGGCAGAGGGGATAGAAGAATCAGGCCATCCGACGACACAGGAGGGGATATAAGAATCAGGCCATCCGACGACACAGGAGGTGATAGCAGAATCAGGCCATCCGACGGCACAGGAGGGGTTAGAAGAATCAGGCCATCCGACGGCACAGGAGAGGTTAGAAGAATCAGGCCATCCGACGACACAGGAGGTGATAGCAGAATCAGGCCATCCGACGACACAGGAGGTGATAGAAGAATCAGGCCACCCGACAACACAGGAGGGGATAGAAATATCAGGCCATCCGACGACACAGGAGGGGATATAAGAATCAGGCCATCCGACGACACAGGAGGTGATAGCAGAACCAGGCCATCCGACGGCATAGGAGGTGATAGAAAAATCAAGAAGATATCCGATCTATTACCCGGTCAATGTATTCCTGGTTTTGTTACCAATCGGCCTGGACGACGTGCGTTAATCAGGTACGTTACGGAGAATTTGACACGACTCTCGACCTTCTATAAGCATTATTAAACAGCTGATTTATTGTCTATATGTATAATTCCGGTTGTATGTTTTCATAAGCGGGACGTATCACGAAGACACTCGGGGTCTAACACCAACACAAATCTAAAATACCAATATTGCACGATTTGCTCGCGGAAATTTATATATTCAACGCAAGACACTTGTAATATATGCATGCATAAAGGTCAGGATTAGGTCAAATTATCCGTGCTATATACATGTCAGATACTTGTATAGTGCGGATATAATGACCTGATCCTTTTACAAAATGTATCATCAATCATAGTGTGCCCAGAATAATGTGATGTTATTTTATCTGATGATGACGTCAATGTTTTTTTTAATTTGGCTTAAAACCTTGTCTTCTGCTGTCGATACAATGTGCTGAAACCATTTAATAATCCTGTGTGACTTCAATCTAGATAGTAAATCATAACCAGGATAATAGTTTTGCATTGTTGTGATGGTTATAATTAGAGACTAGCTTTCAAAGCAAAACTACTCCAAATCACAGTGTCTTGAATTGTTCTTTCTTTGAAAGCGACGTCTTGGAAATAAATCATACATAAAATTATAAATGAGCCAGTCTCCAGGAAAACCTGCTATAATGACATTATGTAGTTACCATTATGTAACAAGGTTTGTAAAAGCTCTAATATAAGAAAAAAAATACATATCCATTGATTCTATTTTATGAAGTTTACTCATATAGTACTATACCTTAGCTTTAAATTTTCCCATGAATTATGTCGAAACCACATACTTCGTTGCTATGGTGACCAATTTCGGAAAAGTACTCATAGTGAGAAAAACGAGAAGTTAGTTGTTTAAAACAGTAATAGCCTTTCTCTGAATGCGAACAATTTTGATATTGGTAAATATTTTAAAAATTAAAAGATACTGCTAAAATGTGATACCATTTTGAACAATTCATGTCAATAATTGATCAAATGGTGTAATTATGAAATACATGTTATCATTACGTCAATTAACGATTGAATGACGTTTGCGAAAGAAAGGGGACACTACAAAAACTGCTGTAACTGCCTTAAAAAACAAGATATTAACAAAATTGCTTTTGTATTTTGCTTCGTAAAGATTATTCTTTCAAGGTATGGAAAATCTCAAAATAAATATTTTGTCAAAATAGCAGGTTTTCCTGGAGACTGGCTCATATGTTTATGACATCATTTATGACGCCATGATGGTTGTATCATTCCTACAGTTTACATTAGATAAATCTTTTTTATATAAGCTTTCAAATGATGTATGATATCTCGTACAGGAACGCAAAGTTATAACAGTTTGAAACTGGGATATGTTATTAAGAATCACCCTGAATAACGTGTTTTCATTCAGGCTAGCCAAGGACTTAACTGCAGCTGTTGGCATACAAAGTGATGAAATGGTCGAGGACATTTCCTCAAGGTAAGTTAAAATATACATTCTAACACAACCAGTAGTTTCAGCTATATACACACAGAGGAGACCAAGCTGTGCTAAACCTACCGATAAAACACAGGTACATAGTCATTATTTCTTAAGCTTAAATAACTGGTAGCATCTTGACGCTTGGGGGTAATCAGGCTTAAATTGATGAACTTTACGCAAACAATCACTGTTAGTGGTAATGGTTGGGGTCCTCGTGATTGTGTAAATTTCTAACTTTAATGCCAATTTGGCCATATTTGTATTTTTAATTTTCAAAATAATGTTACGCACGTGCGTCCGTCCGTCTGTGGCTTATTATTGCAAAAAAGGTGTCAATATAATATATGTATACATTTAAATATAGGCCCAATCAAATTAAACAGTGTTGATAAGTATTATGATGACCTAGTGTTTTCCGTCATACTGGGTCAGAACAGAATAAACTACCAGACAAAGTTCGAAGAAAGTCAGTAGGTACCAAACCGCTCACACATCCTTAACACAGTATTCCTTTTTTTCAGAGACGATGTCTCACGTGATCAACCGGTACCCGTATCCACTCCACATGTAAGTCACTTTCTTAGTGTAGCAATTCTACGTGGATTTTGGCTTTTCCCCTTAGAGTGGCGTACATTTCATAGAAATCGATGAAGAAATAGAATACAATATGGCTATTGTCGTTTTCGAAGTGAAGCGAATTTCGTCTTGGACCTGCAGCCAAAAGTCACGTGGTATTGCTACACTGTTTCTGGTGAATGTACAAATACCCGGTATTGGATAAATACGTATCACAGTGTAGCAATACCACGTGACTTTTGGCTACAAGTTCAAGGCGAAAGTAATTGATTTCCATGAAATATAAGATCTTTTTCAACAGCAGCTGTGCCGTTTTGTCCAGCATCCTGTGAAAACTTTGAAAAGATAAGGCTTTCAATTGTAGTGCGATCGCATACATGTTTCACAGTATGCTTGAAAACGGCCAAGCTGCTGAAAAAGATATTATATTTCAAGGAAAGCAAATAATTTCGTCTTGGAACTGTAGTCAAAAGCAACGTGGTATTGCTACACTGTATCAGATGCATGAAATGTATAACTCGTTCATTTAGGCCAGTCACCTGATTACATAACATTGTATGTGTTCTTACTAATTTCTCAATTAACAGGTCGTGCCTGTGTGAGTATGTGACTTCGTGCTTTTTCAATACATTTTTTATTCGGAGTTGTTATGAACTTCGTGTTTATTTAGAGGATAATACACGACTGTGTAGGGCGGGGTCTAAATAATCGGCCCGCAGAGATAAAGCATAATCACCCGAGGTATAGTCCAGTCAGGATAAAAAGCCAGTGACGCAGCGGTCGAGTCCACTATAACGGTGTAAAACCGATTATAAATATTTAAACTGTACAAACAACTATAATTTCAATGCTATACTAACATACTAAACTACTCTTTACCTGTTTAGACAATGATTGTAATTTGTTGCGTACACAAAAATTGCAACGTCACCGTCACAATATCCTAACTGGACTATATCATGTATAATCAGAGGAAGACAGCTCAAATATGTTACTATTTATAGTATATGTTACTATTCATAGTATATGTTACTATTTATAGTATCTGTTACTATTTATAGTAACATAATTATGTATTATTTCAGAGTAAGTGGCGGCACAAGATTGCTGTCGGTATAGGGGCACTATCTGGTGTTGTATTAGGTGGTAGCGCAATCTACTTGGCGGCCTCAATGCGCACTGTAGCCGACACAGAACAACAAGAAGACATCACCATTGATAACAATTTCCAAGAAATGGCATGGGACTACGTATCCAATGCCACGTACATGGCATACGATGCTTTTAGCACCGTGATGACTGAAACACGACCTGCCAGAGAGCCTCCCACGGCCGTGGAAGAGCTCGTTGAAGTCGCGGCATCGGCCGCTGACTTCGCGTACACCTCACTGGTGCAAGGAATGAACTCCGCATTTGGGAGCTTCATGTAAGGTGTTCTGCATTGTAATGACATAAATATGAACACTGTATATTATGTATTTCATTAACCTGTTCAATAAAATATTTAAAATGTAGTTTGCGTATTTTTTCTTCAACTTGATTTTATTATACCAGTAACGTTAGTACTAATTGTTTGATAATTTCTGCTTTTTGTTTGGTTTAACGCCGTTTCTTACCAATTTTACATGCACGACTGTCGATTCGCCCAACTTGGACTTATCCTAACCAGTACTAACACCCTTCTACAAGGAAGCGGTTACGCAAGTTAAATATGAAGGAAAGTGTGGCATCGTTGTCAACTTTTCGTGTAATAGTATAACTTGTCGCGATCGGGAACTGGACCAGGGTCGTCGGAACTAGTAATATAGCATGTATTGAAAGTACAATACAAAATGTATACGGAATACTGTCATGTATGGAGCAGAATGCTGGATAGTACCTGTAAAAGACAGCCAAACATTATCAGGATTTCACACAAGAAGCCTCCTTAAAATTTGCAAAATCTACTGGCCTACAAAAATTTCAAACAACGATATTTACAAAGATCCTGACAAACAAGCCTCATCACACAAATCAAACAACAAAGATTCAGATTGTTAGGAAATGCAATTAGGAAAGATCACAATAATATCACAAAAACTTCACAAAAGTGAATTCCGTCAGGTGGCAAAAGAAACAGAGGAAGGCTAAAAGAGACATGGAGACGGACAATCACCGGCGAAATCAAAAGTATGGGAAAGACTCTTGGCGAATCGAAAATATTGCGAAGGACAGGGGTCAGTGGCGGGACCTGGTAGCACCCTAATGTGCCAGCGGGCCCGAAAAGGATAAGTAAGTAAGTATGTACCAAAACAATTATTATATTGTTTGTTTCCATCCCCGCTACCAAAGTCACTCTCCCCGAAATATTATATTGAGAAATCAGATGGAAATGGACGACAATCACTAAAGACATTCAATATTAATTCTTTATAAAAAGATATGCGACTACGTATATAATATTTTCATACCTAACCAGCCCTAAATGTGTACCATTTTGAAGTCGTTATATTGGTAGGCCTATTGGTATGTCTCATTTGCCACAGCTTGGTGCTCAGCATAGTTAGCCCTGTGTCACGGTAACTGGAATGTTATGTATAGTGTTTATTCAAGTACATTTTACATTTATAATCATGAAATATTAGGTGTAAAATAAAATAGTGTTTGTTTGTTTGTTTGTTTTCCCCTCACGCGCCATCCATGCCATGTTGCTGCCTGTGATAGAATCCGATACGTCGCTCAATACAAACGGACGCTCTATCACCAGCCAGTAGTGAATTTGAAGTATAATAATTGTCTAACGAGGCGGATCGTAATATAAATGTATAATTATGTAACTTGTAATTTAGACCCGGTTTGTGCAGACAAGGCTTAGCCTGGATTGATGTTAAGTAGGATGTTACACAATTGGTCATTAAGATACTTAACGTTTACAATGGTACATCTGCTAAACGCCTTGTCATCATTACACATGAAACGTCTATTAATTAACAATCGTCATATTACTCAAAGACCTGAATATAATAAATGTATATTTAGGTCTTTGTGTTACTATTATTATTTAGAATCCACAATAATATAATCGCATGACCACCGTGATGGCACCATCTTCATACATCGGAAGTCAGTCACACTGCGTATAAACCAAATCACTGTACGCATTATTGTGATACTATACAATTCAACGTGTACTCATTATTGTGAGTCAAGTTCCCGAGACCATTTGAATAAGGCAATAAACAAGAATGATAAACACCTGACTTCCGGTTATTGTGACATTGTTTGATATGTGACAATATTTTTACATAATATTTTAGTTTTGATTTTTTATCATTGGACGTACAAAAGCTTATAATTATAGAGGGACCGTCAATTTGAGGATATATTTAGGTCAATCTCCGGGCTTGGTATTAATTAAAATACAGAACATGCGTTTAGTATTGTAAATAGGATATTATAATAATGTAAATATGACATACACAATGGTATGGGGTGTGTTTAGTTCGACCTAGAACGCCGTGACCTCAAAATCGAACTATAATTGATAGATTATTGAAATGCGATTAATTGTATTTCGTACCGCGCCACCTCAAAGTAATTTATCAAAACATAATTATTGGATGGTGGTTTTTAATAATGTATCAAGTACGCGGTAAAAAGGGGACTTAATACTGGATTAATTCCAACCAGAGTGGTTCATTCCGGTTCATTTCGGTTCATTTTAAGCAAGTAAACAAACACAAAATATTTATAATTTTGCACATTTATACAGTACGGAGATTTTAACATGATCATCGACCTTATATTAGCATATTTAACAGATTATATATTGTCATATTGTCTGTATTATAACCCGGGATGTTTGTTTTCATAAGCGGGGAGTATCACGAAAAATACAAACAGAAATATATTTAGGTCTGAAATTGCACGATTTGCTCGCGGAAATGGATATATTCAACGCAAGAACCTTGGAATAATAAATTATATTCATGCATAATAGTTAGGATCAAGTCCATATCTTCGTACTATAATGCACATTTGTATAGACAAACATTCATGCACTAGATCTACTTCGGAAAGGATGCACTTTCAAGAGCCGCGGATAAAGTTTTCCTCAAATAGCATCTTCATCTATATAAGTATCCACAGTAAATCAAGTTATGATGACAAAGTATTTCATACATGTCACGGTAAATAACGATATAAAAACAATAAAGATATTTAACTGTCATAGCTGACTGCTGGTTAACTTACACACTCGGAACATTACATTGACAGTACGTTCACATTTGTCTAAGGCCTAAAACAATATATTGTTTGTTTCCCCGGCCTCCAGGGTACTGTTTTATCAAAGGACTTACGGAAAACGTAAACTTACGATCAAATTTAAATTCTTTATAATTTGTTTACAATTATAAAGTGTGGTAAATGGAGCTGCAATACTAATAATGATTCAGTGAATGAACTTCTACAAACCATATCCGTCACCAATTTGTAGTTGTTAAAGAATTATAAAGAATTCAAATGTGTGCGTAACTTTAAGACTTTCGTAAGTGCTTTGATAAAACAGTACCCAGTTACCTACCCACCAGAATAACGTCTACCCGAAAAATAACATTGAGAACTGAGATTAAAATTTGGACGAAATTAGCCAAAGTCATTCAATATTATTTTTATAAAAAATAATGTGTCTAAGTATATATTATATTTTCTACTAATCAAACACTTAATGGGATGGGTGGGCACGCGTGAGGGGAAAATAAATAGTATTTTATTTTAGGCCTGATAATTATTATAAATGTAAAATTACAAAATTAATGTAGAATGCGGTGTAACATTCCATTATACCGTTTGCCTCCTCTATGTGCGACGCCAACAGTCTATATATGTTACATATAGTAGTTATATAGGACAATAGCTTATTAGGCCTAAAATGTTTGTTTCACGCAACAGCAAATCCTCTCAACAGAAATAAACAAATAGGATATGTATGTCTGATATACACTGTATACGTGTATAGTGTTTTGTTAATTTTTATATCAAAAAAATAATAGAGAAAAGGAGCAACTACTCTACCCTTCGAAAAGTCATGACAAAATAGAAAAAATATGGATTTCAAATTCATTTAGAATCGCCGCAATTTGTTAGGTGAGGTCGTGAGATCGGTAACACAGGACACTAACAATGTTTACTTTTTAGACCTTACGATGAAAGTTACCGTATGTCGTTTATGCTTTTAATGTTGTTTTATGTCCCCAATTTACACTTCAACCTGTTTCCACCATAAACCACTTTTTTTTGTTGTGTCTCTATGTTCCCAATGTCGTACAGTAAGTTACTAAGGACAGTTTGGTGATTTAGAGTCAGTAGTATCAAAGGACACAGTCACATTACCCAGCTTGACATACCGTCAAAAAGCCCTCACCAAAGCTTTTAAAAAGCTTTTTTAAGAATTATTTTTAAGTCGCACTAGTCGAAAGTATTTCAGTCGTGGGTATACTATACCAGTCACATTATCCGGAAACTGGGCTTACAGTGAGTCAGTTACATGAAGACTATCCAGTCACACCGGCCTTCTGAAACCGGGAAAACCACACGTTACCTGGATCTAACTATACGGAGCCATTTTGATCACCTCGGCCTTTATGCATTGCAATAGACAATATAACTCATATTGGTGTATAACTACACTTAGACACGAGGTTTATTTGCCGGAGACAAACGGAAATGGCCTAGCTTTCACGATTGCATGCGGAGAGTCAAGCAAGGGAGATATACCAGTAGCCTGGGATCGAATCCGGGGCACCGTACTTGTACTTAAACGTTTTTAAAGATATAGCCAGATGTTCTTATAATATCAGGGACGGCCTTGAAATATTTCCTGGCGTGAGGAGCGTTTAGTCCAATTAACAGACTGCTGAAATATAAACACAAGTTGGGAGCGGTGGCCTAGAGGTTTAAATGAAATAAATATACCAGATTTATATAGCGTCTTATTTTTCATGCGATCACACGTTCAGAGGCACTTTACATTATAATGTTGCAGCCACAAGGGCGCACGTGCAGATACAGCATGATCTGACCAGATGAACTGACCAGAGGAAAGCCCCTAAAGGGAGAGAGAGACATTAGATACAGGCATGTCCGGCGCTGCAGAAGTCGCGGCGTCAAGCTCTTATTTCGAATATACTCGAATGTGCTCGGTGTATAGCACCGATACACAGCAAGGTTTGAGATGGACAGGACCCGCGGGTGATCCCCGTCTCTGTCACTGCTAATATTGTTAGAGCAAGAATAATCCACACTACTCCAATTTTCCGAAGTGTATCTGAGATAGTCTAAAAGCCAATGTGCTATAGATGACATCGGCGCTGAGTTTAACAGCCAACTTTCGACACAATGGTCGGGGGGGGGGGTAAATGTACAAATATACAGTCGGCAGAACGGGCGTGTCAATTGTGAAAGCTCGGCCATTTCCGTTTATCTCCGGTAAATATATTGCAATGCATAAAGGCCGAGGTAATCAGAATGGAACGCATGACTTTAACTTGCTTCAATATACTTTTTACACGGTTTCACAGCCATCAAAGTTCAAGGAAATGTGATTTTATTTTCCCTACCAGATTTGATGAGTCATAAACATTAAGTATTTTAAAATGTGACAGTGCACTGTGTTATAATCCATTGTTTCCTAAGTAGGTACATATACACTGTACAATTATTTCAATGAATGTATATTTAACTGATGTCCACATACATCAAGTACATTAAGGAGTTACATATAATAGTGTTTGTTTTTCGTCCCGCTACCTTTAGACGTCGCGAAATTCACTCCTACCCAAACAATGTTATTGAGAAAAGAGAAAATACGGTACAGGACGATGTTGGCGATCGAAAGTCGTTCAATACCTCTTAAAAGTTGTAATAAAATTAAAATCTAGGTAAATTATAATTATGAAACCATGTTTACCTACCTACCCTAAATGAAATGGGGTCGCCTCAGGGTGTACACACTTTTGTTTGGCCTAATTATAGAACATCATTCAACAACAAAGTTAAATTGTTGTTTTATTGTACAACAGTCACAAATGATACAAATTAGGGTGATTCATAATGTTATCCATAATTGAGACATTTCATTTAATCGACATTATACTTGAAACGTGCAAACATAAGTATACATCCTACCTACATTAGACTAGGCCGAAACAAATTAAGTGTAGTTCTGGGATCGAATTTAATATTGATCTTACTTGACTTAAGAATTAGGACAACTAATCAGATCACACCGTATTAAACTCTTGGTCAGCAACAGGCGATATTATTGGCTATCCTTATTCTCCAATTACATTAGATCAATATTGAATACCACAACATGTTGAAAAAGGGCAAGAAGATCTACTCTTAAGTACATGTACTATCAGTTAGATAAACAATGTTGTTTTTCAATTATCGTATTGATTTTTCCCCTGGAAAAGCAATGACCCGTGTCGCGGTGGTGGTTTCCAGCAAAATGGCAATAACATATATAAGACAGAAAACTTACAAAACAAACCTATAATCTTATGATCAATGATATTGAAATCAATGCAAATACTGTAAACTGGGCATCAAAAGTTAGAAATATTTTACAAATTACGGGGTTTTATCATGTATGGTTTTTTCAAGGAGTAGAAAATAAAACTGCTTTTATCAACTTGTTTTCACAACGAATAAAAGATATTTTTATACAAAATTGGAATGCAGAAGTTAACGAATCTTCACGTGCAAGCACTTATAGTTTATTAAGTAATTTTGGTTTTAAATCATATTTAGATGTTATTGATATGAAAAAATATAGAATAATGTTTACCCAACTTATAATGTCAAGTCACCGATTAGAAATTGAAAGCGGAAGATGGACTAAGCCCAACAAGATACCGAGAAATGAAAGAAAATGTAAAATTTGTAATACATTAGAGGACGAGTTTCATTTTATACTAGAATGTTCTCTCTACAATAATTTACGTAAAACATACATTGATAAATATTTCTGGGAAAGACCAAATATACCAAAATTCATTGAACTTTTAACATCAGAAAATCATCATACCATCAAGCAGTTGTCAGTTTATGTATTCAAAAGTTTTAAATTACGCGACTGTACCATATTTGTGTAACCATGTGGACACTTTTCTCTGTTATATTGTTTTGTTCATATAGTCACTGATTTTGTTGAAATATAAAATACTGCCATTACCATCCAAATAATTCTGAGCATGCTTTAAACCACATTTTCTATATATACTGTATCATGTCATTTGTGTTTATGTACATATATGTAAACTATCTATCTATTAAGGGTAGGGGGGGGGGGCAAAAAAGAGGGTAAGTAGGGTAAACATAACCACAATATAATCGTGTTTTGGCCTTATCACAAACACTAAATGACATGAACATTTTCCCCGATAATATCGGACAATCATAGCACTATAAGTAAGCTATAATAATGCTATTACACCCGTATGACCTCGAATATTATCCTCACTACTGGCATTTGTCAGAATTTCGTTTAGAGTTTTTTTTGTAAGCTGAGAATAACAAACACTGTTAACATGGTTAAGAATTCGTATTTCGATAACTTCTCATCTTATAGAAAAAACCAGCCTTGTGTCATACACAAAAATGCTATAAGACTTTTTATACGGCGTTATAGTATATTTTTGCCGGATCTGTTTGCCTGATCTTCAGGCGTAATGAACATATTTATATTGAGACAAATCGCCGTCGGGAAATGCCAGTATGGCATATGGTAGACTCGAATTATGGTAGGCTCGGGCAATTTAGATCTTTGGCTCGGAGGTCTGCATACAAAAAGATCTAAAAATACATGAGATCTTTGGCATACATTATAAGCAGTTATGACAAGTATGACGTGTGCATGACGTTACCTTTGTGACAGTTAAATATTCCGTTCCGCCGCTTCTGTCAAACAGACGAACTTTCCCGCCATATTCTAATGGAATCAGAAAATCGGTTCCTGCCAATTGGGCGTGGTCTTTCACAAACTCCTCCCCTTTCTTGCGAATGAACCAATCAGTGTCCGGTAAATCAATAACTCGAGCTCGAATAAAACAAACACAACATTTTTTCTCGAACTGTATTTCGCAGCCGATGTCACCACGCGAGCTACGTTCGTTCGGAACATCTTTTACTGTGTCGTCTGCTAATTTCACCAAACATGGCAGTTTGAGAACATCAAGTCCCGTTTTGAGATCATACTTCATAACTGACCATGACATTCCCTCATGTGACATCACTTATATAGTATTATAACGTATCTTTGTATCTATACCCATTAATAACGTCTTTCCGCTTGAAATACTATTTTGAATAACAATTGAAAAAAAGAGTCACAACATTGCCACTGAACCGAGATTACGTTTAAGATCGCACATATAATATATCCATGTAAAATATCCAACTTTAACTTTGATCAGCAAATTAAATAGTTTTCAAAGTACATGTACAACAAAGATTACATTAAGATCGTTCACAGAATATATCCATACACTAGTAAAATATCCAACTTTGTAACTTCGATCACAGCAAATTAAACGGTTTTCGCAGTATATATTTTATACATGTATTTAAATCACATACTACAACGTCACGATGGTTTATTTCACCTAAGTTAAAGCTCGTTTTCCGTAGTAAATATATCCAAGTCTCTACAAAATAATCTTCTAAATTATAATAAATGTAGCTTTATCGGCTAACATCACACATTCCGAAATGGTTTATAAGAATTGCATAGAAGTGAAACTATCACACATGGCTTCGTGAGACGCTGTTTAAACACACACCGGGTAAAACAAATGTGACTTGTGTATTTTACACTCTGTTTTGAATGACATTGAGTCACGGTCCACTGTCATTGTTAACTACTTAATAAAGGGAGATAATTGCGCGGTGGTTTAATCATACGTTACATGGGCGGCCCCAGCATTTGTTTTCCCAGATGGGAGGTTTATCCGGCTATATTTTTTCTCAGGAAGGGGTCCCACCAGCTATTTCGTCGGAGAGGCTCGGGTGGGAAAGGCGAAATGCAAATGTGAAGAACTTTCTTCGAACTGTTTACATATTTCTTACCTTTCTATTTATTTCCATTCATTCAGTCTTATTTTCTGTTACCAGTAACCACCTTTCACGAGTTAGTCAAGAACGACTGAGCTGTTGTAAACTATATATGTAGATGGTGATGTCTCAAAGCCCTGTCAAACTCGTGTAAATAGTTTAATACAATTTATGGCCAGCAAGTGGTTGTGTTGTGAAACCTGGGAGTTTGATAAGCTTGTGAAACAACTAGAAAAAACAAGTAGGTGTTGTTGTAAAAGGGCTTTCATTAAAGCCTTAAAAACCAATGTATGACAACCAAGAACACAATTTGATTATAAAGACCAATATACAGAACATCTACTGAATCATTACACTGGATAAAAACATAAGAGAGAAATTTTGTTTTATCTGGGCCAAAGAAAATGCCTAATAATATAATTTATAAGATAACCACATTTTTATCAAACGTCCGGTCCATTCTCTGGATCCGCGCATGCATTATAAATTTATAACCCATAATGCAGGCATACGTTCGCTGGATAAACTTGCGATGAACAAACATTCCATGTTATTAACATCCTACAATAATGCAATGAAACCACTTTGTTATCTGAATATTTTGTGCTGTTATCTGGACTTCAATTATTCTCCTATCCCATTAAGTGGAGTCGGACATCAAATTCTACGGCCACTGCGGCCAGTAGTATTTAATTAAATCAGGCGAGTAGCTACCTTAACACAATGTATCTATTATATCGCTGGCTTAGAATGAGAAGGTCGTAAGTACAAAATCGATATTTTGAGAAAACGAGAAAAAACTGACTGAAAACAACTCTTTACATATGAAAAAACAAGCTTTTTCCATTTTCGGATTTTTATGAAAATAGGCTCATAAGAAGCGCCTTGTGGCGCAGATTTAAAATATGTATGAGTCTTATAAGGTCGTACGTGCCACTTACGACCTTCTCATTCTAAGTAAGCGATAAATAGATATAATTGGTCTTAAATGACTCAGGTTGCAATAAAGTTCGTAACTGACTAATGGTACGCTTATAGTTCAGGACACTAAATGAATCAAACAATTTGCTAACAATATACGCTTATAAATAGTTCAGCACACTAAACGAATCAAACACTTTGCTAACAATATACGCTTATAAATAGTTCAGCACACTAAATGAATGAAACAATTTGCTAACAATATACGCTTATAAATAGTTCAGCACACTAAATGAATGAAACAATTTGCTTACAATATACGCTTATAAATAGTTCAGCACACTAAATGAATGAAACAATTTGCTAACAATACAATGTTTACGTATACGTTTCACAAAAGGTTGCGCACCGTTTTATCGTAAATTGTGAGTACCCAACAGCACCAGCGATACCTGTACCTTGTGGTATTGAGTAACCTAGGACTACGAGCGGATTCACCCAGTGGTAATGTGTTCCCCAATACGACCAAGAATGCATGAATATGGTGGTTGTGGGTACCCATTAGGAATAGGAATGAATGTACCTAATGGTTACAAGTACCTAATAAGACTATGAGTTTATGTACAAGGTGGTCGTGAATACGTACATGCGCTAGGAATGTATTACCCAGTTTTTAAGAGTACCCAATAGTAGGCTGTAAGTAGTCAATTTGACGAGGAATGTATGTTCCTAATGGTTGTCTGCACTCAAGAAGACCAGTAATGTATGTACAAATGTACCTAGAGTTTGAGAGTGCTTCATTTAACCAGGAATGGTTGTACACGATGATTTTAACTAAGATACCGGAGTGTAAATGTAGCGACACAATCGAAGCAGGTTGTTTTTTAAATTTATTTATTAGACCGACGTTTCGGCTTTTTGTAAAAGCCTTCTTCAGGGTGATGATTTTAAGTATACTACATGATCCGTAATAGTGGTTATGCGTACTACATACGACAAAAAATGAAATGTACTAGCACAGGGTTTCAAAAAAGAAAGTATACAGTTTCAGTGTCTATTCATCAAACTTCTTCATTCTGCTATCGCAAAGAAAATTTGTACATGTGTAGACTAAAGATGCGAGTTTTTCTGGGACCAGTTTTAAGATTATAACTTGAGATAATTTTTAGAAAAAAAACGCAAATTTACTGAAATTACCTTATTTTGCCCGGTACGTATATTCAGTAATTTATGACGTTCTCAGTATCTCCACCATTCTTGCACTTCTTTTAACTATTGATAGCATTTGTACATGTGTCTAAACTGATCTTCTTACCTTCTCTTTTGATGTTTCTCGTGAGCATAGACGTGTCTGTAGGCTTTGTGATGTACACTAGCGATTTCACATAGCTCCACAAGAAAAAGTCGCAATGATTTTTATCTGGGCTGTGTGCGAGTCATTTCACATCACAGTGGTAGTTCCTGGAAATTACGTTGGATCCAACTGTCTCAATGAATTCATCCAACCCCTTATGTACAATGTGTGGTCCTGGCACATCTTGCATGGCCTATGCATCATTTAAAACAATAAATCACCTGCGATGTTTAGGAATGAGCTGGTTTAACAAAGACAAGTTACGGGTTGAGTTTATTTCCTTCTATTGTGCTATCTGAATCGCAAGTGTACAATCTAAAGCCAACGGACACAATTGCCAACATTTTGCACGTTCGGTTTTCAACTACGTGGCGAAATCTAAAACCTACTAAGTATTCAATATGGTTTTATTTAGTGACACGTACATTATGATCAATTTATATCATCGCACTCTTAACCGAAACATCACTGTTCTATTTCAGTGTTTAGTCCAGTATATTATTCTGTGGCATGACATCAAAAAGGAACAATAAGGGCTATGGAGAATCTAAACAATTTCTCAATATCGAATTCTACGCTTATAGACCATTTTTCATTTTCATCAAAAATCCCTGTGTCAAGTCAAACTTCCGAATTATGTCGACGAGTGTGAGGAATCTAACTATTTAACGTGACTCAAGATATGATAAACTAAATCATATTTGAAATTCTAAGTGCCTAATGTGACGTCACTGGTGTCTGTGCTCATTAATGACACAGTTTGTAGCGTGGTTATACATGTGTATATAGCGAAAGTTAACAAATTGGCTTTAATCAACCTAAGAAAATAGATACACCAGAGAATATAGGGAATGAGAAAACAACACGTCTAGCAACGGAATGGTTTGGACTAGATTTATTTTAGATCGACTAGATTCTGTCTACAAAGACCTTGATCAGGATATATATAATTATGGTGAAAAATTTCTTATCGAATGTCAGGAACAGTAAAAGTACATTCTGCTATTGATTCTTGATGAAATGTGATCAAAACATTTTGTACAGATTTATGTTTTTGCCCGTACGTAAATGTATACATTTCTGAATTCTGGAGAAAAAAGATTTTAAGATCTTTATTGGAACTGTACGTCATGGCATGTAAACTTTGCTTCTACATTCCATTAGATTAGTAGTCGAACACACTACTTATACATCAGCAGGGGTTGCTGGGCAATGTGCCTCGTATGTTTTTATGCTAGTTAAGTTCCCTGTCCGACTTATTGTTATCTTTTTACACAATTAGTAATTTTTATCATTTTAGTTGCATAATGTTCTTTTTGTAGCCCCCAATCAACCCCTTTCTGTTAATTATTTTTCTTTTCAAGCTGATCGTGAATACATACAAAGACTAGGAATGTATTACCCAGTGTTTATGAGTGCCCAATAAGACTAGGAATGTCTCTACTTAGGCAGTATGTAGTCAATAGGATGAGGAATGGGTGCTCCTAATGGTTATCTGTACTCAAGAAGACCCTTTAGGTATGTACCTAGAGTTTGAGAGTGCTTAATTAATAGTGTTTATGCGTACCAAATACGACCATGAATGTATGTACTAGCACATGGTGGTAGTGAGTACCCAATAGGACCAATGATTGTTGGGTATAGTAGCTGCGAGAACTCTATCATACCACTTGTATATGGCGGTTGTGGGTACTCACTATGACTAGGAATGTATGTATCTAGTGGTTATGAGTACCTAATAAAGTCAGGACTGTCTGTATATCGTGGTAAGAATGACCCAATAGGACAAAACATGGCCACCTAGTGGTTGTTAGTACCAATCCGTACGATATTGAAGGATATCCAATGTAAAATGCTGCCTCTGATACATACACACCACTGTTGATCTCTGCACTAATGTACGAATGTATCAATCCGTACAGACTGCATCCAGAGGTAGTTTAATCAGTTTCACTAAACGGGTTTTGTTTCTTGCAAACAAAC
Organism: Spisula solida; assembly: GCA_947247005.1. Classification (NCBI taxonomy): domain Eukaryota; kingdom Metazoa; phylum Mollusca; class Bivalvia; order Venerida; family Mactridae; genus Spisula; species Spisula solida. Next base: position 56,423,578 of record OX365948.1, on the reverse strand, counting down.
ACGTCTGCTTAAATCCAAATCTAGTTCATTTAACACAAACGCGCCAGCACAAACTTATCCTAGAGGCAGTTACACATGATGGTTTCAGTTTACAAAGTTAGAACACAGTTATACAAAGCAAGAACACAGTTATATGAACCGGACCTAGTTCATTGCAAACAAACGCGTCCTAAAGGCAGCACTCAACAGATGCAGCACGGCACAGAGGCACAAAAAGAATACTAGTACACACAACAGAAAAGACACGGACTAAAAGTACTAGTATAGTATAGTATAGAGTAAATTCACCGATTATCGACACCTTAAGCATGAAAACAAGTAAAATCGTAAACTCTTCTTAATAACAATTTATAATCTGAAGATTTTTATAAAACAAGTTTTCATTGGTCGAAATTCTTAACATGATGTTCCTATTGCAATATATACAGAGTGTCCCAAAAAAACGGGGACCTACCTAAATCCTTTAAAACATTTTTAAGTTTCAATGAATTTGACTGTTGTTTTGTGAGAGTGTATAAAGTAATTTCTAATTATAAAATCAGTATTGGTATAAGGTATTGCTTTACAACAGGAAGTGACGTCATCATTTTACATACGGCGTCATTTCCTGGGGTTTTTTTGCTGACTTGTCTTGAAAATGTCTACATTAGATAAGACTTTGTGGTCTTGGGTGTTCATATAGAGAAAACAAAGTTTTAAAGTCACAGAGGTGATGAAAACATTGGGAAAATCGAAGAACTTTGCAATGAAATAATGAAAGAGGGGAGAAAGTTGCAAGTTTACTAAATACAAGGGAAGCAGACAACCTTCAAAATATTCATTAACAGTCACCAAAGCAGCAAAATATAAATATTCATTTTTTAATATTGAGAACAATCAACACGAACGCTTAGTAAGAAGCAAAGGGTATTCTATTAGCTTACACCCAAATCAAAAGTCCATAGATGTATACCAGAGTTATTTTGTGTGTCAGCATTTATAAGAAAGCAGAAACCACTTATTACAACAAATCAACAGCAAAATCATGATAAATTTGCAAGAAAGTACCCATATTTGACCTCATACCTTAGGACAATTGGCCTAAATATAGCTAGGAGATGAGCCCTATAGTGAATCTGTTTGCCATACATGATGAACCAGTGTTTGTATATCCATCATCCTTGACTATAGGACAACTGAGATGACATTTGCAGTCAACGTGTAAATATACTTATGCTCACGCGGAAATACTCTGTTCACTGTATTCTACAATACTGAAATACGTGATTCAAAACAAGGGAGATAACCCTGGATATTGGGACTAAATAATTACAATTATGATGTTGGTATTTTGAACTGTATTCATCCCTTAATGTTTTGTCATATTGACAATGTGTTTTTAATAAAAGATAAAAAGTTACAAATGATTAGCCTAGGTCCCCGTTTTTTGGGACACCCTGTAGACCAATTGTTTGACAGTTTACAAACAGCAGTGACATTACTGTAGAAAAAATATTCCCGAATATCGACATCGATCCCCAATTATCGACACCCTCAAACATTTTGAAAATTATTCACATTCCTGCAGGAGAAACTAGCAAATACAATTAAATAATCAATTTCAACATCAAATACACGAAATGCATGTATTTAGAAGTAGCACCATCGCTCTGAGTGCCAATTACACACTCGTTAAGGACATGTGTTTTGTGGTGTTTCTACTGACCTTTATTAATGCACAAGACGTATAAATTAGAGGTAGTACAATTTCGTTGTTAAAAGTATCAAATTTTACGCATAGATTATCCCTATATTTATGTCACTAATAAGATATAAATTAAAAACAAACATAGCGCTTTAAAAATAAGACAACTTCAATTTTGGTATATTAATTTATATTTAATTGGCTGGTGTCGGTATTAGGGAACTATGTGTTTATATCGAGTATTTTCCGCATCTCGTGATCTTCTCAAAAACAATGTGATATGCACCTAAAAAAACAGAAAAAATCTGCATTAAGCCATGGTTACACGAAAATGATTTTAAACTGAATAGAACCACGAGTTTTGAGGATGTATAGGGTTGAGAAAAAAATCGTGTTTCATACTTCACTTGCTAAATTTTGCTGAAAATATGTCAGTCAACACAAACTTGCGCAAACGATCATCAAAATAGTTGTTGTTGACATAATTTATGACGTCCTTACTATGTGCATCGTTTACTTTGACAGGTGCATTATTAAAAGGTAATTAAATTGAATTAGGAAAAGGTGTCGGTAATAGGGGGGTGTCGGCATTACGCGAGTTTACTCTAGCCAGAACTTAAAAAAATTAAAAAAAAATGCCACTGAACCGCTTTAAAACGAGGTAAGTCTGCCGCTTCAGTCAGTCAAACATATCATATGCAAGAGCAAACAGACAAGAACAGAGCACAAGGACGACCACGCTTCAGAAGGACGACCACGCTTCAGAAGGACGACCACGCTTCACAAGGACGACCACGCTTCACAAGGACGACCACGCTTCACAAGGACGACCACGCTTCACAAGGACGACCACGCTTCACAAGGACGACCACGTTTCACAAGGACGACCACGCTTCACAAGGACGACCACGCTTCACAAGGACTACCACGCTTCACAAGGACGACCACGCTTCACAAGGACGACCACGCTTCACAAGGACGACCACGCTTCACAAGGACGACCACGCTTCACAAGGACGACCACGCTTCACAAGGACGACCACGCTTCACAAGGACTACCACGCTTCACAAGGACTACCACGCTTCACAAGGACGACCACGCTTCACAAGGACGACCACGCTTCACAAGGACGACCACGCTTCACAAGGACGACCACGCTTCACAAGGACTACCACGCTTCACAAGGACGACCACGCTTCACAAGGACGACCACGCTTCACAAGGACGACCACGCTTCACAAGGACTACCACGCTTCACAAGGACTACCACGCTTCACAAGGACGACCACGCTTCACAAGGACGACCACGCTTCACAAGGACTACCACGCTTCACAAGGACTACCACGCTTCACAAGGACGACCACGCTTCACAAGGACGACCACGCTTCACAAGGACGACCACGCTTCACAAGGACTACCACGCTTCACAAGGACTACCACGCTTCACAAGGACTACCACGCTTCACAAGGACTACCACGCTTCACAAGGACGACCACGCTCCACAAGGACTACCACGCTTCACAAGGACGACCACGCTTCACAAGGACTACCACGCTTCACAAGGACGACCACGCTTCACAAGGACGACCACGCTTCACAAGGACAAACCAGAAGCAACATCAAATAGAAACAGCATACATGTGTATGCCTTTTCTGAGAGAAACAACCGGCCGTGTGCTTGGCAACTGATTCGCAACTGAGCAAGTATAAGATTAATACACACCAACAAAAACATGCATAATTATTTTGGTTACTAGTATTTTCTTTATTCTTCTTTAAACTGTCCCATATAGATTTATACTGCATAAAAAATTCGCTGTTAATATAATTGTACAGAGAGGAAAATAGTGATATACGTACGCATGTTGAATGTTTGAAAGGTTAAGTTTTATATGTTAGTACATACATTCACTGAAGGGTTACTTCTCAATTTCATTTTTCGAAAAGATAAACTTAAATACAGAGGACGCTTTAAACGCTGTATGTACCTTACTACAACTTGCTATCTCGTATGCATTTCAAGGACTTCTTACGTAATTCTATTTTAGAATGTTTGGTCTCGCATTTTATTGTACCCAGGTGCGGTACATAGAATACAGTAAATCCTCAATAATAGAATCATTTGAAATGAAAGAACCCAATTGGAGACTATTTGTAATTCTGTACTCTTTATAATACTCCAATGACCTTCCAAATTACATGTATATGCGTTTCGGCTACCTGAATCACAGGTAACTGTATCATTGATAAAGAGTAAAAGGATACATGTATATAAAATTCATGTTATCTTAGATACAGTTACCTGTGATCTGAACCTCATACAATTTCATTTTTAGGTTTTAAAATTACTAAACTATACGTATATTTATGGAATTTAGATAGGCCATCTGAAATGAGGAGAGGAGACGCTTTCAATTCTTCTGACTTACACTGATTCTATATACACTTGAACAATGTTCTAACTTAAATATCGCTGAAACCGTTGTATGAAATCGAATCATTTTGTGAAAAAAAATGTGTAAATTGATAGTAGGATGTACGTGAAGCGACTTCCAGCGTGGAATCGAACTCTCGCCAAAAGTTTCATGATGACATGCGCACAAATATAGATATTGTAACCGTGATGCCTTGGTGCACAATATTTCACCGGCTGAGTGAACAAAATATCACGAGATTTAACACAACGGTTCCAGATTTATTCAAATTTATTCGATGATAAAATGATGGGATGCTTTCAAATTTGGTTGAAGATGATGAAAATTGGTCTTTTTATTGAGTTCGTCAAATATTGTAGTTCTAAGGAGTATCACATTCAATATGGACTTATTGTTGAGGTTTAACTGCATTGTAAGCTACCCGTTTACCAGGATAAAAACATGTGAACGCGAAACAACTTATAAATAGAATCGCGTAATTATGCGATTATATATACAAGAACTGCTATGAGAACTAGTCATAAGCTAACTGGATAAAGTTCGGGTTGTGTGATATAAGGCAATATGACCGGGTAAGGTGTTTTTTATAATATTCGTGTTGTCCTTAGTTTTCTAATGATTTGGTGTAACCTACAAAATAAAACATTTTACTTTCGTAAAGTTTAAATGTCTGTTTTGTTCGACTGTCATTTCAAATGCGGACGGAAATAGTTTTATTTCATTGAAATCGGAGTATTTAGAACGGCGAAATGCGGAAGTTAAGTCAAGACGTCGTCGCGAATAAGCACATTGTCATTGCAGAAATACTGGAATCCAAATAGATAAGTGAATGTCGATAAAAACTACCAATATTAAATGGATGATACTCAATGCAACAATCAAAACTGAAACACTTTACGTTGTATCACATTAGCTTGAGGTAGTATCATATTAAATGAGGAATGATAAAACAATTTCGCCAATGTATTATATAAAACAAAACTGTTCTGAAAAGGTATCAAACAAAATAGCGTAATCAATCACTGATTTTACTACGGGGATTTCAATTTGGTGTTGTTTCTTTACAGAAAAGCTAAATTGGGTAATGATTGAACATCAACTGTTTACTTCGACCCAGAGGCGGACAAACACAGTGGTCCAAGTTACGTCATCACTGATGAAAAATTGATGAAAAAACTTCCAAAACTAGTGGACATTGATGAAGATATTGAGCAAGTTACCGTCTATAAACTTCCCCTGACCAAAGTGCAGAGAACCGATTACATTTTGCATCACAAATTCGTTCTCTTCGAGACGGACGGTTGGTGGTGGACCATTGAGAAGAACAGTCAAGGTATCACCATTCAGAGAAGCAAACACTGCGGGGATGTAAAGGATCGATACCGACAAAAGGATAGAGACACCAGAATAACTGAATTTATTAACGATCGTGGAAGAAAGAGTGTTGGACAATTGATACGATGGTTGTACCAGGAAAACGAGCTTAATAAGAAATATAATGTTTTTACAAGCAATTGCAAACATTTTGCACAGGCAGTTTTCAACTACGTGGCAAAATCTAAAACCTACTAAGTATCCAACATGGTTTTGATTTGGTGACACGTACATTATGATCAATTTATATCATCGTACTCTCAACCAACACATTTCGGTTTTATTTCAGTGTTTGGTACCGGTAGGGTTATTTAAGGGGCATGCCCAGAATCTGGATAATCTTGGTTAGCATACAACAAAATTGCGTTTATCACTTGTAAAACCAACTATTACCGTAAAGTCTAAGGAGAATTTGACATAAAAATTTACTCTATAACACGCGTTTCGATATTTTGGATATCGATTTGAATAACGTTCCAGGGCATGCCCCTTCGAGAACCTCGACTATTTTACAATATCGCTTTCTACGCTGATAGACACTTATTCAGTCAAGTTCAGCCTCCGAAACGTGTCCATGAGTGTGGGGAATATAACTATTCAACGAGACACACGATATGCTAAACTAAATCATATTTGAAACTATAAGTGCCTTAAGTAACGCCACTGGTGTCTGAGCTCATAATGACACAGTTAGTAGCGTCGTTATACATGTACGTGTGTATGCAACGAAACTTAACACATTGACTTTAATCATCTTAATTTAAGCCCTACACTTCGTAATGCTGAAACCCTATCCATGTTTCAGACACAAACAAAATAAAGATAAAAAGCACACTCAAAATTAAGTCTATGTAGTGCACCTATCAATGTTTCCCCCCAGGGGGGGCTGACCCAGGGGAATTAGACATTTTTACTTTTTCAAAGTCTAAATTCCCACCCTAGAGCAAGGGCAATTTGTCAAAATCCCCTCATTGGGAGATACTTTACATACCCCCGGGATCAAAATTTCGGCCAAAGTCAAAATTTCCCGGAACTCGGCAACATTCTGTCTGTCAAATTCCCACCTATCGGGCACAGCCTTCTGTCAAAAGTCCCGTGTATGCCCGCCGCCCCCCATGGGGGAAAACATTGATAGGTGCATAGGCAACAGATAACTACAGATATAACATACACGTCTCCGTACCAAGTGCAGTTCTCTGAACCACCATCTAGTCCTTAGAAATATCTCTGACAGTCATTTATGGCAATGTGGCATCGTAGGACTTCTTTGTATGACTCAGTCTTCCGTTCTAACCCTATCCTGTATTATAGTTAGATAGATAGATATTTTATTCATCCTCCAATTTAGGAGAGCATATATAACATAATACATACATCAAACAGAACATGGCATACAGTACAATACAATGCTTAATATGTACACGCAATTCATTTCATACACATCCACTAATATTACACATAGACACGCGTACGTACATACACATACGCACACAAACGCACACACACATCCACACACCCCATAAAGACAGCCCACACGCACACAAGCTCGCACACACATACACTGTCGTTGTCATATGTTGTAAATTATGGGAATAATTATGTTTAAACTAAATAAATAATTATTTAAAAAAAAACATAAACCTCTGTTCGTGTTATACATACAGTACAGGTACATGTATATATCAGGGGACCAACTGAGGCATAATGCCTATTCCTGAACATATGAAGCAAGCCTGTTTCGTGTGTCATTTACATGCACCCCTACACCGAAACTCTGTAACAAACATTTATCTTTTGTTAAAATTCTGCATAATATGCATTAAACGTCATTTGAAGTTTAGTATTATAAAACTTCAAATGACGACTATTCAGTCAATATTTGGTATTTTTCATCAAATATCTTCTACTTTCTGTGGAAAACTTCTTTTTTTCTAGTCTTGTTTCTTGTTTCTCCATCCCAAACATTAATGATGATTTTAATTCATTATAGTTGTATGTGTCTCTCAGATCCTGGAAACATAAAATAAGATCTGATCCCGTATTGTGTTGTCAGGGGTGTAGCTAGAGGTTTTTATGCCCCTCTATCGATAGATGGGGAGGCATATAGTGATGCACCTGTCCGTTTGTTCGTCCGTCCGTCCGTTCGTCCGGCCGTCCTGGTTAACCCAAATTGACCGTTTCTTCTAGCATTATTATGGCTTGCTACAAAGCTTCCATACTTGCATGGATGTTGTATATGAACACTCTCCACGCGCCTGTATCACCTGACCTCATTTTGACCTTCACCTTGAACTAATTTTGGACTTAGACTTATTGAAGGGCCAAATTCGTGGTTAACCCAAATTGACCGTTTCTTCTAGCATTATTATGGCTTGCTACAAAGCTTCCATACTTGCATGGATGTTGAATATGAACACTCTCCACACACCTGTATCATTTGACGCCATTTCGACCTTCATCTTGACCTAATTTGGACTTAGACTTATTGGAGGGCCAAATTCTTGGTTAACCCAAATTGTCCGTTTCTTCTAGCATTAATATGGCTTGCTACAAAGTTTGGTACTTGCATGGATGTTGTATACAAACACTTTCCACACGCCTGTATCACCTGACCCCAATTGAACCTTCACCTTGACCTAATTTTGGACTTAGACTTATTGAAGGGCCAAATTCTTGGTTAACCCAAATTGACCGTTTCTTCTAGCATTAATATGGCTTGCTACAAAGCTTTCATACTTGCATGGTTGTTGTATGCGAACATTCTCCACACACCTATATCACCTAACCTCATTTTGACCGTTACATTGACCTAATTTTGGACTTAGACTTATTAAGTGTCTAATTCTTGGTTAACCCGAATTGACAGTTTCGTTTTACATCATGTCCATCATGGCGTTGCCTTAAAACTTGGCATACTTGTTTACCATCATAAGCCCCTTACATTATCAAAGCCATGTAACACTATCCAACATTATTACAGAATTATGGCCCCTGATTGACTTAGCTTTTGATGGACAAGGCTTCCATGGGGACATAAGCGTTTATTGAACGCAGTCTTGTTGAATGTGTACGCATGAAGGTTAGGTGTCGGGGGCATGCTCCCCCGGAAAATTTTGTTCGCTAGAACGTCTCTGGTGCGTTCTGGCGTGTTTTTTGCACCATCTTTTACATTTTTTACTGATAAACCCAGGTTTTTTTGTTTGTATAGAGCTTTTTAAAAATGTTTCTTAGAAATGCTGAAAAGGGCTTATAGCATTTTAGATCATTTTTTCACTTTTTGAGAAGCATGTGTACGCAGCTGCGTATTTTGCGTACATGTAGCTACGCGCCTGGTTGTCTTCACCTGGGGGTAATTCTGTACTAGCAGGTCCGTGATTCTAGTATATATACCTCAGACTGTTATTTTCGTGCCTTCTCCTGAAATCCGCGTTTGACTTAATTCAGCTCTGGGACGAAAATACAAAGTTAAGCTCATACATATGCGCTGCATTGTTATTATAGGAAAATTACCCAAAAAAATAATCAGACAAATAGTAGGTATCAATTGAGGCAGACATTTTAGACGACTCATCATAGGTGTCACCTTGACGACGAGGTAAATAAGGGTAGTAATTATTCCAAATGGTATTCTTGCACTGGTGTTAATTATTTTTGCATGCCGGTTTTATTATGCATTTTATTTATTACCAAATACTATAGATCGCACAGATTTAAAAAACATATTTTGATAAGTACTACTCCATATCAACTTAATTTAAAAACAAATTTAAAATTTCACCACATTGGTCCCCAAAACAGACAAGTTTCTGGGGAGGCACGGATTGCATGGTTACCAGTCAACAACCTAGACAATCTGACTAAAGTACTTGATCTTCCTTACCGGTATAGTAATGGTGTAGCACATTTTTGAATTTGGTTGCGCGAGTGCGCATGCGTCGATGAAACTGTTAAAAAGCACGGATATACGAGACAGCAGGATACGTTCCAGGTTCTACATGTAGCTATAGGGGAACCAGTCAAGATGTACCCAAACCTAGGTGTACCCAAATATTTTGGTCAAGGTGTACCTTTTTTATTCAATGCTAACTGATGAGATATGGAGTTCTATCAGTGAAATAAAACCTATATCAGTCACTGGTTATCACCTACAATCTGACTGATATAAGCTCCGCCCCCTCACAGGGACTACTTTAATTTACCAAAATCTCAACACTAAAATGTCTGTAACTTTTTTATTACTGAACGGAAACATGTCATGTGGGGGTTTTATTCTTAGTTAGACCATTTCCTACAAGTTGGTGAATGATTTAATGCAAAATTCTCAAAAAAGTCGTTTTCACCTATTCACCATAATCCAAGATGGCGGATTTTGAAGTGAAAAATATGAATGGAATAACATATTCATACGTAGCCTAACCACAGTGGTAATTTGGCATAAATAGTACCAGTTTTGACACCATAAAAACATTAAATAAATAGAATATTTGTTTGTTTTGATTGAATATGGTTTATATCTCATCGTGTAGTGATAAAATTCAATATTTTCAAGAGCGCGTAGTGATAAAATTCAATATTTTCAAGAGCGCGTAGCGCGAGTGAAAATATTAAAATTTTATCACTACAAGATGAGATATTAACCATATTCAATCAAAACAAACAAATATCCTCTATTTATTAGTCAAGGTGTACCCATATTGTAAAATTTATATGTTTGTTATAATCTTGCGTTTATATTATTTGTTTTTGGTAGTTATGTTAAGTATAATCTCACATGCATAATATTACATTGTCATACATACTTAAAATTAATCTGAAGACACTAAATATTATGTGTTTTTAGTCTAATTTTAAGAGTGTAAAACAATCAGGCGCGTAGCTACCAGTACGCAGAATACGCAGCTGCGTACACATGCTTCTCAAAAAGTGAAAAAATAAATGATCGAAAAATGCAATAAAAGGGGGTAAGCCTTTAGTATTTTCAGCATTTCTTAGAAACACTTAAAAATCTCTATACAAACAAAAAAAACCTGGTTTTATCAGTAAAAATAATGTTAAAGATGATGCAAAAAACACGCCAGAACGCCCCAGAGACGTTCTAGCGAACAAAAATTTTCAGGGAGACCATGTACCCAACCCCCTTGCATTCTTGCGTACACATTCAAATCCCTCTAGCTACGTCCCTGACAATGTTATATTATGCTTGTGGCATGTTATAAATGACAAAACTACCATAAACAAATAATAGAAACACTGAATCATAACATAATTATATTTTAATGATGCTTTGAATTTTTTTTTCATTCCTCATATAAATTATAAAACTTATTTAAGTTACTTCTTAAATAAATTTTAATATTTACATGAAGAATGTTAGAAAATAAAAATACAAATGGATATATTAAAGTATCATGAAAATATAAAATGAAGCAAGGATGTTTTACATTTAATTTAAAAAAGATAAATAATTCAGAAATAATATAAATCATTCTTCATGTAAGTATTCATCTTTAAGTGGAATAAAGATGAACAAATACATGAATTATGTCAGAAAAGAATTTAAAACATAAGTAGACTTAAGTATCATTTAAGATATATCTTTTTTAAATAAATATCAACCATCCTATACCTCCAGAAGCATCAATGATACTGACTTTGTTAGGACTTATTCAAATACAAGCTACACTCCTAGTGGCATGAATTCCTGTTAAATTCCTTTCTCTGTAATATGAAATCTTAGTGTCATACATTACCATGGTTGTGAAATTCGTTAATTAAAATGTGATTAGGTATTTATTGTGTATAAATTCCTGAGAAAGTCCATTCAGTGTAATATCTAATTAGTGTCAGACTTGGGTGTTGTTTATACTCATTACCAATTTGAAATATGCATTTGTAACATATTGTCAGGGGTTAAATTCACATACTTTGCAAATTCTAAAATCTTTGTCATAGTGGTCATATCAATTTATTTAATTTTTGAGTCATTAGTCTTCATCAATTATTTATCAGCTATAGTACCTGAATTGACTTTTTTGCAGTAATTAGATCATGTAAGAAAGTAAGACGCCCCATGTTTGTTGAGGATTTCAAATCAAAATGTTATACTTTTCATTTTAATTAATGAAATGGCGAAGTCGTGAAATACATGTGTGCTGTCGAAAATAAAAACCATATCTTTACACCCATTACTGTTACGGGGAAGTAACTGTCGCGAGGAGTTTTTGAAACGGGATGGGACGGTTTAACGGGTTTTATACTTTCAATTTATGCACATGCGCGGTGAAGAATTTATCATTTCCGTATCAAGTTGCTACTCGAAATCAAAATAAACTTGGGTTTTAATGATTTATTTACAGCAACAGGTATATTTCTCATTTAATCATTCATATATTTAATGAAAGTGTGTAGGACATGTCTACTTCATTCATGAAGTGCCTCGTAAAGTCATTGGTTTTGAAAGAAAGCGAAGAAAGTTGTTGCTAGATGAAACTTTGAGTCGGACTCGGAATGATTCGTACCTACTTTTAGCGCATGAAAGATAATATACCTACTACCACAGGGGCTGCCAGACAGTCTTCTGAATGTATGATGAAAATACTCTTTATCCTGACGTCCAGTACAGATAAATTAAAACATTGTTACAGATGGATGACATCTGGCCATACATTAGTCCCAACAGAGACCAAACGTATCATTTCATTACATTACATGACGTTAGGTCTCACCGGCTCCCGAGTAGTTGTATGTAGCACTTTGTGACACGATTCTTTGTCGCTGTTTGGTGACCGATTATGAGCCCTAAAAAGCAATACAAAGTAAAGGCACACCACACATGGCTTCATTAATGCCTTTTCTATCATTGAAAACAAATGGTTGCAAGAACACTTACCTCATTGATACATAAATTACTCCTGTTTCATTTCACTACTGAAATGTCCTTATTTACGCCATTGAAGCCGTGGAACAGAGCCGATGTATTCCGAAAGTTGTTGTTCTGACATTTGTAAGAAATTTGATTGGACGAAAAGTGGCTATAACTAAAACCCAGTATCCGGACTAAAAATAGGCCTACATTAAAGTCGGTCAAGAACGACTACTCCGTACCGATTAATTATTTCGTCTAAGACGAATTTGTCATATGTAGGTAACTTTCGTTTTTCAAACGGAAGGGAATCGTGACAGATTTCAGACAAACATTTTATCTTATATTGGTTGTGTAAAGGTGTGTTTAACGCTGTTTTTTGTACTTTATGATCGAAATATGCTTTACTGCGGTCAATTCAACTGTTTAATCCCGAATAAGTCGTTCAATTCGGAAATAAAATTTTGCTAAAGACAGCTAAGTTCAAAACTATGAGACTCTATAGTACTGTGAAACGTACGTAGAGTCTTATTTATGGGACTAGCCATACATGCCATATATACTTGATTCTCATCGACCCGATCCTTCTCATCAACCCTAATTATTTTGACAGAATATAAACACGCGCAGCGATGGTTCCTTTCCAAAACATACACAAGTTTGAAAGTGGACCTTTTCCTGTCATCACAGCAAAAAAAATGTGCATAAAAGCGCATGTAAACATTTTTGTGGACTGATTTAAAACCAACCCTGAAAAATCCTTTTTGGTGAAAAGTAATACCTAAGCTTGTAACCATGGGTTTTTGTCCATATTTTTGTCAACATACTTGTCCACATTAATTAAATTCTGTGAATAGTATCTATGATGAACGAACTTTATGTTACCACTGTGTTTCATAAAATAATTCAGTCTTTAGGTTAATCATAGACTGACCAATCAGAGGGATCGGGTCGATGAGAAAGTTTCTGAATGACAGAGCCTCTTGACTGGTACTTGCTTCACAGTAAATATTTAAAGATAAAAGCTTTTTTATTGCAAAAATGGTTCATTTTACTGTAGTTCAGTTATTTATCTGAAAATGAAATTTAGTTGCAGACCAAACAATTTGAAGTGTGCATGCTAGGTTTTTATCTCTTAGGGGATCGACTCCATGAGAAAGCAGTATATCCCCGCGGTATTGGAAATGGCGCACTTAACAGTTTACGTCGTTATTTTGTTATAAATAAACAACGTTCATAATTAAAGTGATTGAGCAATGATAGGGCAATTCAATGGGAACATGTTGACACTAAATATCAATACTCAATTCCATCAATGCATGTTGTATGACCATTACAATGAAAGACACGCTCAGCTTATTATGTCAAGTCCGCGTGATATGAAATGGAGCACCTATCCTGTAGGTCCCTAGTGGTAAAAAAATAAAAGGATTCATGATGTAGTTGTTTCCAATTTTATTTTATGGCTATATAGTCCACTTTTATATAATAGTTAGCTTACTTTGTATACTTCTTCTTAGATAATAAATCAATAATTAGTATCGAGACAGATATGTGATTTTGAGGATGAAAGATTACTTAGTGATACTTTGTGCTGAACTTACATTTGAACAGTTGTATGTATACTTACTACTTAGGACAAGTAAATATCTACTGTACCTGGTGTGCTCATATTTGCTATTTATGAATAATTGTATAAAACATCAGTTTATACACACTCGAATATATTCTCCGTAGCGCCGTATTAATTTAAAAGTCTAAAAGACCTGTTTCAAATTATATATAATTATTTATTTATTATGTAAACAGACAGGTTTTTATTATCGTTACATCAATGTCCAAAGTGAGATAACGTTTTCTAGTCTTCCGAAACGTTTCGTATTCAACATAATTGGCAGTAGTTCTCAGTGGTGTCAATATTCCGGATTTATCTATCCTAAAAGAGCTATGATTTCTTACCAAAATAAAAGTTATTTAATGAAAATATCTCTGACAAGAATTGGCAAAGTTTTGGTTGATTTAATCTTCACTCAAGGATTTTATTCAATACAAACTGAGTTAAATATAGAAACAATGTGGTTGACAGCCTTTTGTTTGGCGATAATGGACGGCTGCATATGATTTTCAGGATTTTTAATTGGACTCTGTTGACAGCCCTGGGTTCTACTAGTCGTCGCATTGGGAATCCCAATTGATTGAAACAACTTCTCTCCTACTTGATACTCAGACTTTCCATTCTTGATAATGTACGTTATGTCTATTATGTTTCAGGTTTAAGCGACATGGGAACCCTTGTTGATAATGTTATGTCTATATGTTTTAGGTTTAAGTGACATGGGAACCCTTGTAGATAATGTTATGTCTATATATTTCAGGTTTACGTGACATGGGAACCCTTGTTGATAATGTTATGTCTATATGTTTTAGGTTTAAGCGACATGGGAACCCTTGTTGATAAAGTTATGTCTATATATTTCAGGTTTACGCGGCATGGGAACCCTTGTTGATAATGTTATGTCTATATATTTCAGGTTTAAGCGACATGGGAACCCTTGTTGATAATGTTATGTCTATATATTTCAGGTTAAAGCGACATGGGAACCCTTGTTGCTAATGTTATGTCTATATATTTCAGGTTTACGCGACATGGGAACCCTTGTTGATAAAGTTATGTCTATATATTTCAGGTTTAAGCGACATGGGAACCCTTGTTGATAATGTTATGTCTATATATTTCAGGTAAAAGCAACATGGGAACCCTTGTTGCTAATGTTATGTCTATATATTTCAGGTTTAAGCGACATGGGAACCCTTGTTGATAATGTTATGTCTATATATTTCAGGTTTAAGCGACATGGGAACCCTTGTTGATAATGTTATGTCTATATATTTCAGGTTTAAGCGACATGGGAACCCTTGTTGATAATGACATTGACAGCTTCATAAGAGGACATAAAGCAAAACTTCAACAAGAAAGAGCTCACATCAACGAGTATACTGTAGGTTTGATAGATCTCTCTGGTCATGTTTAAAGTAACTGACTAACTCAAAATTTTGTGTTAATTTAATACAACCTATCTGCCCAACACAGTGACAGTGGCTGTGCAGGTCAGAAAAATGCCACTACAGGACAGCGGCCGTGTTAAGTGTTGATTAGTCAACACTGTGTCCTTTAGTTTGGAAAAAACGGGCGGTCAATACTTTGTCAACCCTGGTCCTTTCTTAAGAAGTTAAGTTAAAGCTTAAAAGATAATCATTGAAGAATGATTTTTTCTTTGCTCATTGTGAAAACTTCCACTGAGATTTATAAGTTTTTGAGCCATTCTTTAACATCATTATGTGAATACAGAACTGACAAAAGTTTTTCTCTTTTTATACTCAAAAGTTTGATTAAGAAATTACTGTATTCAGCTTTTTTAAGCAAGGGAAAATTATTGGAGTCCTTTCAGGTTCACTATGCATGACATTTAGTTCTATTATTACATGTAGTAGGGTGTTATGGTAAAATAGATGTTTTTGCTTCATTTGACAGAAGAAAATACGGTGAAGGTAGCTTGTGTATATTTATGTAGTCAATGTTATTGACGAGTCATAAAAATAAATATTGCTTTTGTCATAAAAAGTAGATTTAAAGCTGACAGACATTTCAGATCAATATTTTTCTCAAGTATTTGCTGAGAATCTTTCCCCATGGTTAGAGTTCTGAATGAGTGGCTCAGTCATACTTTCAGTAATATCAGAGGTGTCAATATTCCAGATAAATCCTAAAAGCTATCCTAAAAGAGCTATGATATCTGACCAAAATAAAAGTTATTTGATGAAAATATCTCAAGAAATGGCAAAGTTATGGCCAATTTAATCTTTTCAGAAGGATTTTCTGGATTTGTAATTTGACCCTTTTGACACCCCTGCACTATATAAAAGTTTAGAATACCCTTCACTATTATAGAAAAGTCTTCAATGCAGAACATTATAGAACTTTACATCATTATCTCAAGCATTATGTATGTATTTTGATGTACTATTTTTATACGGAGCTTTTCACTTTCCTTCAATTTTATTGTCTTCAAAAGTTATTAAGTATTCACATTTTAATTAGTGTTGTGTCCATAAACATACAATGTACTAGTAGAAATGCATGCCACTAAGTCCACAGTATGAATCTCGATACACTGCTTCTCAGTTCCGTGAGAGAATTGTTCTACTTTCATATGGCTCTGAAGGAACTGAAAACTGATGTAAAGCTTGGACGGAACTCAGATTTCATGTATCCTGAGTGTTACATGAAATCTGAGTTGTGTCAGACTCAGAGCCATATGAAAACAGAACAATTCTCACACGGAACTAAAAAGCGGAGTATCGTGATTCATACCATTTACATGTAGTCTATGACTTAGGAATGGTACATGTATTTTGTATATCACATTTTATTATACCCCCAGATACATAGTATATGGGGGCTATATTGGAGTCATGCTTGAGGTTGGTTGGTCTGTTGGTTGGTCCGTGCAAATTTTGTCCGCGCTATTTCTCTGTAACCATTGGTCGGATTTCATCAAAACTTTGCATGACTGATTAGTACCAAGTCTAGTTGTGCATATCGTCGGCACATGCCGGTCGGATAAATTTTAAGGGAGTTATGGCCCTTTGTTTTTTTACACTTATAAATTTTGTCTGCGCTATTTCTCAGAAACCAATGTTTGGATTTCAACAAAACTTTGCATGACTGATCAGTACCAAGTCTAGTTGTGCATATCTGACTGTGTCAAGCAGATCTGGGGGTATTCATCACATTCAGTGATATTTCTTGTTTTATCATTATTACAGAACATAGCCTGCATGTTCTCCTGGTAATGGTAGGCATTGTTTGATGAAGTTCAATTTAACATTTCAAAGTTGATCTTATTTAAGTTTAGCTTTATGGTGTTTATAGTTAGTCCCCTACTGGTTTTTGACCAGAGGGGACTATAGGTTTGCCGTCTGTCAAAAAATCAGGACCCTGACATAACTCAAACAGTTTCCAAGCTAGGTTATGAAACTTGGTATGTGGATAGAGGGCAATAAGGGGAAATATGCACGTCTAAATATATTTTGATTCTGACAAAATTTGTGGTTGCTATGGCGACAGAAAGAATGAAAATTTGCCCAAATCTGGATCCTTCTATAACTCAAACAGTTTCCAAGCTAGGGTTATGAAACTTGGTAAGTGGATAGAGGGCAATAAGGGGATTATGCATGTCTAAAAATATTTTGATTTTGACAAAAATTGTGGTTGCTATGGCAACAGAAACATTGAAAATGGCTTCAAACCGGTAGGGGACTTCTATATTGCTTGCAATTCTCAATTACTTGTTTGGTCATGGTTTTTTATTTCTTCATATTTCACCATTTGTTTTCATACAAGTCAGATATGAATTTCATCACAGTAATCTTGTTGGTGGCAGGGATGGGTATCTTTATTTTTAAAAAAAATGTAATTTGATCTAATAGATTACAAATAAATGAACTACTTTCCATTTAATTTAGTTCCACGACAGTAATTAATTATTTTAAAAAGGCCAGAACAAATTAACATTGTGGTTCTAGTATCATGCTGAAATAAAATAGCGTAGGTAGGTAGGAAAAATATTTTATTTTTTAAAATCATTTGATTGGTTTTATGCATTGGAATATCAATGATGCACAGTGACTTCAAGCAAAATACCAAAAAAATGTTTAGGATTGGTACTAGAATCACACTTATTAATTGGTGTTGGCCTAATTATGCAGGTTTATTTGTTCATATGATAATCCACCGTATTGTAACACCTATGTAGCATGTATTAAATTTAATGTACGGTATGCATGTTGAATGATGGTAACTGTTATATTAGGATCAGAGACAACCACAGGGACAACCACAAGGACAACCACAAGGACGTCAACCACCATCTCCATCTAACCGTAGACAATGGGATAGGGGACAAAGGTCACAGCCTGCTGTCGAGGTAATATGCTGCATGGACGCAATAAAATTTTACCTAAAATAAATATATTTACGTAGAACAATTGCAACCCAAATTTATCCGCACCTCTGCTTGGAATCGAACCCAGTTCTCTCGGTTTGCTAGTCCAGTTTGCTAACTGTTACATCACAAGGATTGGCTTAATGTAGATATAAATGAATACTGGAATTGACTTTCACGTTTATTTGTTTGTGGGAAATTATGTTCAGTGCAAAAAAGTCACAAATGGCATGGTGGTCAAAATGACTCAAATAATTGCTGTTACTCTTAATGTGTATTCTACTTTTCATGTCTTTTATAATTATTATGACATTTATTGTGTAAATATTGATTACTTTCATGTTGATTTTCCTCCTCATATGGAGACGTGGCTGGTTTCATATGGAAGGGGAAGTTAGTACCGCGGTTAGGATGCAGTCCAGGAGAACTTGTTAGGTGGATCAGTCGCCATGTATAACTGAAAAATTGTTGAGAAATGTCATTAAACAAATCAAATGATTACTTTGTTATGCCCCCCCCCCCCCATCTTTGATGAGGGGGTATATTGCTTTGCACTGTTGGTCGGTCTGTTGGTCAGTAGAATGGTTTCCGTTCAATAACTCAAGGACACCTTGAAACTTTCCATGGATATGGCAAGCAACAGTAGATGGCCCCTATCAGTTGGTCAAAATTACTTTGGCCTTTATTAGTCCCCTACCGGAGGGGACTATAGGTTTGCCCTCAGTCAGTCAGTCAGTCAGTCAGTCAGTCAGTCAGTCAGTCAGTCAGTCAGTCAGTCAGTCAGTCAGTCAGTCAGTCAGTCAGTCAGTCAGTCAGTCAGTCAGTTAGTCAAAAAATCTGGATCCTGACATAACTCAAACAGTTTCCAAGCTAGGTTTATGAAATTTGGTATGTGGATAGGGGGCAATACGGGGATAATGCACGTCTTAAAATATTTTGATTTTGACAAATATTGGGGTTGCTATGGCGACAGAAAGAGTGAAAATATGCCCAAATCTGGATCCTGCCATAACTCAAACAGTTTCCAAGCTAGCTTTATGAAACTTGATATGTGGATAAGGGCCAATAAGGGGATTATGTATGTCTAAAAATATATATATATATATATATAAAATTCTGACAAATATTGAGGTTGCTATGGCAACAGAAACATTGAAAATGGCTGCAAACCGGTAGGGGACTTCTGTATTGCTTGCAATTCTTAATTACTTGTCTTTTCTGACTATTTGGGCTGCCATGGGGGCATAGATGTAATACAAACATCTCTTGTTAATATTTAGAATGGACAGCCGGCTCAACCAGAAGAAACCGGTCTAAGATTCGGCGACAGCGATCAGCTGAAACGTCAGCAACAGTTGAAGACGGAACGCCAACAAGAATACAATGATATTATTAATAAGGTATGATAAACATCTAGACATATCTTACAGGGGTTCCATTTGGCCCTTAATTGATGTGTTGGCCCTTTAAATTTCGGAAACAGACATTTTGACCCTCATGGTATGATAAACATTTGGGATATCTTACAGGGGTCCCATTTGTCCCTTTAACACCTAAAATTGTCCAAACCGTCATTTTAATCCTCAGGTTTTTCTTGACAGAAGGGTCAATTTTTCTTTATGTTATTCATTTACATGTAGGTATTTCGGTAAAATAATGGGTTTAATTCCAGACAAAATGACCCTTTAGTTTGAGTCTCTAATAGAACCCCTAATCTTACATGTATAGCAACTGGTGCCATGCTTGCTCAACTATGATATTACCTTTCAAAGAATTTTAATATGGTATTTATAAATTGTATAATTTATTAGGAAAAGTTAAAAAACATGTCAGTTCTACAGATGCATGTACATTGTGAGTGGGTTTGAGTAAATATCTTCATCATTTGTACCGTGTATATGTGTATAAACATGTTCCGCGGATGGAGTGTGGATGCAGTGATTTTTTTTAACAAAATTTTGAACAAAATTGAACAGCCTGTGCCTTTTAAATTGGGAAATTTTACCGCAACACTTCGCGAAATTGGGAATTATTAAAAAATATTGTTTTGGTTTAAAGTGTTAATATTTTGCTATTTTCTACTATATGGCAACAACTTTTGCAAGTTTGAAATTTTTTTTTTTTTAATTTAAAACAGCTACACTGTAGTTGCTTTGAAAGCAGCGAGCACAAAAGGGGAAAAATATGCATACTTTTTGGGAAAAAATTGATTTTTCGGGAAAAATGGAGGTCATTTTGCTAGGGGAAGGTGCCTGTATTCGGCCCTAAAAATAGCCCCAAAAAATCACTGGGATGAGACTGTTAAAGTCAGACTTCAGGGTCAAAAGCACAGAAATCTTGAAATTCTTTATATTTCTTTTTCAACTACAACTTGCTGGAAAGGACCCACAACATAAATCATGTTTCAGTTAATGAACTCCTCAAAACCTTATTTGCCCCAACTTTGTAGTTGTTAATGAATTAAGCCGGGTTTCCATGGAGCATATTATTTCGGCGCTTATATTTTCGGTGCATAAGCATGCGTCTAAAAGCTGTTTCCATGAATAATGTTTCAGTTAATGAATCATATGTGTTTTGAATAAAATGGTACAGTCACTCTTCAATTTGGCCAGTTCAAACTTGCACAAAACTGATTTATACACTTTGTAAAATTAAAAAAAAATTACACTCATTTTTGTGCGATGTAACGTCATATTCAGAGCGGCGTCAGAACTGTACGATGGCGTCCCCGTACCCCGTCACAGGAAGGTCTGCCCCTAGGTCAGTATGACCAGAAACGTCGAGCCATCGATAGGCAGAGACAGCAAGATATGCAGAAAGCCATGGAGGCCAAGGTTTGCATGTAGCAATACACACGCCATGGCATGTAGCAACATTCAAAACATGTATTGTCTGACCGCATTTAATGATACTCTAAGCAGTGTAGCAATACCACATGACTTTTGGCTACAGTTACAGGAAGAAATTTGTAAACATTAGAAAATAAAATAGCCATAAGTATTTTATCTCTTCATTGATTTCTATGAACTATATGCCACGCTTAGGGGGAAATTATTTGCTTTCCATGAAATATAAGATCTTTTCAGCAGCTTTACCGATTTTTCCACTACCATGACGGCCTGAGAAACAGTGGAGTGAGTAGGCACAGCCGCTGAAAAATATTTTATATTTCATCGAAAGTAAATAATGTTCCCCTTAGCGTGGCATATATTTCATAGAAATCTATGAAGAAATAAAATATGGCTACATTTGTGTTCCAATATTTACAAATTTCTACTTGGAACTGTAGCCAAAAACCATGTGGTATTGCTACACTGAGCTTATTTATGCTCGTTCAAGTTTGATGAGTCTTGAGTTTAATGTGGTTTATTGATAGCAATACATGGCATGTAGCATATAGGCACAACACGTAGCTTGATGCACAATTTGCACACTATTGTAGATTACGATGATGTATTTATATGCAAATATAATTATTATTGACAAAATGAAGTTGACAACCCACATTAATTAGTACAATTAATGTTGCTATAGTTACCTAACTTTAGCAATCAGCATGTAGCAACCCCAGCTGATTAGCATGTACCTTTAAGAATTTGGTAAAATTCAGTACCAGGTGTAGCAAATCTTAATTTTACAAGTTCATGGTTTTCTCAGATATAAACATGTATACATATTTTAAAACAGAAATAAATTGTCTTTCTGATGGTAGTAATAATTTTTATCTAAGAAAATCGATAGTTTAAACATTTTGAGTTAAAAACGATTTTCGACGATATTTTCGGCCATCTGGTAAAATCACATTTTCGGCCATGCGCTATACGCGAGGGTGTTACATCACGCCACATGCGGGTGCGTTAATGTTAATTAATATTCGTCAAACTCCACAACCAATCAGAGAAAGGATTCAGCTTTGCTTTGGAACTTTCGTTTTTAAAATCCGAATTTAAATGAAAAAGTTACGAGGTGCCAAAGTTTACGTCAATTTCTTACAAAATCGAAAGGGTAAGTATATCAAACGAATATAGAATCCTATAGAATATTATATTCCCTTCAAAATGACGTTTAACTCATCAAAATCGGACTAGTAATCGTTTCAGCATTGTAATTTTTGTCCCATCAGTTCACCCAAAGTCGGCGAGTTGAACGCCCGCCATTGTTGACTGGTTTTTACTGTGGCTAATCCCAAATGTATATTGCTCGATTTGCCGATAAATACAACGTTACTACATCATATTTTGGTCCAAATCAGTTTAATTTCTTGTTTTAAAATGATAAAACTTACACTGAACACGTTTCTAATCGTATTTTTAATGAAATTTACGGAAATAAACATCAGAGGGCACCTGTCATTTTTTCAAATTGTTTGGTTGACGAACGATTATTGTCTGGTTAAAAATCGTCTTTTAAAGACTATTGATCAACTTCCTAATTATTTCTCTTACTTAATTATATTAATTAACACCTTTATTTAGTTTCACTGTTATTAATTTAACATAATACCACGTATATTGGTAAAAATAAATTCACCACCCCCCACCCACCAAAGTTAACATGGGGAGGAGTGTTTTTCTCTTTCTGCAAATGCAACTATTTTTAGGGCTTGAATTATTTTAATATTACTTTGATTACATATTAACCATGATTAAGAACCTGATTTGGCAGCGATTTAAGTCTTACTTGTAAACCCTTATTTTCAAATGGAGGTCTCTGAGCTCAAATTTCATGGATCTATATATTGCAGTATAGATGTAGGCCTAGCTAATAATGTATTTTTTTATTTCAAATATTTTGTGCGCATGTATTAAACGGCATGTTGTGTATTTTTATCATTCTTTTCATGTATTTCTTTTCAGATGACAGAAATGCTCGCATTGTGCCCAAGAATACAATCTATCATTGTTGACAATATGATTCAGACTGAATCATTGAACTGAAAAACTAGCTGGTATCAAGGGAAAAAGTGAAATGCCTGTCTGAGACATATTTCATCGACATTCTGAAAACTTGATCTGTTTAAAACATTTCTATAGATCTATAATAATGATAATCAATGCCAAGTTAGCATCTTATTAAACTTTAAACTATGTCATTATTAAGTACTATGTAAATTGTAATATGTGGCGTAGTTGTATTGTTTGTAGATTATGATTTTGTCATGTAATACCTGTATAATTTCGATAATAAAATATTCCAAAATTATGTTGAAATTTCACATTTGTTCCTTCTATAACTTTTTACCTGATGATACTGTATCTAATTGGATTGCATAATTGAAATCAGCATACAAAAATACATTAATATGCCAAGTTTCATAGATTTCTTTTAAAAATTAAAAAAGTTACAGCAGTTTGTTTAAAAAAGGTGAAATTTTCGGTTCCATGGAAACGCGATTAAAAGACAGTCTTTAAGAAGGCAAAAATTCCTAAAATTGACCGCTTTTTCGCGTTTTCAAATTGCCATTACTTTTTATCCAGATGACATACCTACATAATTCAAACTGTTCTGCAGAGCTTTTGATGAGCTCTTTAATTTGCACTAACATTGATCATCATTGCTGAACATACAAAAATTGACTGGGGTTGCTACAGCATGGTGACGAAATGTAGAAAATAAGTTTACGGGAAAATGTTGCTGTTGGGAGAACGAATGGAAAATGCAGGGGTGTCAACATTGCTGATTAATCCAAAATTCCGGATTTATCTATCTTGAAAGAGCTTTGATTTCTGACCAAAATAAAGTTATTTGATGAAAATATCTCGTGAAATGGCAAAGCTATGGTCAATTTAATCTGCTCTGAAGGAGTAATGGAAACTAATTTTTTATGTGGTTGAAGTGTCATGAAGGCCCTTCGTTTGGCAAAAATGGTCAGCCTCTTAGGATTTTCAGGATTTTTAATTTGGCTCTATTGACACCCCTGAAAATAAACAGGAGAGCCAAAAGGACCCTAGGTTGTTCACCTGCCATTGTGTGAGTGACTATCTAAGGGCCCCTAAAGGGCCTCATTTTCGTTTTTCCTTTTATGCTCCCAACGGCAAAGTAGTCGAAAATTTCATGTAAATAAAAAAAATAATGGTCTAATGGTTCCATATCATTGTCTAATATTAGCAGAGGTCTGGAAAACTACCCAAATCTAACATGTTTGACTATACTGAGACGGAAAAGGCTCACATGGCGGAGAAACGCATGGAGTATAATGAATATCTAGAGAAGGTATCTGAAGTTTGATGCTAGACTTGTACGTAGTTCTTCTTTAAAGGATAAAAAAAGTAGAATTTTTGGAATATAATGTCAGAAAGTATAATATATCTCATAAGCTAGAGTATACATGTAAGACTACTCTCCAATTGCCTCACCCCAAAATTCCGATTCTCTACATGTTTCTCGTAAGTAGAAAGATGTGAGCCGTTCTCCAGGAAAACCGGGCTTAGTGACATTGTATTAGTATTTATGTAATAAGGTTAAGAAAACCCTCCTTAATGAGAAAAAGTCATGCTCTTTGATTTAAGTTTAAGTTCTTGGATGATATAGAACTAGGTCTTAGATTTATTGTTTCTCATGAACAATGTTTAAATATCTTCTGTTGTTGCTATGGTGACCAATTTCTAAAGAGTATACATAGTGAAAAAATGAGGGGTTAGTGGTTATAAACAGTAACTAAATTTCCCTGTAAAGCTAAAATTCACGATTTAGATATGTTTTATTAAAAAAGGAATGTAATTCTAAAATGTGATACAATTTTCTAAAGATTACGTCAAGAACTCATCAAATACTAGAACTATGAACTTCTTCTTAACGTAACGTCAAATAGCATTTGAATGACGTTTGCGACGTCACTGACCCAAGTAGGTGGGAGTGGTCAGTTTTAAAAGTGTGTAACTTTGTAATTTGGTGTTATAATTTGCTCAAATTTTCGGAAACTGTTTAAAAGAGTATTGTCTTTCTTATTCTATATTATCATGGTTTTCATATTTTTGTCAGTAAGCCCGGTTTTCCTGGAGAACGGCTCATGTATATAGTGAAATCAAAGAGCTGTGTGGAGCGTATTGTAGAATTTGTGTATAGTTCTTCTTAAAAAGATAAAACAGATCCTGTTGATTACGTATAGGAAGAAGGTTGTGAATTGTTGGACCGAGACGATTATCACTGAGTAATTGCTGGTACATTACCCTCGGATTTCGTGTGTTTGATTATAAGTCACAATTTGCAACAGAAATCAAGAAGTGCTTTAACACGGTCAAAGTTTTAACGCTGTTACAACGGAGTAGTCAAAGCATTTGTCTAGATAAACCATAACTATTGATATTTTCATTGGAGTATAAAATAAAATATTGTTTGATTCCCCTCATGCAGTTTTGTTTTCTTATTGATCAACACAAAATCACAAAACTTTTAAGATTTTGGTAGGTACCGGTAGCGGGACTGGGGAAACAAACTATTTCATTTTAGCCTTAGAGACAATGGCATTTGACCAGACAAACAATTCTATTAATAGCTGTTGTATAGATAACTGTAAAATCACATATTTTCATGGGTATTAAATTTCGCAGATTTTAATAAAAATGCATTCGTAAATTTGTGGATTACAGAACACGAAAGGGTTAACCCATGTCTGACTTTGAGAGGTCGAATAATCATGGGTATTTGTTTTAATTTGTGGTCGAATTCAACAACAAAATCAACGAAAATTCAGCTCCCTTGAAAAATAACGATTTTACAGTATAGGCCATGGCTTTTTCTAAAAGTGTTTATCTGGTCGAGTGCCAGTGCTTACAGAATCATATTTCAACTGTTAGTTCTTTAGTACCGAGCTTACTGAATATATTCTGATGCTATATAGTTGTATGTTATTGTTCTTTAGTTATATGTAATATGCTAGTGTTAGAAAAACTGTATATCATGATGTTTTACTATTATAATGTTAGATGTTTAAGAATATACTGTAAAATTATTAATATTCGTGGGGGATTAAATTTCGTGGATGACCTCAACCACGAAATCAAATCCCAACGAATAATTTTACCAACTATCAATATGAAAATTGACAAAGTGCAAATTTACCGCGGCCGTACAGAGTTCGTGTTTTCAGTATATGAGTCTAGGATTAGTGCAGATTTTCACCCAATTTTTTTTTTGCTGAAATACGAAATCCACAAATTTACGTCCCCACGAAATGGTCTTTTTAACAAAAACCACGAAATTTCATCCCAACGAAATTAAATGATTTTACAGTAATTGTGAACATATTTTTGACGTCACATTTAGTGTTTTTGCCTTTTGGTTCTGAATAGATACAATGTAAAGAAAACAACATTGCATTTAGCCATTTTGAAATATACTCATTTGCATAATTTATGGTTCTGAATAAAATGTTCAGAACATTTGACCAAAATTGTGGTTGCTATGGCAACAGAAACATTGAAAATGACTGAAAACCGGTAGGGGACTTCTGTATTGCTTGCAATTCCTAATTACTTTGTTAATATTGTTGTTACTCACCATCTGCTTATGGCAATTTATATTAAATTAGAATTAGTATATTTATAACAATATTAGAGTTGAAATAATATTTAACCTAAATTTCTAAGTCTGAGTTTTATGTCTTAAATTGATTGCAAGACCCCTAATTATAGGTACAAATCCAAGTATATTTGTGTGACAGTGAGTTCAAAATGTGATTGTGCTATAGGTTAGTTTTTGCTCTCATGAAATATCCTTAACTTATTATTCAGAACAATTCAATAAATAAAAAAATATTGAGAATACTGAAGAAGTAATTTTTGCTATGTTTTGATAACAATTCAAAAAAAAAAAATTGTAATCAGATTATGTTTTGTTAACATTACTATAACTTGATTTAGAAAAAGCTTGAGGCTAAACGACACATTATCACGCCTGAAGATGGGATGTTCGTGGGACCAGATCAGACTGAAAGGGACAAACAAATTAGGGACAGAAGTAGGGCCAACCGTTTAGCCCTAGAAAAGGTATAAATGTGTATATATACAGCAGAATAATGATAAAGATTTTGGATAGGAAGTTTTATTTTTGAAGAAAGAGAATCAATATACCAGGTTTGTTTCAGGGCTAGCTCTGTAGGTTGCCATTTGGGCCAATGGCCCCATAAAATCAAAAGTGACCCAAGAAAAATGTTTAAGTTAAAACAACATATTTTTATCAATGCCAAAAAAAGCTTGACTGTGTCTGTGTTGTAATATTTGTAATATCATTAAATGTAAATCTGTTAGTTGGTGTCATTTTCTTTTGTATTTAGCAACAACGTGATCAACTTCTGTTCAAAGCACGACAGGAAGGTCACATACCTGTACACAGTAATAGAAATAAGATCATGCCAAGACAGGTCGATTACGAAGGTGTCAGTCCGAGACGAGTTGCCGAAGAATCGAGTAAGAAACAAAGGCAACCTGTACCATACAGCATACACCAACAGGGTACGTTCAGTCAGGACGATGGGATGGTCATGCCCAGGCAGATCGTTAGTTACGAAGCGGAGAATAGAGCGGGGAATGTACATAATGTCGGATCACGTCGAGTTGCGGAAGCGTCCGGCTCAAATCAAAGGCAATCTGTACCTTACAGCCATCAAAGGGAGGTTAGGTTTAATCAGAACCTTGATACAAGCCCTAGACAAGTACCAATATACATGGAAGGCGGTACCGACATCCCAGTTGTAGAACGTAGAGACGATAGATACGCAATTCGAGGTGGTCATGACAACGAGCGAGGACGTGCTCGTGAAAGAGTTGATCGGCAACCAGACAGGCGTCATCGATCACAGGATCGTGCTGAACGTGCAGAATATGATAGAAAATTGTCATCTCCTTTGGAAGTGCGAAAGTCAAGGTCACTCTCACCCCAACATGATCGACTGCTTGTGAATTCGGAACCAGATCGGTCGATTATGGAGCAAAGGAAGATGCTCGAAGATTTGAAAAAGGTACATTGTTTGTAGCCGCTTGTCGTGAAGGAGTGTACGTGTAGCTAGCACTGCTATAGTATATGTAGAAGATTCACGTTGCTAGTTGTTGAGTTCTTACATAGGCACATGGTTTCAAATTGTCTTAGTCAAAATTATCTGAGTGTACCCTATATAAAGAGAAGGTTGTGCAGTGGCCATGTTTAGCCGCAACAGATATGACGTCACAGGAATTGGAATCCGTGTTGCTGTGAAAAATGTAGAAAAACTGGGTACCAGCTTTCGAAAAGTCATACCCGTTGCAGCTTAACATGGCCATGTCACAACCTTCTTTCTATAAAGGGTACATGCACTTAGATAATTTTGACTCAGATAATTTGAAACAATGTGCATATGAGTTATTACATAATCTCTGTATACCATGTGTAAACTGTTATTTATGTTTGCGTTTATATTATCTGTATTCTTGGCTAACCCTTTTGCTGATATTTAGTCCTTTTTGTATGGTGTTTCAGCAAAGATGTAAAGTTTCCTAGATTCATTAATCTACAGAAGTTGGAATGTTAACTTTTGTAGTAAGATTTTTATTTCACTATGGTTACCGTAAAATCCCATGTAAAAGTCGCGGTCATGTTTTGCTTGCAGATAAAAAATGAGAGAAGAATCAGAGGAAATTTTTTTGAAGGAAATCGAGCAATAACTGTGAAAATAGGAGTGAAACAGTAAAAAAATGTATTTTCGGCCGCCATTTTCGGCGCCACGTAAAATTACCTAATCGTGATAATTACTAATTAACTGGTGTCAAAATAAAATATAGGACAACTGCAATTGTTTTTATTCTGGGATGAAAAATGTGCGTGTTATACATGGTAAATACGGTATTTCCAGTGTTAACAGAGAAGCCAATGTTTCTCTGGGGTGTGATGCTTCCTCCATTTGGTTGATTTCCTTTTTTATTGCTTTAGAATTTTTTATAACAATAGGGTTCAGATTCAGTCTGACCTACTCAAAAATGAAGGATAAGGTGCTGGGGGTGTCCGGGGTGTCAATATTCCGGATTAATCCGGAATTCCGGATTTGTCTATCTTAAAAGAGCTATGATTTCTGACCAAAATAAAAGTTATTTGATGAAAATATCTCAAGAAATGGCAAAGTTATGATAAATTTAATCTGCTTTAAAGAATTATCTTAATACAAACTGATTTAATTATGGAAACAATGTCATTGAAGGCCTTTTGTATGGCAAAAATGATTGGCCGCGTACGATATTCCTGATTTTTAAATTGGCCCTGTTGACACCCCTGGGGTGTAGAATAGTTCAGCCTTTTTTGCCCTTGGAGCAATCACAGGCCTTATTTCTACAATTTTCTCCTATGAAATGTACATCATACAGACTAACAGTCGCCTTGCCATCTGTCTGGATGTCTTTGATTTTGTCTGTGACCTGTTATTTTGGTTTTACTTTCAGGAGTGAACAAATAATCTTGCGACTCATGTGACAAAGGCTTTACAATGCCAGCATTATTTGGGTGTACCAATGACTTACATCTTTGCTGAATGCTTTTATAGTTTGCTGTTAGTGAAAATATTGTATGTATAAAAAGTTGTATATACATGTATGTATGAACTTGCTTTACTAATGTTATTAGTTAATATGGTTCTAGTATATGGTTCTAATTAGAACAGTGGTGCCAGCTGAGCGATACAGGGCCCACTGGTTGTGTGTTTTAGGGATGCCTGAAAATAAGAAATTAAGGGCCACTTGAAAGCCTGCTAGTATATAGCTTAGCATTTCTTTAATGTTTAAGATAAAATCCGCTAAATAGGCAGTGCCTTAGTTCATTTAAGTTAGATAGTATATTGTACAGTTACTGTTGAACTTTGATGCCCCAAACTACCTTCAGATCAGGAAAAATTATCTACAGCATGCTAGTATTATATCATCCTTTTGCTGTTATCAAAGAACCAATTATGGTGGTTTCTAGGGTGTTATGCGCTAGCAAAACTGTTTGAGACATCAAAGTTCTACTGTATGTGCTTAGATTGTTGTTACATATGTGTGTATGTGTGTGTCGAGGTATGGGCAAGAAGGTTGCATTTGTGTCTTAATATGGACCCAAAAATGTTTTTAAAAAAACTCAAAATTTGAACAGGCAAGCTAGCATAGTTGACCAGTAGTCTATTGCCTAAGCAAACTGCTACCGAGCGCCTTTATTCAGTTACATTGTACCTCCCATTCAATTAAATATAGAGGGCATGGATTACTCCACGTGGAAAGCGCTACGTAGCGCTCGCCTATGTTATCGGTCTTGTTTGTTTAATGATTGTATTTGGTGTCTCAATTAATGGCAAGGTGCTGATTAACCCTAAATTGTGTTCTGTTGTACCTATCTTTGAGTTTGCTGTTGTTGTCATCTTTTATGTTTGTTGTATGATAATTAAAAAAAGTTAGTACAATACCTACTTAAAAAATTCAATGTGTTTTTATGATATTTTTACTTGAACATTTTTTCTGTGTTTGGTGGTAAATATTTTGTTTTTATATTTTTTAAAAACTCCAGTAATTTATGTACTTCAATGGTACTAGTATTTCTATTGTGAAAAATATTTTGTGCTAGGAGACTTGCATGTTGTTTTCAGGATTGAGCATTATGCCTCGGTAGAAACGTCTTTAGTGCCTCGGTAGAAACATCTTCAGAAAGTGTTGTTCATATTTATTTGAATATTGTAATGTCTTTTCTGTCAGAATGTACCCAAACAAAGGGCATCCTGGGATAAGTTGGGTGCCCCTAATCAGGACCCGTCACGCTACGCTGATCCTGTATCGTATAAACTTAAACAACAAGAGGACGCTAAGAGAATGTATGAACAACAGATGGCTGAGGTATTGTCAATGTGTCAAAAGTGTCATCGTGTGTTAACGCTACCTCAATCAAAATAATCTGTCCTTGATTTAACATGTTGAATAACACACGGTTATTATGGTTTTGTCTGTAAAAAATAATTATCAATGTGTATAAAACAACTTGAAATCAACCTCATTAAAATAATCTGTCCTATTGTTGAGTAACTTGTTGTATAAAACAATCATGGTTATTATGGTTTTGTTGCTCAAATAAGATGCCTTTGTTTTTGAAAATCCTTGAAATCTACCTTGATCAAAATAATCTGTCCTTGATTTAACATATTGCATAACACACGGTTATTATGGTTTCGTTGCTAATAAAAAATGTCAAAAAAACCTTTAAATTTACCTCAATCTAAACAATCTGTCATTGAGTTAAGTTAGTATGTTGTTATTAGTACCGTAAATAATCGGCCATAAGTCGCATTCGGCCATAAGTCGCAGGGTGACTTTGGTGTGAAAATATGTGTATTTTTTGTATGTTTTTGTCTGTAATTATATAAGAATGTCGATTATTTTCCAAAACTTTAAAATCTACTTGAATTGATATAATACATCCTTGAGTTAAATTAACACAGTCAATGTATGTTGTTTTTCTGTTTTTGTCTGTAATACAACGTCTATGTTTTTCAAAAACCTTGAAATGTACCTCATCAAATTATTCTATCCTTGACTTAACAAGTTTTATGAAGCATAGTTATTATGCTTTTGTTAAAATCTTGAAACCTACCTCAATCAAAATAATCTGTCCTTGAATTATGTTAATATAACACATCCTTGCTTTAACACATGTTGTGTAACGAAAAATATGATTAATAAGTTGACAGAATATGAATTTGTGTAACAGTTTTGTTTTCTTCAAAGTTTTGGCCTCTGTAGCTCAATGGTAAGCGCTTGCCGCCTAATCTGGTGACCCGGGTTCAAAACCGGGTGGAGGCACACATAATATATGCCTGCCATATTTCAGCGGAAAGCTGACTGGCAAATAAAGGCTATGCTCGGCATTTTAAAATAAAAAAGTGACAAATCAAAGGTTTTGATATTTTTTTCGCAAAGACCATTGGTCATGCTACTTGAAATTATTTCTCAAAAGTCCAGCCGTACCCTTTTGTTAACCACAAGTAGCCAGTAATTTTCTTTTTAAATGGTTGAACAAATTCTGTCCCAAACTCTTAATTCTTAAGTGTTTTGTACAATTTTGTGCAGAGGTTATTGACATGTTGTGTTGGTACTAAGATGGTTGATCACAATGTATTAAACTTGGGTTCATGTGACTCCAAGCTTTGTGTTCTGGTTAAATGGTGAATCAAACTTCTCCAGAGTGTTTGGTTTAGGCCATGCGATGCTACGTAACTTTAATTTTTAGCATAGTAGCTATTACTGAGTTAAGTATGAGCCTATTAAAGGAGATAGATCAGTGTGTTTGAGTTTGATGGTGAAAACGTTGCTTTACTAAGTTATCTGCTAGACTTAATTAATTATGTAGATACTTGGTATATGTTAGTATGACAGATGAATGTTTGATATATACTAGAGATGGCAATGAATACCAAAATCAGTGTTCGAATTTTCGAAATGCCTATTCGAATAAATTCGAATATTAAATATTTGTTCCAAATCTTATTAGTTTGTCCACTTCCATGACCTCCAAAACTGACCACCATTTTTATTTCCTTGTTCATGATGAAACCAACTTGTTGGAGTATAAAATTCAAATATTCAAATATGAACTTTGGTTCGAATATTCAACCGGTTTCCGAATACATGTATTCGGGTATTTGGTCACTTCTGTAATATATATACTTTATAGTTGTAGTATGATAGAAAGAAGAGCTTATAAGACATTTTCTATCTTCAGATATTTTACTCAATTGTGAACATTATAATATTACCAAATTGAATGTTGTAATCTTCATATAACTACATGTATACTGTTAATCCCCTGTTCTCATTAAAAGTAACCAGCCTGAGTACCCCAATCAAACGCAATCAGGGTTCCCACAGTCAGGGAAAAGTCAGGGAAAAACATAATTTTTTCAAGGTCAGGGAAAAGTCAGGGAATTTTGAAATTAGTCAGGGAAATTTGGAAATTGAGCAAAAGTCAGGGAAAGGTCAGGGAATTTTTCATTGAAGCTGTTGCTAAGTGTCATTTCCTATGAAGAAAATACCTTAGACTGAAACAAATTCTCGCTCGCTATGCTCGCTCAGAGTATTTCTAAGAGTATTAAATTAATGTTAATAAACGGCCTTAAAAACTGCTAACTTAAACTCTTTTGTTCCATATAGAGCAAATATAGCCTCCATTTCTCTATTTTATTGCCATGTTTTGCTCTAACTAAAAGATGCCGATGTCGCCCGATCACTCTAAAAAGTCAGGGAAAACTGTTCTGTGGTCAGGGAAAAGTCAGGGAATTCTGTCTTAGAAAATTTGTGGGAACCCTGGCAATCATGGGTTTAGGTTGCCCGTCTTTCTCAATCTACAAGGTTGGTTCAGTGGGGTAACGTTCAGTCTGGCTATCTGCTCTGAAATTTTTTGGATTGTCGAGTTGAGTTAGGGAAATTAGTCAGTCTGGATGATCAGTGTGTCCTCAGATTGGCTATTAGAACATAATGCATAAAGATTATATTAAGTCAGACAGGGAAGGCAGCACTCAACTTAACCAGCCGAGCACAGAAAACATTAAAAACACACAAAACACAATGCCCAACTGAACCAACCAAGCACAGGAAACATAAAACACATACAAGGCACAATGCATACCATAAATAACCTGTTTGAACAAATTGCACCATCAGTTTGCACCATCAGTTTGTGATGTGAACTTAATTGCACTATACCTTTATCACCTAGTCATCCTATGATGCACATACAGCACTGAGACTATCACCCTGTGTGAAGTGCTTGAATCACTGTTTGAATACCCTCCTCCTCTTTTAGTGTTGTTGGTAGTTGTCTACGTTGTTAAATTATGCTGCTGTATTTCTATATGTAACTATTGTTTAAATGTGATATATTTTGTGTAATAATAAATTAAAATAATAATAAATTTTAAATTAAAATAATAATAAATTAAATTAAATTAATAATAAATTTCGAGGGCTCGGTGCAAAACTATGGTAACTACATCAATTTATATAGGCATGTACCATAGTTTTGCACTAAGCCCTCGGTATGTTCTGGGATAATGAGGCACAGTCTGGGTGTATCTTAAAATAATATTTTCATTATTCATATTATCACTGGTATAAGCGCGAGTATATATTAAAGAACAAAAATATAGGCAAGTTAAGCCTGGTCTTGGTAATTTATATATTTATTGTTTATATTTTTATGAAAATAATGGCTCGAAGAATTATATTAACCACAGAAAAAAAAGTTGGTGTTATTATTATTATTATTGTATTGAATGTTTAGTAACAGTTCTTTTCTTTGACCCTTTACTAAATATGAACACATGTAGGGCCTACATTTTGTTGTAGAAACAGACGGGTATTTCTGATGGTCTACTTGGCCTTTTCACCACACAGCTGCCAGGCATTTGAGATTAGACCCAAAAATAATTTTAAAAACATTTTTTTTTTGAAAATTTTGCTTTCAATAGTAAGGAATGATAATATAACAAGAGGTTTTTAACTGTAATAATTCCATTCCCTATTTCAAACAGGAAAATTTTCAAAATAATGTTTTCAAAATTAATTAGGGTCTTAACTGAAACTCAAATGCCTGGGACCTGTATGGTGAAGGTTGTAGACCTATAAATAAATAAGAATCTGTTGCCTTAACTTTTTGTTTAAAATTTTTCGTTATTATTATCTAATTTTAGCGTCAGCAGATTTTAGAGACTGAGTATCGGCGAGAAGTGGCGGAAGAAAACAGATTGGCTGCAGAAAGAGATCAGAATGGACTTCCATTTCGCGAATCTAACAGACAACAACTAGATGATGAAAGAAAGAGAGAATATCAAGAGTACCTGGCTAAGGTAATGAACTAGATTATATTGTCCTTTTACTTGTACAAATTAACCTGGTCCTCTTACCTTCTCCAGATTCGCACTTGTCTTGAAAAGTACTTGAATTTGATGCCTGAACGGCTTGAAAAGTACTTGAATTTTAGACTGCCAAAAAGTCCTATAAAAAGTCAATTGTGATGAAAAGCCCTGTAATTCATGTTGTGCGAGTAGAATATCAGAAAGAACAAACATATTAGACCGAAAAATAAAAAAAAGACGAACATAAGACAGACATATGGTTCAGGACGGGTGCTATTCTCTAAATGCAATTATCACAATGTGCGATTTTTACAGGGCGGAATTTTATTTACACTAAAATTGCATGTTAAACAGTTTCAAGCTATGGTAATTGCCGCGACAAATGCGATTTTGTAGTCCTCGTAATTCATTTGATTTTTGTTTTGAAATTTTTAGTACAAAAAGATTAAAACTGACCATATCTGTTTACTTCAGTAATTTGTTAAACCAATTTTACGACAGTTGACCAAACTGATTCATGTTTGTAAATATTACATCATCCTTGTCCCATACTGATATATAAACACTAATCAAAATTATCAATAAAACAAAACTTTCTTGCGAGAAGTTTGTAATATATTCATACATAAAGGTTGAGGACCAGGTTAATTTTTGCAGACAATAATTCTGTGATGAATGGCTGTTAGTTTTGTACATGTTTTTAGAATAGCTTGACATGTAGCTCGTGTGTAAATATAATTTTGTTTGTGGCTTTACATGTTCTAATAAATGACCATGCGCCAGATGTATACATAATATTTAGTAAATCAAGATTAGGTTGAACGATGAAAGGATTTAATAAATTTGTAAAATTTTGTTAGAAGTGTATGACTTGCATTGCACAAGTCTTGTTGAAAAATAATCCAGATAGGGAACTACAAATTATTGATAAGAACCTCTCTGTTTCTCATTATTCCGACAAAGGTTATTAGCCTCCTTGATAGCCTAGTGGTTGAGCGTTCGCTTCGAGTGCAGGAGGTCACGGGTTCGATCCCTGGCCGCGTCATACCAAAGACGAAATAAAAATGGTACCAGAAATTCCCTTGCTAGACGCTCGGCATAAATTAGGGAAACTGGCTCATCTTCTCTCATACCCTCATGGCGATGGATAACATCAGGAATGAGGTGTCGAGAGTGATTAATATAAGTTGGAAAAACTTGTTTCACAATCGACCTTAAATAAATTAGTATAAACTAAACTATTTTAGCCCACTTTGTATAATCTGATGAATTTGCTTGCTAACCTTCGACATAAACCTTACAAAACCAAATGGACGCAGTGTTCAATTCTCTGGTGTCTGGTCATTTGTATATACTGGATAGATGTTTAGTTCATAATTACATGTGCAAATTTAGATTGTTTATTTAATCATTAAATTTCATGTAGAGCTATCATTGATAGAAGTGAGATAAAAACATAAATTGATGGGAACAAAATGAGTGAATAACTTGTTTTATTATATTTGAACAACTTTTACAGCTTGTCAGGTTTTTATCAAGTTATGATTTTTAATTAAAAATTGAGGATAAGTTATTTTCTATGCTGAATTTAGACCACTCCACGAACGTTACGTGAGAAAGAGCCGACCCCTGAACATTTACGAAGGGGTCTACCACTGGATCAACGGCATCATGACGTAAAAAAGCGCCAGTTAGAATCCGAGCGTCAACGAGAATATAATGAATTTGTAAAAAAGGTAGAAAAACCTTCCAACTACCGTTTCCTGGTGACACGGGTCTTCTCTGTACCTTATTTTTTTCAGTCTTAGCAATTCATCTCCTCCTCTGCTCATATTAACAAAGTCATTTCATTTTATGCCATTTTATCATTTTAATTTATTAGTGAATTTCTTATGACTGGTAGTATTCCCATCCTGGTAGTATTTAATTGTAGTTCTACATTTGAACCAGGCAATATCAGACATGGTTGTTCACGCATAGTCTCAGATTTTGAAAATATTTTGCCCCTTTTTTAGTATTCACCTATAGAAATGATTTCTGGAGTCAAAACTTTATTTTCACTACTGTTGCTGTGGCAACCGAGGAAATTCAATTTTTCGCTATTTTTCACTTTTTTGAAAAATGAATTTTGCCATTTTAAGGCTAATTGAAGATGAAATTGCGACAAAAATTGCCATGATGCACCCTTATATGTCACTGATTATGTTACATAAACTATAATAGAACTATTTCTCTACAAAACATATGCTTTAAGTGAATTAATATTTTCATTATACTAATTCTCTTGGCAGCCCCTCTCTCAAAACCGTGTTTTGCTAGAACAATGAAAATGCTTTTGTTTTAATCTTTAGACAATGGAATTCCTATTCCAGTTCATTGTGAATCATTAGTGACATAAATTTTCAACATATTTTCATTCTATTCTTCCAATTATTCAATTCCAATTTCTTACCTGCATCCAAGACACAGCTGTGTGCAAGACTTTGGCAAATACATTTAAATGGTCTGTTTTTCTTTGGTTTTGTAGAGTTTGGTCAAATCTATTTTTCTAACACATAGGTGGAAGAAGCAGGCATATCTGTATTCTATTCTGTTCATTTCAAGGTGTATCACTTCTTTGTCATTATCAGCAGCAACAACAACAACAACAGCGATCACGGCCACCACCGCCTCAAGGTCAAGGTCGTTTAAGGGACGTATCATCCGCGCCCCAGAATGGCCAGTTTGACGATGCTGACCCACGGCAACAGTACTATCGTCGTCAGTATGATAGTCCAGATTATTCAGAGGTAGCAACCTCAGTTGTCACGGACGTTCCCCCTGCACACTGTGTTACACTCCTCAATTTAACTCAGACATTACCCCATTCACTTCGTAACTCTCCTCCCCATTAACATTCATTCACTCATTAATTTATTTGGTGTTTTTTTGCTGTTTTCACTTCACTTGTATAAATTTATGAAATATTTTAAAAATATTTTGACCTGTACTTAACAGAACAAATGATAGTGCATCTGAAATTTTTATGAAAGTGGTTTTGGTATAAAAAAATACTGACACAGTCTCTATAAATGGTTAAGTTACTGTGAATTAGAAATATTGGCAACATTTCCTCTTGCATAAATTTTGGCCTACTGTGAAAGAACACTTCTAAGAAATAAAAAAAAGCTAATATTTCTGCTCATCAAATTTTTGAAATTCGAAATTCACTTACTCTTTAATCAATGGAAATATACATATATTCAGTAAATTCTATTATGGTAATTGTCTCTACTGTAATGTTTGTTGAAGTGTACTCCATTTCCAACTTTTTTCTAACATGTGTATTTGTTCACATCATAATTTTGCATTGATGTTTTTGCATTACATTTTATTGCGCGCTGTTTTTGCATTATATTTATGTGTAGCAGTATTTACATGGCACGTATGAAAATTCTGTATATATTTGTAATTTATGATCATCGTACAAGAATAACAGGATGTGTATGTATAGTTGTCAGATAGTAAAAAGTTCAGGCTACAGGAATGTGGCTTGCGAACCTTTACTCATGTCATTAAAAAAAATCTCTGTGTCATTATAAATGTTATGTAAGAATTTTAGGACTGGAGTTTGAACATTTACGACTGAAGTATGATAAGTCAAAAGGGAGGGATTGTTGGTGTGTTTTGCTTCACTGTTGAAAACACAGATCCGTGAAAAGTGTGACAGTCCTAGACTACCTAAAATATGTATAAGACACTATTCACAGACCTGTGGTTGGAAAGGTTTAAGTTTTTATTGACGTCATTATTCAGGGACCTTAGGTTGGAAAGGTTTAAGTTTTTATTGACGTCATTTCTTTGATTCTATTTATAGAAAGCTTCGCAGGGAGGTAATAGACAAACAGACGTGTTACAGGGATCTGGGGCCACGTTACCTGTAGGAGAATACGATGATGAAAGAAAGCAGCATTTAGTACATGAAAGACAACGTGAATATAATGAACAGCAACAACAGGTAAAATGTCCTGAGAAAATTTTGGATAAAAAAAACCAGGGGTGTCAATATTCCTGATAAATCTGGAATTCTGGATTTGTCTATCCTAAAAGAGCTATGATTTCTGACCAAATTAAAAGTTATTTGATGAAAATATCTCAAGACATGGCAAAGTTATGGTAAATATAATCTGCTGTGGAGGATTTCTTAATACAAACTGAGTTAATTATGGAAACAATGTCATTAAAGGCCTCTTTTTTGGCAAAAATGGTCAGCTGCATACAATTTTCCTGATTTTTAAATTGGCCCTGTTGACACCCCTGAAAAACCCAGATATAATACCCACCAACGAAAAGTTTGCGTAATGACAGGAAATAATAGTTCATATTTAAAATGTTTCCGTGAATGGTACCAATGAAATTACTCAAGTTTGTAAATGATATTTCTTTGATATTGTAGATTTATGAAAAGTTATTTTCGGTTGTTCTGGGGTTTAAATGCCTATGTATTCCCAGTACATGCTGTTCAGCTGAACTTCAAGCAATTACCATTATATAACAATTCACAATGCACTAGAAATAATCTAAAAATTAAAATTCTATTTTCGTAATTATTTAATTTTTCTCATCAACTTGAAATTATTACAATTATCTGCAGATTTTTTTTCTACATTTGTAAATGAAATATATTTCATTTCAGGTTAAGAAAAAATGATGTCTTTACAAATTTTGTAAATTTCTATGTTTATGAATTTTGGTGATTTGAAGGCCTACCTTAAAGTTGTTTGTTGTAACCAAGTATAAATCAAGAATAATAAAGACAGTTTTATTGGCCATGGGACTCTGGCAAATATGACTGTTCTAAGCCAAGTCTGAGGGCCAATATGACTGTCCTCAGCTAATATGAACTCACTTGATTAATAACATTATATTATAGAATGCAGTACAGGTATTCAAATGATAATGTTGGATGCAATTATGTAGTATAAGAATTTCTCTAATGTACAATTTACGCTAATTGGTTTCAACAAATAATTCTAAGGGATGGCCTAGATATATTTAGTGCATGCTATTTTAGTTTATTCACCATTTACGCATGTGGGAAAGATATATGCCACTCTTTATTTCTCGTCTTTTTTGTTTTCACAAATGTAATAACATTCGATACCTTTATGTTCTTTGAATCTGAAAGGACTTGATACATTGGATAATTACTAAATTACCGCCATTCTGTTGAATGTCCAAATCAACAAAAGTGAATAGTTTTACTGTATGCTCTATACATGATACTTGTCCGAATGAATGATCACCTGTCCCAAACAACAGGACAGGTGCCAAGTTCGCTGACTGTACTGTATTTCATTTCTTCTTTGATTGATTGATTGATTGATTGATTGATTGATTGATTGATTGATTGATTGATTGATGGTCGGATGGATGGGATGGATGGGATGGGATGGGATGGGATGGATGGATGGATTGTGTCATAGTGTCATAGTGTTTGCGGCAGAGTTTTGTTAATATTATGACATACCTTTTGATGAAAATATGTATTCCATGCTAAATAAAAGATTATAGTAAACACATGTTATATATAAAATACGAATATGGGCGTGTTATGGCTCAATTTGTTTTGTTTACATTGTACAGAACATGATTGGTTGATTATTTGATTGATTTATTATACAGAAAATGGCCACTGCCAGAAATAAAGCATTACCTCCTAAGCCACCGACACCGAATCATTTCTTCAAGAATATAGGTCAACATGATCGTACAGCACAGATGTTAAATGAAGAGAGGAAAAAAGAATATAACCAGAAATTACAAGAGGTATTGCTATATTGCCTTACTACCAGGTCTCCACCTTGGTAGCCTATTGGGTAGAGCGTCGTTTCCGCCTTGGTAGCCTATTGGGTAGAGCGTCGTCTCCACCTTGGTAGCCTATTGGGTAGAGCGTCGTCTCCGCCTTGGTAGCCTATTGGGTAGAGCATCCGCTTAGGTGCAAAAAGTGAAATTCGATCCCAGGCCGTAACTTACCAAAGTCATTAAAAATGGTGGTACTGGTATGTTTCACTTGGTCACTCTACCTTATTTCCCATTACATGGTGGCTCCAAAGGACCGACAGTTTAAAGAAGCTGCTCATGTTTTAAAAATTCCAGGTGGTCCTACTACTGTAAACCTAGAACTCTTCCAAATTTGATGATTTATGAACGATTTACGGATATTTACAAATTACACAGTAAGCTTATTTATTTTGTTCATAAATCGCTTATTGCGTTTCGACTGTTATTTTGAGCGGTTTTTTCAATGGGTGAGTTGACTATCATTAGAAAATGTACACAAACATATACATTTTCGGAAAACATTTACACGTTTTGCAAAGAAAATCGTTAATTTTAGCAAGTTTGATACTCCTGCTTATAATTAACACCTTCTAACGTTGAGAAAACATACTACACGTATGATATTAGATACACATGCAAAGAGTTTACACACGTTTTTCAAAGATATAATTTCGAATTATATTTTGTAATTTATTATAAGTTGTAGTCTTATTGCCGTATTTTACTTAACCGACATACTTCTTGCAAAGACATTGGGTCAACGTTGCTTTTTAATCATGTATTGTCTCCCTTTGTAAAATTTGTATATTTACGAGGTGAATATTTCCCTGGGTTTAGATTTCGCAGTATCAATGTTGACCGCGAATATAGCGAAATTAAACCCCCGTGAAATATACCCGCTACAGTCAGATCTCGATACAACGACACTGTTTGTTCCCGATCAAAATGTCGTTATAACGAATTTGTCATTATAATGAATTTCACTAGTGACGAGAAATTTGATTTGGAGATTGTTTCATAGAAATCAATTAATGATTAACATATAATTCATTATGTCAAAAAATTTACAAAATCAGCAAAATCAGCAGTATAAAGTTATCATAATTACATAAAATAATATTTATAATAAAATACAATGTTTTGAGAGAGCTCCAAAATAAAGGGCGTACGAATTTAAAGATGTCCGGATACTACTACAGTAAACTATAAAATCTAACGCTCTAGAGAATAATTTGGTAATTCATTTCTTTACAAATTCTACCCTATTGTCTTTAAGAATTGATGAATTAATAAATCGTTTATTTCATGAACCGTACGATTTCTAAAATATGAATATATGCGATTACTTGGCTTATCTCCCTTGATTACGAATGCGCGAGCCGTAGCAAACAAACTGTGATTCGACTGTGAAAGGTTCCACTATTATAAAGAGAGCAATTAAGATGATTTTCGCAAGACTGTAATTACATAATTAGGCTCCTTGCTCAGACGGTGACTTTGTGAAGCCGATAAATAGTTCAGGTGTGAAAAATAGTCCCTTGATAGTGTCAGTATATCGAGTATTAATTACTGTGTAAACAATCGATTCGTTCCCATCTTTTTGCTGTCGGGTGTCGGTAAATGAATATGTCATTATAACGGATACTATTAACGTTGTATAGAATTCGTCCCCACCAATTGGTGTCGTTATAACGAAATTGTCGGTATATCGGGTGTTGTTATAACGAAATTGTCGGTATATCGGTTGTCGTTGTAACGAGTCCTGACTGTATACAGTATGGTGTATTTCTTTGTGAGCGGATTTAGCTCTGTGGTAACGCACTGGGCTGTCAATCCAGAGGTCGTGGGTTCAATCCCTGGCATCGGAACTTGACATTTCTGAAATATTTATAATATTTCCCGCTATATCTGGCCGTGTGGTCTGCAAAGTATCTGGAAGTGCCAGGAAGCTGTGTATCGGTGCTATACACCGGGCACATTAAAGAACCAGGCTGTCTATTCGAAATAAGAGCTAGGCGCACCTCTGCAGCGCCGAACATGCCTGTCTCTAATGTCTCTCTCTCCCTTCAGGGGCTTTCTCTCAGTCTGTCCCTCTGGTCAGATCATGCTGTATCAGCACTGGTAGAGGATGCACCTGCGCCCTTGTGGCTGCAACATGGGTAAAGTGCCTTTGAAAAGGGCGCTAAATAAATCTGGTATATTTTTATATTTAAATGAATGCTCCATATGGAGAGTTGGAACTCTTTATAAAACAAATAATCTGTGAATTATAAAATAATAATAGATGAATATTTTTATTTGTGTAGGATCGTGGAAGAACTGCTGGTCGAGTTACAGACGGGGCTGAGGAGTATGGCGGAGGTTTGTCGCTGAAAGGTGCTGGCTCGGCAGAGGTAGGTCGTGGAACTG
The DNA here is from genome assembly GCA_947247005.1 of Spisula solida. Lineage (NCBI taxonomy): Eukaryota > Metazoa > Mollusca > Bivalvia > Venerida > Mactridae > Spisula > Spisula solida. Next base: position 56,380,152 of record OX365948.1, on the reverse strand, counting down.
TCTATCTAGTATTGTCACACTCTTGCTTCTATATACCTATACACACTCAATTAACATCACCGAATTTGTATCACTGCTAATTAACTTTCAACTCAAATTTAAAAAAACCAAAAAAAAAAACACATGTCATATTATTTTCATCTAACTCAAATTTCACACAAAAACAATATAATCGCAAAGTGCCAACTTCGGCACTGTTTTTACTTTTTCAAAAATAAAAATGCATGTTCCTGTTATTATAAATCTGCCTTATACCTCTAATAACTGTACACTGCCTTAAGTTTCTTGACGTAAAATCTTCAGTAAATTTATATGATGACATTCATGCTTCAATTTCCTCTTTTGTACACAGGGGTTTTACTTGACTCGGAGTAGGGGTTTTGACCCTCTAAATTTCCAATAGCCACATTTTGACCCTCAAAGATTTTGGTTTGAAGGGTCATTTTCGCTTAAAATCATGGGTATTTTTTTGTCTATAAAATGATACAATTTAGTAAAAAGTAACAAAATGACCCTTCAGATTCTAAAGCTTGTGGAACCCCTGTACATACATAGTTTTATGGAGAACACTAGTTGTAAAAATATAAGTGCATAATTTTTATATAAATACTTTTTGTGTCACAAAGCCTTATAGTTTCAACCCAAGAACGATAATAAACATAGTATGCGGTTACCAGCCAATGAAAACATAAATCAAAATACTTTTAGTCCCCTACCAGTTTTTGACCGGAGGGGATTATAGATTTGCCCTCCGTCAGTTAGTCCGACATTCCGTCAAAAATCTGGATCCTGACATAACTCAAACAGTTTCCAAGCTATGAAACTTGGTATATGCATAGGGGGCAATAAGGGGATAATGCACGTCCAAACATATTTTGATTCCGACCAAAATTGTGGTTGCTTATGGCAACAGAAACATTGAAAATGGCTAAATACCGGTAGGGGACTTCTGTAAGGCTTGCAATTCTTAATTACTTGTTTAAGTAAAACATGTATTCAAATAATTTGAAGTGACATTTTACAATTTTAAAAAAGAAGTTATATTTATGCCACTGTTATTTTGCTAGGAGCCTCGGTTGCTATGTTACCTAGGCTATGGTAACATCAACTGGTCCATGCCATGGTTTCATCGTACGCGTAGTTACTGTGATATCAAACCTTATTCTGTAAGTTATCATATCTAGGACTATATAGCATGCAGGACGCATGATTATTGATAGGATACGCATCTAGGCTTCCATTCTGAACGCATGATTATTTATAGGATACGCATCTAGGCTTCCATTCAGGACGCATGAATATTTATAGAATTTTGTTTTTGATGATTGAAAAGAAACGCATCTAAGGACAGCATATGATAGACATACATGTATTGTTTATATTTTCAGTCTAGACTTAGCATGTTCTATGCATGATAGGATTTTATGTAGGCAAATATTTTAGTTTAAACATATTTTATTGCTAAATTATCTAGTTTGCAGCCGTTGAAAATAGTGGTCTTAATTTTGAGGTGGTCTTATTTTGAGGTTTTTAAGTGAAGTTTAACTACAATAAATTTGAAGTGGAACAGAAAATTGTGATCTTAAGTTCGGTTGATCCTTAAGTATAGTTTGACTGCGATGTGCCATATATGAAACTGTGTACCATCGAATGAGGATATCACACTTTTATAAAAAAGTGTCAAGTTTTAAGTCTGTATCATAAACATTAGATTCCCATTATATTCTAAACCAGTCTTGGAACTGTTGGAGCTGGCCATTAAAGGTGCTGCCTCACAGATCGGGCTAAAATTTTTGTATGACGTAATTTTCCTACCTAACCAAGTATTTATATAATAGAAAGTCACTGGTGGTTGCTTTATGAAAAATTTATGGCATATAAGCAATTTAAATCACTCTTGATATTTGGCACTCAGTATTTTTCTGTTTGAAAATATCGCAGAGTTTCTTTCCCAAATGTTCTGTGAATTATGTAATTTATACATGATCAAACTGTAACTTCAACAAACTCAAGCCGAAACATCTGTGAGGTATTTGGTTCGTTTCGCAATTCGTTTTCATCGAATGGAAACAAATTTCAGGCAATTTAAGTGATAGTAGTGCTAATTCTATAGGGTATTAATACCCTATAGAATTGTGGGTGTAAAAATGCTAAATTACTACAAAATGCCGATGTTTCCCAAGTTATTTTTTATGTCAATGTGGTTGTTTGTGGCATATACAGGAAACTATATCAAAATTACATGAATATTTGACAATTTAATTTTATTTTTGCAATACACCAAAACGTGAGGCAGTCCCTTTAACTCTGGCTATTTACTGTAAACCAACAAGTTATTTGGCATGATTTAAGATCGAACATTTGTAGTCAAGGATATGCAGGCAATAAGAAAAATGCGAAAATTTGTATTTGTAAAAAAGAAGTTAGTTTTTAGTAATAATTAATTCTGATTTAGCTAAATATGTCTAAAATCTACCAATAGAAATGAGTATATTTGCACTGTACTGACTCTGAGAAACATAAATTGATTTTTTGGTCATCAGCTGGAGTTCTGTCCTTTTAACATTTCAAGGACTTGGTGTTTTGTTGTCACACTGTTTACCGAGGTCCTACAATAATGGAGTATAATGCCGGAAAATCTGGAAATCCGGATTTTCTAAATATAGAAAGAATGAACTTTTCTGTAGAAAATAAAAGTTATTTGATGAAAATATTCGAAGTATTAACAGAGTTATGGTCATTTGAAATTTCATCTTTACTGTCTTATATTTTGATAATATAACAATGTTTTAAATAGAGTTTTGTTGTAAAGATGTATTCTAATGGCACCCCAAAAAGACTTGCATCTTAATTTTAGCTCATTTGACTTTTTGAAGAAAAAAAGTCTAGTTATTGTTGCGACTGGATCATGTGCCTATGTGTATGCATGGGCCTGTTCATTTGTTAAGTTTTTTCAGGGTCAATTTCTCAAATACTATTAAAGTTATACACTTAAAACTCAACATAGTTATTCACCATCACAAGGTGAATCCATACTGATAACCCTGTGACCTATACTTTATGGAGTTATCTGCCCTTGTTTCGACTTAAACATAGAAATTTTAGTCATTTTTGTTATTATCAAGTATGAGAAAGTCCAGCGTCCCACACCAGTAGGCGGTGCTCTTATTAGAATTGGGCATTATGCCTTGTAGGACCTCTGTGTTTGCATACATACATATATGTATATATCACTATATAACACTATACATACATACATGTATATATCACTATATAACACTATACATACATACATGTATATAACACTATATAACACTATACATACATATATGTATATATCACTATATAACACTATTACTAACACTGGTTGTTTCTACATATATTATTATATAGGTGAAATTAGGGAAAAAGGATTATGCGACATTGCCGGGTCTGCATTATTCTAACTCTGCTGACGTAAGTTCATTACACACTTTAATACTTGCTTGAAGTTATTCTCGCTTGAAAGTGCTAGATCACAGGAGAAACTTTATGCCCCCCACCAGGGGTTCCATTTGACTCGAAAGTAGGGGTTTTGACCCTTGAAATTTCCAAAAAAGTCACATTTCGACCCTTTGTTTTGAATGGTCATTTTCTCTTAAAATCAAGGGTATTTTGCCTACAAAATGGTAAAATTTAGTCAAAAGTATCAAAAGTATCGAAATTACCCTTCAGATTTAGAAGCTAGTGGAACCCCTTTAGCCCTAACTTATGATAAGTGGGGGGGGCTTAAAAATCTTTTCTTGTAAGCTTTTAGCCCTTTTTAGGGATGCTTAAAACTTGATAGAACGTTTCATGAGATGTACCGTTAACAAAAGTGACATCAAAGTTTCATGTCGAAGGGGCTTCTTAAAAAAATTGTCAAGGGAATTGTTACCAAGTTAATATAATATCCTTAAGGAAATATATACAGTACAACCTCTCCGGAGCGGCCCTCTGTAGAGCAACAACCTCTCTGTAACCACACCTTCAACATTTCCCTAAGCTGATGTTTACTCTAAATTTAACCTCTGTAGAGCAACATACCTCTATACAACAGCCAATATTTACAGCTCCCAAATAATGTTGCTCTATAGAGGTTGTATTGTAGTTTAAAAAAAAAAGACAAATTCCCCAGTCAGCAAAAATTACTTATATATTTGTTGTTTAAACATGAGGTTTGAAGATAATTTTAATCCTGTGATCTGGCTGCTTTAAAATAAAGTGTTTAGTTCAGTTTTAATTACTAGTTGTTGAGAATAAATGTTGCTCCCAAATATGAGGTTCTTAGTGGATTTGTTTCATTGTTGGTTGATCCAAACATTTGTTTGTTCATGTGCAGTTCTTGATGTGTTTTTTCTTAAAACAATAATTCTTCTTCTTCCGTTAGAGTACAACTTCGACTCGGTAGCAAAATCTGGGGCAGTTATATGTTCTGTATCTTATAATTTAAATTTTGAAATCTTCTTCCACTCAAGTCAGATCCTTCGCTAGCAGAACATCTGTCGTTCTGTATCTTATAATTTCAATTTTGAAATCTTTTTCCATTAAAGTGGGATCCTTGGCTAGGACAAAGTCTGTCGTTCTGTATCAAATAATTTCAATTTTGAAATCTTCTTCCATTTAAGTAGGATCCTTCGCTAGCACAAAGTCTGTCAGTCTGTATCAAATAATTTCAATTTTGAAATCTTCTTCGCTAGCACAATGCCTGTCGTTCTGTATCTTATTAATTCTGTATTTCCTAGCCATGGTCCAGTGCACTGGATTTGTAACCCAGCAATCAGGGTTTGATACCCAGTTTCGGCAGGTCATACCCTTCCATGAAAATTTGACAATAGTGTCAATTTTCCTCCACATGTGGAGAAGTTGTTGGTTCCTTGTGGAAGGGTAAGTTAGTACTGGTTAGGAAAAACTTTTAATTAAAAGAAAATAACATTCTCCACTGTCAAAGATATGGTAGTCTTGTTGAATGAAAAGTAATGTACGCTGAAGTTTGAAGTGCATTTTTTGTCACATTTCGTTAATCTTTCTGTTTGTCTGTATTTGTTCATGATCTTACTAAGTTTTTCTCAATGTTGCTTTTGAATTGTGTTGTTATTTTCTCTGTTGTAAATTGCTGCTTTTCAGTTGTGTTGTTATTTTTTTCTGTTGTCCATTGTTGCTTTTGAATTGTGTTGTTATTTTCTCGACGTTTTCCATTGTTGCTTTTCAATTGTGTTGTTATTTTCTGAAGTTTTCTGAAGTTTTCTGAAGTTTTCTGAAGATATGTTGAAACACTTTTGGCAATGTCCAATTTTGTCTATTACTGAAGATTCCTAGCGCCAAAAAGTGTCCATGTGTGGATTTTGTCAAGAAAGCATGGAGAGGTCATGTGCCTCACAGAAAGTGCAGATAGTTAGCTCACCTGTCACTTAGTGAGCTTTTGTGATCACTCTTCGTCCGTCGTCCGGCCATCCGGCCGTCTGTCCACAATTACTTGTGTAGACACTAGAGGTCACAGTTTTAGCTTAATCATTATGAAACTTGGTCACAATAATCATCTCAACAAAATCTAGGTCAAGTTTGATATTGGGTCATCCGGGGTCAAAAACTAGGTCACAAGGTCAAATCATAGAAAAACCTTGTGTAGTCATTAGAGGTCACAATTTGGCCTAATCTTTATAAAACTTGGTCACAATTATCATCTCAACCTATGGCCCTTTGGGCCCTCTTGTTTTTTTGTTGCCATTGATAAAGTGCGGACTGATTGTCTTGCTAATATTAGTTCACCTTAATATATCGTGCTTTTATTATAAACAAAACATGATGTATATTATATTGCTTTGGTAACTGGATAGTAATTTTGGAAAACTGCTAGAAAATATAACAAATTCTCACTATCAAATGAATTTATATTCAGGCATTATTGTAATACTATGTGAAATTGGTGTTTATGTTGTATTTTTACAGGTAGTTCTCTTCGTATAAGTGGCTAAATTAGCGACATCAAAATAAATAACGAGGAATTTCACACATTTACAAAAACATTCCCATACAAGCTTAAATTTTTACCAGCTTAGAACACTACAAAATTAAAAAAATTTGCTGATATTTCACACACTAAATGTGTCAAATTCAGAATTTGCTAATTTTTCGGCCAGCTAAAATATCCGCTTATATGGTAATAATTATATAATATCATTTTGCTTAGCTTGATTGTATTATTACACTAGTCGCTTTATTTGTTGTAGGGTAGAAAAATAAAGACTAGAAATGCTGAATATAATGAGTTTTTACGGGAGAAACAGTGGAAAGATGCACATAGAATGGACAGTAAAAAGCCACCCAACTCAATAACCGGTGTAAGTGTGAACTAACAGATGTTTTACCATGAGGTCTCAAAACCGCCTCCTCGATAGCATCCCATGAGGACCGTGGTTAATGCGGTCAAGTGGTTCATGTGGTCAAGTGGTTCATATGGTCAAGTGGTTCATGTGGTCAAGTGGTTAATGTGGTCAAGTGGTTAATGTGGTCAAGTGGTTAATGTGGTCAAGTGGTTCATGTGGTTAATATGGTCATGTGGTTCATGTGGTCAAGTGGTTAATATGGTCAAGTGGTTAATATGGTCAAGTGGTTAATATGGTCAAGTGGTTAATATGGTCAAGTGGTTAATATGGTCAAGTGGTTAAGGCGTTGAATTTGTTACCCTGTGATCCAGGTTTGATTCTCTGTCATGGAAAATTGACACCAAAGTTGATTTTCCTCCACATGTGGAGAAGTTCTTGGTTTTTTGTGAACGTGTTACGGGTAGTTAATACTGGTTAAGATACAGTACAGGGACACTGGCTAGGTGAATCTGCTGCTGTATACAACTGAAAAATTGTCGAGAAATGACGATAAAACTGTATACACAAGGACTCCTGTGGAGACTCGTCAGGAAAGCATTTCTTGTGTGACAGATGGGACCCAGTGTTTACAATATCTGTGCACCAACGTTGGGGTGTAGAGTGACTGACACCTTAGATTGTAAGGTCACAGGTTTGAACCCTTCCTTGAGCAGGGTTGGATGTTGACAAACAAGAAATAGCTGGTGCAAATACTGGTTTTGTGACACAGGTAGCTGTCATGAGTGATTAATGTATAAGTTGCAATAATTTGCTTTGCCAATGATACAAAATAAATCAGTTTATAATAGTTATTATACAGAATATTTGTGAAAGTTTTTGAAAATTATCGTTAGCAGAAATGGAGAAAATTAACAACTATGAAAAATAATGCAAATTTTGTCCGCGCTATTTCTCTGTAACCATTGGTTGGATTTCATCGAAACTTTGCATGACCGATCAGTACCAAGTCTAGTTGTGCATATTGTCAGCACAAGCCGGTCGGATTAATTTAAGAGAGTAATGGCCCTTTATTGTTTTGCACATATAAATTTTGTCCACGCTATTTCTCTGTTACCAATGGTTGGATTTCAATGACCGTTTGCATGAATGATCAGTACTAAGTTTACTTGTTTGTCAGAGCACATTTAAGTGACTGTTTCAAGCAGTATCTAGGGGTTTTCATCACATCCAGTGATATTTCTTGTTTAGAATGAACTTGAGATTGCTTTCAAGATTCCCGGACATGAGGTTTTAATGTACTGTGTTTGAATTGTATTATGTTTTAATTGACCACCTTGTTGTTTTTCAGAGACACAGTGAACCAACTTCTCCTAGGGTAAGATAATTATGAACTGTACTGTACCTACAGTGGTAATAGACGCTGCATATTAACCTGTATATTATAATGTAGATAATGCTAGTTTTTAATAGCTTGATGTGTTTCAGTGCAGCAATTCCTTAGCGGTACACCCAGGGTCGGCCCTGTTGGCCTAGTTAAGTCAATCTCATTAAAATCAGACCCTAACATTTGCTTCATTTCTTTACACTGTTAGAGATCTGACTACACTCTGTAAGAGGTCATGTTCAAATGACCTCTCTAGCGCACATAGCCTCAGCAGTGTTTTACTGCACTTTCAGATTTGTGAAAGCAGCGATTTGATTGGATGACGTAAAGTTCACATCAACATGACCCCACACAGAGTGTCGTCAGATCCTATATCAGTGTATAGTAGTGAAGCGTAATAAGGGTCAGGTTTAAATGAGATTGAGTTAAGTCTCCCATACTAGTGAATAGTGGTGGAGACATAATGATTTTGTGCTGGTGTCTGTCTAAATGTCTAAAAATATCACTAAATTTATCTGTGCTTGTGCTCCTTAACCACTGGTCAGATATCAATGAAACTTCACATGAATAGTTGATGCCTAGTCTGATTGTGCATATTGTCAGGAATCTTAGGTCAGATGAATTTTGTTGGAGATACACATTTTTGTATCAAAACTTCTTCTAGCATAGTTAGATAGATCATCATAAGATGCAGTGTCAGAATGAAACGATTGGTGGAGAGATGTTCATATCTTTGTGTTGTAAATCTTTTTCCATTGTATCATACATGTATGTATATTGTTGCATTTCATTTCTAATCATTAGCAGTGTATGCAGTGAAGGGGTTATACTTTTTCACTGTTTACCATATTTTTGTCCATGGGCATTTTTTACAACCATGTATGTGATATTTTAGGGTAAAAACAAGGATGTATACGGCACTTTACCAGGCTTACACTATTCAGACTCGGCTGACGTAAGTTTGTGATTCTCACATCACCGATATATGTTACGTAAATTTTTTCACTATTTTTGGTCAGGCATGTCATTTTGTCGTATCTTGCAATATGATAAAAATTATTATTGCAGGGGTGTGGAAATTCCCAAATTTTTCACTTGCCCATGGGCAAGTTGAACTGAAAAATCCACTTGCCCGAACACTAAATCTAATTGCCCAGGAAAATAGCAATTTAGGTATTTATAATTGTTAAGGTAAAATAAGGCACTTTATATTATTTTTCTCAAGATTCGAGAAAAATCTACTTGCCCACAGGCAAAAAAGCCAAAGTCAGGCAAGTCTGACATAGGAATTTCACACCCCTGGTTTGTAAAACTTCACCATGTTGTATTATGTCTTGATATAAATACGAGACAGATATGATTGACACAGGGGTCAAGTTGCTACTGATGGAGAGGTTTTGTGTCAGCTGGACGGTTAAAGGCGACCTTTTCAAAAATACCAAAATGAGTATTTTTCAACGTTCCTCTAGGGATATGTGTAAATACAATAAAACGATGTTTTAGAAAAATATATTTTACCGACTTTCACCCATGTATTGGAATCACAAAAAATGTAGCATTGTATAAACTATTACCAAATAAGTACTGTTTTGTTACATTTTTATGCCCCCGTATCGATAGATCGGGAGGCATATAGTGATTCACCTGTCCGTCCGTTCGTCCGTCCGTCCTGGTTAACCCAAATTGACCGTTTCTTCTAGCATCATTATGGCTTGCTACAAAGCTTCCATACTTGCATGGATGTTGTATATGAACACTCTCTACACGCCTGTATCACCTGACCCCATTTTGACCTTCACCTTGACCTAATTTTGGACTTAGACTTATTTATGGACAAGGCTTCCACAGGGGGCATAAGCGTTTATTGAACGCAGTCTTGTTAAAAATCTTCCTTTGTCCTATATCAGTAGCTAAATGATTTCAGAAACGAAAGATACAGGAAAGGAATAGAGAGTATAATCAGCATTTAAAACAAAAAGTGAGTTATCTCAGCTATAGTGAGAGATACGTTTTATGTTTGGTTTGGTTTAATCCCTTTTTGTTCTAACATTGTGTTTTACTAATGCTTACCTTGTGGTTCTAGACTTAAGCGGTTTACAGATTTTTATACGCCTGTTTAAAACGGGACATATATGTGAACATCCTTGGTGTTTTTTTTCTGGCGTATGGTGGTGTCTAGTAATTTGTCTGTACTCTTAATTCAAAGAGTACTCATCTGATCATCTTCAAACTAGGTGAAAATATTTATGGGCTTAATATCTAGGCTAAGTTAGATTTTATGGCTCTTGAATTACCAAAAAAATTAGAAATAAGTTTGATTGTTTTATTTTCATTCACCATGCCCCGAGCCGGGCGTAATTTGTGAAATTATGGCACTTGTTTTGTTCTAACATTGTGTTTTACTAATGCTTGCCTTGTCTTTCTAGACTTTCTAGAATATTGGTTGTGGGATTTTTTCCGTGTAGAATGTTTATTTCAAGTATTAATTATTTGACTAGAAATTAAAGTCACATTAAGCCTTCAATGGCTATTTTCAAAAAGCAATAACTTGGTAACCTATCTGCAGAATGATGCATTTTGAGCACTTTTGTTGAGTCCCAAAGGTGGAAAACACCATAAGATGGAGGAAAACGAAACATCCTAATTCTTTGTATTTAGTCTATTTACTGGATTATCTGGAAAAATGTTTTGGGAGAGATAATGTGACTTTAACCAAGATGCTTTATTTTCTTCTTAGGATATTTAATGTCATATCTTTTATTCAGAGATTCATTAATCAGTTGACCAATGAAAGACAATCATAACATCAATGTTTTGCATCCAGAAAGTTTGGCACAATTGATAAAATATTAGTTTGGTCACAGAAACTATTATTGTTTGCCAAGTAGACCTTTTCAGAATTTAGTTTTTACCCAATTACCTCCGTTGAATAACCTTTTGTAGAATGGATTATCTATTGATAGATTGAACTGTTTTATAGAAAAATGTGAACAAGTTTATTACCTGGTGTTAGTATTGTTGTTATTCAGTAAATTTATGTTACTAACAGACTTAAAGTCACATTATGCCTTAAATGGTTGTTTTCAAAAAGGAATAACTTGGCTACCTATCTACAGAATGATGCATTTTAAGCTCTTTAGTTGAGTTCCCAAGGTGGAAAACACCATGAGATGGAGGAAAAAGAAATAAAGCCTCCAGTTGGTTTGTAAACAAAATAACGAAATGTATAATTTAAAGTCTAAGGGGAGCAACTCTTGCAAAATTAGTATTTTGTCATCCATACATTTTATTAAACGTGATTTTTGGCATAATATTTTGACAGATATAGCTGACATTCTGTCGTCAATTATAGAACATTTGTGAAAAACATCCTAATTCTTTGTATTTAATTTAGTCTATTTACTGGATGATCAGGAAAAAAGTTTTGGGAGAGATAATGTGAGTTTAACAATCAACATGTTAAAGCCACATTATCTCTCCCAAGACCTTTTCCCGATCATCCAGTAAATAGACTTATTACAAGGAATTAGGATATTTTTCACAAATGACCAAAAATTGACGACAGAATGTTAATTGAATCTGTCGAAAAAGTATGCCAAAAGTTACATTTAGTAAAATGTATGGATGACAAAATACTAATTTTGCAAGAGTTGTTTCCCTTAGATTATAAATTGTGCACATTTTGTTTACAATTCATTATTTTGTAAACAAACCAACTGGAGGTTGTATTTCGTTTTCTTCCATCTTATTGTGCTTTCCACCTTTGGGCAACAATTAAAGTGCTCAAAATCCACGGCTCTTCAAATAGGATACTAAGTTATACTTTTTGAAAACAGCCGTTTAAGGCCTAATGTGGCTTTAAATGTGAAATATACGTAATGTGTGTGCTGTGAAATAATGAATTAATACACGTATCTTTGCCGAAGCAACAAAATATTTTTGTATTGATGTTCTTTTGCTTTTACTTTCAAAATTAAAATATTAGTAACTGTATTTGGTTGGGATTGACAATAGTTTAGAAAGTCAGTATGTTTGCTTCATGTCTTAACAACAGAACTCCTGGTTTTGTTTATTTCATTCGTTTATTTGCTTAAAAAGATGATTGTTATATACCTAACTAGTTTGGTTTATTATAAATATACTTATTATCCAATTTATAAGAGTTGTCACTATTTCTATTAATTATATATACACATTTTTCTCAAGAGAAACTAATGATCAGGCCTAGACACTAACTATTTTGGCCAATGGTCCGACAGGGCAAAAGCGCCCAATTTGTAAATAGGACAGTTACTGGTCCTTCAGAATTTCCACTGGTCCTTCTGGATTTTCACTGGTCTCGGACCAGCTGACCAGTGTTAGTGTCGAGCCCTGATGATTAGGTCACAAATCGCCTTGATGCTGCACGGTGTCCGTGTACCCGATGTGTAAGCATCGAGTGGATGCCACCTGATGTCAGAATAGCAATGCATATTTCAAAACCGACAGAAATTAAATCACTCTGATGACCATAAGACCAAAGTAAGCCATCCGATGATCAGACGGCGAACAGATTGCATTTGTGACCCTTGTATTAACATTATTATATTATACCATTATAGTTTTGACTACAGTTATTAGTCCCCCTACCTGTTTTTGACCAGAGGGGACTATAGATTTTCCGTCGTCAGTCAGTCAGTCAGTCAGTCAGTCAGTCAGTCAGTCTGTCAAAAAATCTGGATCCTAACATAACTCAAACAGTTTCCAAGCTAGAGTTATGAAACTTGGTATGTGGATTGGGGGCAATAAGGGGATAATGCACATCTAAAAACATTTTGATTCTGACAAAAATTGTGAAAATTGCCAAAATCTGGATCCTGCCATATATCAAACAGTTTCTAAGCTAGGTGTATGAAACTTCATATTATTATGTGGATAGGGGGGCAATAAGAGGATTATGCACGTCTAAAAATATTTTGATTCTGACAAAATTGTGGTTGCTATGGCAACAGAAACATCGAAAATGGCTTCAAACCGGTAGGGGACTTCTGTATTGCTTGCAATTCTTAATTACTTGTATTAACAGTGGAATGGTTGTGTATTTGCAGCAAGGGCGTGGCAGGAAGGGTTGGGCGACACCTACATATGAGGAAATACTAGACCAGAAACGACGGGAAGAGTTAGGAAGGTATATATGTTTTTACCAATCTTTTATCAGCTACTCAAGTTCATAAGTGGGGCTAGTGGGATGAATGTTACTTAAAATAGAAAATCAGTTTCCAGACTATAACTGCAGTTAGAAATGAGATATTGTGTTGAAACTTGCTGTAACTAGTGTATAAGTAGCTTGTGTGAAGAGTAGGCAGTATGTATCCAGTTGTACCTGGTTGTTTAGCTTACATTAAACATGGTTTCTGTGACAAAGCGGTGATGTAGGCGTATTATTTGTCACCGTTTCAATGGTCAATGACTTTTGCTGCAATTGGGGCATACATTTTTTGCAAGCATCTCTTGTTATAGATTTATAATGATATATTTGAATATATACTTTCAGACAAGAAGATGATTATGGATCATCGAACATGAGACGTCATGCTAGTGAAGGTGCTATTAATAATCTACAGGTATGGTTATAGTGAAGTTGGTATACTTATCAGGGGTGTCATTATTCCTGATTTATCCGGAATTCCGGATTTATCATTCCTGAAAGAAGATTGGCTTCTGACTTAAATAAAAGTTATTTGATGAAGATATCTCACGAAATGACAAAGTTATGGTAACTTTAATCTGCTCTGAAGGATTTCCTTTGATACAAAGTGAGTTAATTATGGAAACAATGTCATTGAATGCCTCTTGTTTGACAAAATAGTTGGCCGCATACGATTTTTCTGATTTTTAATTTGGCCATGTTGACACCCCTGAGTTAGTATACTTATGTATCCAAGTGTCAAATATCTGCCTCAGAGCACAGGTGACCATATCGTGATAAGGTCTCCCATACCAGTACTTCACAATCGAATATGATAGTGGTTGTGTGACCGCTTTGAGTTGGGCCTCTGTAGCTCTATGGTTGGCGGGCTTGCCATCTAATCTGGTGACCTGGGTTCAAATACGGCTGAAGGCACTCAAATGCCTGTCTTATTACAGCAGAAAGCTGACTTGCAAATAAAGGTTATGCTCGGCCAAAAATAAAATATTGTTTGTTTTTCCTTCTCTACCTCCTGAGCAAAAGGTTCCCTACTCAAATTTTTTTTGACCCTCTGAAAAAAGGATTTGATTTGATTAAAAAAATATCAGGTACGAGAGTACAAAAACAAAATTTATTGATAAAAAAAATTACCTAATTGGCCAGGGAGGGTTGGGGAAGGGAAAACAAACAATATTTAATTTTAAGCCTTAGGGTTCGTTTCATGGCTATGTCATATCAATGAAAGATTAAAAAAGAATTCCAGGGCTTACATTCAATATTGACTTGACTTAAGGATAAGAACAACCAGTTGGATCACACCATGATATTAAACTCTTGGTCAGTAACAGGCGTTTTGATTGGCTATTCTTATTCCCCAATTAAATAAAATCAATATTCAATACAACCCCTGAAAACATTCCATCTTTATTGGTAGGCTTATTGTTTCAATGCCAGCTGTTTCTCTTGTTTTCATGTGACACTTTTTGAGGCATCTAGATTTTATTATTTGAAGGAATTTATTTTCATTGATTTACTTCTCTGTTTCAGAATGATTATAGAAGTCATGAATTGGATAAAGAATTTGAAGCAAGGTATATTCTCATCCTACATACTGTAAAATAATAATTTTTTGTGGGGATTAAATTTTTCAGATTACATAGTTGAATTTGACCATGAAAATTAATAACCACAATTAATTGACTTTCCAAATACAGAACAAGGGGGGCTTCCCCTTCCATGTTCTGTAATGCACGAATTAACCACCCTCGGAATAAAATTCAAATTGCATTTGATCAAAATCAACTGAATTTAATGCCTACCAAAATGCTTGATTTTACAGTGGCTGTGATCATAATAAATGTTTTAAATCTAACAAATTACTGAGGCTATAATTATCACATTAAAAGTATCGAACATGTTTGAATCAGCTAAGCCACCGGCGTGGTCCCATGGTTAGTGCACTGGATTTGTATCCCGAGGATTCAGGTTTGATTCCTGGTCGCGGCATGGTGATGTCGGCATGGTGATGTCGTCCAGAGAATTTGACACGATCCTCGACCTTCTATTAGCATAATTTAACAGCTGATATATTGTCTATATTTATAACCCAGGTTGTATGTTTTCATGAGCTGGGAGTATCAGGAAGACGGTCGATGTGTAATATAAACACAAATCTATATGACCGATATTGCATGATTTGCTTGCGGAAATTTACTTATTAAATGCAAGAACCTTGTAATTTGTTCATGCATAAAGGTCAGGATCAGGTCAAATTATCTGTGCTATACCCTTCCATAAATATTTGACAACAATGTCAATTTTCCTCCACTTGACTGTGGAGAAGTTACTTGTGTCTGGATTTGTAATCTGGCGATCTGCCTTTGATGCCCTCTCATACCCTTTGTTGAAAATATGAAAACTATGTTTGATTTTCCTTCACAAACGGAGAAGTTGCCAGTTTCTTTTGGAAGGGTAAGTTAGTTCTGGTTAGGATACGGTGCAGAAAAACTGGTTTGGTGAATTGGCTGTGTATGATACTGAAAGATTGTTGTTACAGTATCAGTGTGAAACAAAACAATAAAATATTGACAAATGCCCCAATAATCATGCTACATTCATATTTAGAATGTCGCAGAATGTGTTAGAATGTACTTTGTTGCATAAATTTGAAATGGATGCATTTTGTTGTCTATATAATGTGGAGTATGAAATCTGTGTGATCATTGTGTAGTTGGCATGGTGTGGGGTGTATGTCATAGTATGGTGGTGTAACTGTAGAGTGAGTCTTATCATGTGACTGGCACGGCATGGTCCAATGTATGATGTTTATTTACAGGGATCTTACAGTTTTCGATTGAAAGAATTGCACAAAATGAAAAAATTCAAAGTATTGACTAAGTTATGGACATTTGAAATTTCAAAAGCTGAATTTTAACAATTGAACTATTTTTGAAACATAGGTTTGGTGTAGGGATCGTGTGCTAATTGCACTCGAAACAGACTTGCATCTTATTTTCAGAATTGGGGATTATTCCTTAGTATGACCCCTGTTACAGGGCACTGTGTGGCCCCATTGTTTTGACTTGCACATTGTGGTCCATCGTTTTGTGTTGACTCGCTCCGTTTGGTCAAATCTACATTGTTGATTCACATAGTATGGCCCCGATCCCTCGAAGCATCTCAATCTGAGCTTAATCTCATCTCAAATATTGTCATGTGTCTTTATGTTTAATTCCATGTCAGTCAGGATTCATAATGGCGTCACGGAACAGAAACATTATTCCTAGTTTATTACTGTAACAGTAAAATTTCAAGAGCTCGAACATGAAATTCACTCTGATTTAAGCAAAATCTCATTGGGGCTGAGATATAAACTTGAGATGCTACGGGAGATTGGGGCATTGTCCGATGTACTGTGTTGCCTTGCACTTAATGGTTCTATTTATGGTGTTGACTTGTTATGGTGGTGATATGTTTGTTATTTATGTATAGCATTGAACGTAACTTGTCGAATTTAATGTAACTAATCAGGAATGATGACGATGGCGGAGTGACCAAACCACAGAGACCTCGTTCTGATACGGACTTCACCGAACGTCGACAGAAGTTGTTGAATTTGAGCCGAGACTTAGAAACACTGACTAGCTCTAGAACTGTAATGATATTCTCCAGTTTGTTTCTCTGTCTGTCTGTCCGTCTGTATGTGTGTGGGTGTTGTGTCTATATGTCTGTATGCATGTTTGTATAGCAGGGTTTTCATTATCAATATAAGGCCTTTTCAACATGGCTGTTGCAGGGAGCATGTTATAGACTAAGTCTGGTTCCCGTTCCTAGCTTACAGTACTACTATAGTTCAACTACTGTAATATTGGGGATGGGAACCAAATTATAATTTCAATTCCACAAAACAGCCCAGTTGAAAAAGGCCCATTGATAACAGATTGGCAAGAAAATCAACTGATTGGGCCTGGGGTGGTATTCAATATTGATCTTACTTGACTTAAGGATAAGGACAACCAATCAAATCACACCATATTAAACTCTTGGTCAGTAACAGTCGATATGATTACTCTCCAATTAAATAAGATCAATATTGAATACGACCCCAGGACCTTTTCCATATTATTGTTAATATTTTTTTTTTTAAAACCTGATAAATTTTAAATGATGTTATCTATCATCAATCAGTTAATAATGAAAGCCCTGGTGAAACAGAGTTAACTGCACTTTTATACTTCATTTGTATATTGTTAATTTTGTTTTATGTGGCGTAACTGTGTAATATGCTGTAGTGATTTTTTCTTGTCTTTTCTTTCGTCATCATTATTTTGTTTGTTTTTACCCGGCTTTTCAGACTAGCAGCGTTCTCCTGGGGACAGATAGATCCAGCTATGTTTGTTTTTATGTAGATGACAGCCTTAGTATGTTGCAATTTCTGTGTAAAACATCAATAATAAGTTTGCTACTTATAAACTTCAGAAAGAAGTTCACTCTGCTTTTATTACTGTTCACATCCAAGAGCATTTTACAAACAACTTTATATTGTCTGTGCATAACACCTACAGTTCTGGAATAATTCGGAAATCCAGATTTGCTGCATTAGGAAGAGTTATCTTTTCTGCACAAATAAAAGTTATTTGATAAAAAGAACGATCAAAGAATTGACAAAGTTATGGTCATTTTAAGTTTCAACGTGTAGCAATAGAACAATGTTTGAAACCTAAAGGTGTTGGTATGTTTGCTAATGGCACCCGAAACAGACTTGCGATTCGCATTTAGGATTGGGCATGATGCCTCAGTAGGACCCCTGATTACTGTATTTAATTGATATCATTACAGCAGGTGTAAGTGCCGTGTGAAGGCTTTATGGCAATACAATTTTGCAATATTACCAAATAGGTTTGCACAGTCCTTGAATTTGGATTTAACCTGAACAGTACTTGAATTAAGTGCTGCCATAAAAAAATACCAAATAAGATACTCGAATTTAACTGAAAATACTTGAATTTAGGCGAAAAGTCTTGAATAAATCATACAATTTTTACCTAGGTAAATGTTTGGAAAAATGACTTGAATATATAAATTCTTCCTCGAAAAAAACTTTAATTTGGATGTGAGAATTGTGTATGACCATTTTACACAGATTATTGCATACTTAGGCTGTCATGTGACGCATACTCCCTTGTTTGCTAGTTATTACATTGCTTTAAGTTTTTTTTTTTCTGCACATTTTTAATTTCCCCTCTGGCACTTTAGGAAAGTTCGTTTTGATGACGAGAGACGGACTCAAGGCGGTATATTAGAGGACGATAATTGGTTGCAACAACAACAACAACAACAACCTGAGAGACGTGAAGATCAATATCACCAATTGGTAACTTCCATATTTTTCTTTCTCTTGAAATGTCCCCCTTTGTGTAGGGCGTATAGTGCCTTACAGTCAAATATGTCACAAAAGTTAGTAATATGGATTCAAAATTTGTTATTTATTGGCTTAAACTGATTCGAAGTTTGTTTACAAAACCTTACTCACTGTAAAAACAAGTTTTTCTCTGTTTGTTGTCTCTTAGAGACTTATTTACAAACTTTTCCAAGTTACTACAAGAAAAGCATTGCTGTAACACATCAAAGGATGCCCTTTAGAAATTGAAAATTGATAAAACAGAATAAAAGTTTATATATAGAAATGAATGCCTTTGAATGGACTATATATTAACTATTTACATTCTTTACTATGCATCCCCATTCTTATGATGTAAGATCACCCTCGAAGTCGGAAGTGCGAGATGCGGGAAATTTTTCATTGATATGTTCACTATGCTATTGTTGCTTGGAGTAAAAAATTTATCATAAAATTTTTGGCAGAATTATAGACTTATTTGACTGTATGGCTATAGGATTGATCTTCTACAACCTAACCTCAGGGGTGTCAATTTTCCGGATTTCTTTATCCTTGAAGAGCTATGTTTTCTGACCAAAATAAAAGTTATTTGATGAAAATATCTCAAGAAATGGCAAAGTTATGGTCAATTATATCTGCTCTAAAGGATTTTCTTCAATAAAAAGTTTGAAATACTGAGTTATATATGATTGACGGCCTCTAGTTTGTCAAAAATGGTCAGCCACATATGATTTTCAGGATTTTTAATTTGGCTCTGTTGACATCCCTGTAACAAATACAGTTCATATCTGGTGGTTGGGAGACTATGTATGTTAGAACTACGTAATACTATATAAGTGGCTCGAAATTTAAGCGACCTGGAAAATTTTGCGAAATTTCAGGAATTCACAAAATTCGCTAACATATCGTCTAGCAAAATTTTCGGTCTACTAAGACCATTTCAAAGAAATGAAATAAATAGCTGATATTTACACATGCTAAATGTCTACATAATCCAAAACTTGGTGTCTCTAATCTGCTGAAATATCCACTTTTATAGTAACTGGTTTATTTAGCTAGAATGGTAATGTTAGTATGTGTAATTTATGTTTGATTTTGCTGTTTAAAATCTTTTTTACATATTCTTACTTCCGCTTGTTGTTGTATTTATTATGAACTTATAACCTGATACAATGAATTTGTATTTATTAACTGGGTTTTTAGCTGATTATTTGTTACTTATATTTATTTTTCCCACATACAGTGGGGGAGACATATTGATTTTGTGCTGGACGTCTGACTGTCTGAATGGATGTCATAAAGTTTGTCTGCACTTGTTCCCTGAACCACTAGCCCAACTTCAATGAAACTTTACATGAATACTTGGTACCAAGCCTATTTGTGCATATTGTCAGGAATTTTAGATCAGATTATCTTTGCTGGAGTTAAGGGGAGCAATAATCCCTTTGGGATTCGGGATCAGGAGGTACGGGGTTCCCCGTCCGCGCAACTGCTTAATTTCTCTGAGCAAGAATAACCTACAATGCTCCACTCAACCAAGGTGTGAATTGGTACCTGTTAGGGCAGTGTCTGTACATGTTCCATATTCCTGGGTGCCGTATCTCGATGGTGGCTGCACACCAACCAGGAGAGAAATAGTCTCCCCTGGAGGACTCAAACACAGGTTTCCTTTGGTAGCCCTATGACCAGCGGAAGTTAAAATGTCAAATGGTGACTGTTCGGCTAAACTGCTGAAAGCAGCCCTCGAAAATTGGTAACTCAACTTTTATGGGCCTTTGTGGGAGACATGTCTAAGTTTGTGTCAATAACTCTATTCTAGTATTAATGTAGTTGTATTTATGCTACGATATATTAGGTTGCTAAAGTTCAAGAGGTAAGCGGTAGTGTGTATATACAGTTTGTATGTAAACACCCTTGTTACCCTGATAAAACAACATGATTGGATATACCCAACATGATTGAAAAATGGCGGATGTATGTTAACATTTTCATCGCATTTTCGACCAATTCTTCAAAATCTACGGGTTTAACCACCTTCTGATGCTGTATGAAGATAAACTTGTACATTCCTTCCATGAAACTAAAACTATTTATCCGTATTTTTGTGAATGTGATACACAATACGTTAAAAAGTTAGAAAAATCTGTGTTGGATTTATTTGACAGTCTATAAAACATATATATTGTTGTTTATTTTGGGTTAAGATCTTTTGTTTATATAGCTCATTCATTTCACTATCAGACTTAGTTTAGAGTAAGTTATTTACAATTGCCGTTTCTACGTGATAACTATTTAAAGTAACCCATGTGTGAAAAATGGATAAAAACCAACATGATTGAGGATAAAGATCAACATGATTTATCTTTTAAAGAGGATACTGACCACCATTGAATTTTCATTGATGCACTGCAGTGCGAATTTATATATAGCTTCACTATTGGAAGAATAATGGGATGACCCCAACACGTACGTAGGAGTAGATAACTCTATGAAGTATTTATCGGAAAATATGTCCCTTTTTTCACCTTAGTGCAAATTTGTAAGTTTACGTTCAAGGTATTAACCTATAATATCTAAGTGCATGTTCATATTGCTGTGATACTTTGCATACTTGTCAACCGTCTTGACCACAATATCTGCACTCTATCAAGCATGTTGTTGAATGCTATGCCCCATTTGGACTGATGTACTTAGTTGCTGCCCTACATGCCAGAGGACATAACGGGCAGTAAGTAAGTACATAGAAATACAAAAGTTTACAGTTTATGTACACAATTTTAACCTCTTTGATACTTTGCTCACCATCATGACGCCATGACCTCCACATGAATAGGCAACTCTATCAAATATATGTTGAAATTGTGTCCCCTTTTTAGCTCACCTGTCACAAAGTGACAGAGTGAGCTTTTGTGATCACACTTCGTCCGTCGTCCGTCCGTCCGTCCGTCCGTCCGTCCGTCCGTCCGTCCGTCAACAATTGGGTTGTGTCCTCTCTAGAGGTCACAATTTTGGCCTAATCTTTATGAAACTTGGTCACAATGATCATCTCAACAAAATCTAGGTCAAGTTCGATATTGGGTCATCTGAGGTCAAAAACTAGCTCACTAGGTCAAATTATAGAAAAACCTTGTTTAAACCTTGTTTTAAACCTTTCAACATGTAGTCTTCATGGTCACTAAACTCTGCTGTAACTCTCTATGCTCTATACATACAAGTAAACTTTCATCAACCAATGAAAATGTGTATCAGGGTTCACAGCAGTTTTGTAAAGGTCAAATATCAAAATATTCTAGTATTTAAAGCAGGGTGTGAATTGTACCGGTTAAGTGGAAATCAAAGCGCTGTAGGGAGCATAGACATTATCCTGAAGGTCGTGGGTTCAAACCCCACTGGAACCATAATTTTTATTTTTTTATTTTTATTTTTTTTGAGTGTTTAGGTATTGTTTTGTCTGTAAAGCATTTATTTGTACATTTTCCTGATGGTCGTGGGTTCAACCCCCACTGGAACCATATTTTTTTTTTTTTTTTTTTTTTTTTAAGTGTTTAGGTATTGTTTTGTCTTTATAACATGTATTTGTGCATTTTCCTGATGGTCGTGGGTTCAACCCCCACTGGAACCATAATTTTTTTTTTTTTTTTTTTTTTTTTTTTGAGTGTTTAGGTATTGTTTTGTCTGTAAAGCATTTATTTGTACATTTTCCTGATGGTCGTGGGTTCAACCCCCACTGGAACCATAATTTTTTTTTTTTTTTTTTTTTTTAAGTGTTTAGGTATTGTTTTGTCTTTATAGCATGTATTTGTACATTTTCCTGATGGTCGTGGGTTCAACCCCCACTGGAACCATAATTTTTTTTTTTTTTTTTTTTTTTGAGTGTTTAGGTATTGTTTTGTCTGTAAAGCATTTATTTGTACATTTTCCTGATGGTCGTGGGTTCAACCCCCACTGGAACCATAATTTTTTTTTATTTATTTTTTTTTTTTTTGAGTGTTTAGGTATTGTTTTGTCTGTAAAGCATTTATTTGTACATTTTCCTGATGGTCGTGGGTTCAACCCCCACTGGAACCATAATTTTTTTTTTTTTTTTTTTTTTTTTTTTTAAGTGTTTAGGTATTGTTTGTCTTTATAGCATGTATTTGTAGGTATTGTTTTGTCTGTAAAGCATTTATTTGTACATTTTCCTGATGGTCGTGGGTTCAAACCCCACTGGAACCATAATTATTTTTTTAAGTGTTCAGGTATTGTTCTGTCTTTATAGCATGTATTTGTACAGTTATATGGAGGAAATATTTTGTTTAAATTATGGGTCAGATCAAAGAAAAACCCTGTGTAGTCACCAGAGGTTACAATTTCCACTTAATCTTTATGAAATTTGGTCCTAATAATCATCTCAACACAATCTAGGTTAAGTTTGATATTAATTAAGTCATCTGGGGTCAAACGCTAGGTCACATGGTCAAATCATACAAAAACTTGCAATAGAGGCTGAATTTCCTTAAATTTTATTCAGAAAATGTGTAGGATCACCATAGGGGTGTGCATGCACAAGTACGACAGGTGAGCGACCTAGGGCCCTTTGGGCCCTCTTGTTTATATTAGAAATGCGATTTGGCACCATTCAAGACATGCTCACAGCGTTTAGCCTGGTCCCCATTATTCACTGTTCCTATTCCCGGTGAATTTTGCACATTTAGATACATGTGTTAAATTTACCTGTCTTGACTTATTATGTATTTTACCAACATAAAGCAGAAAAAAGTATTTAACTAGAAATATGTCCACGGGACACGGATGCCCCCGCTAAAAGCTGTCATCAGACACCTAAGTATAAAGCTATGCAAATGGAATAACTTGAAACAAGTTTGTAATTGCTTAAATGTGACATTTAACAGCAGACAAGAGCTGGGTCTGTTATGCACCTATCAATGTTTTCCCCAAGGGGGGGGGGGGGGGGCGGCGGGCATACACGGGACTTTTGACAGAAGGCTGTCCCGATAGGTGGGAATTTGACAGACAGAATGGTGCCGAGTCCAGGGAAATTTTGACACTGGCCGAAATTTTGATCCCGGGGGGTATGTAAAGCATCTCCCAGTGAGGGGATTTTGACAAATTGCCCTTGCTCTAGGGCGGGAATTAAGACTTTGAAGCAGTAAAAATGTCTAATTCCCCTGGGTCAGCCCGCCGCCCCCCTCCTGGGGGAAAACATTGATAGGTGCATAAGTGTGACCTTTACAGGGTGTAAATGCGAATGTAACCAAGTAATTGTAAAATCCAGAACGAAATAACAAAAAAAAACAAAGCAGACCAGAAGCGTATAATTGTGCCTTTTAACTTTAAATCTCTAAGTATGACCTTGACCTTTGCGTTAGGGACCTGGGTTTTGCGCATGTCACATCGTCTTGATGATGTGAACATTTGTGGCAAGTAATATAAATATAAAACTAGAAATTCGTGCCCTCGGGCAAATTATGTCGAGCCTCGGTGCACATTGAAAAATGGCTACAACTTAAATTAGCCTTCAATTTGACTTTTGACCATCAACTGTGACCTTGACCTTTGAGATAGGAACCTGGGGGTTGGGCATGACACTCCGCCTCATGGAGGTTAACATTCATGCCAAATATAAGAAAGATTGGTCAATGTATGACAAAGGTATGGTCTGGACAACCTTCAATTTGACCTCCAAATGTGACCTTGACCTTTGAGATAGGAACCTGGGGGTTTGGCATGACACTCCTCCTCAAGGAGGTTAACATTCATGCCAAATATAAGCAACATTGGTCAAAGCATGACAAAGTTATGGTCCGGACAAGCTTCAATTTGACCTTTGACCTCCAACTGTGACCTTGACCTTTGAGATAGGAACCTGGGGGTTGGGCATGACACTCCTCCTCAAGGAGGTGAACATTCATGCCAAATATCAGCAACATTAGTCAAAGCATGACAAAGTTATGGTCCGGACAAAATCGGACGGACGCATGAACGCACGCACAGACGCACATACACCAAAAGTGGCGACTAAGTCTCGCTCACTGCAAGCGGGCTCGACAATAAGAAATGACATAGTTACAGATCTGACATGAATCATATGCCTATTTGAGAATTTTAAGTTTTGATCTCTAAGTGTGACCTTGACCTTTGAGTTAGGGACCTGGGTCTTGCGCATGATACCTCGTCTTGGTGATGTGAACATTTGTGGCAAGTAATATTAATACAAAAATGTATAAAATAAGAAATGACATAGTTACAGAGCTGACATGAATCACATGCCTATTTGAGCCTTTTTACCTTCGATCTCTAAGTTTGACCTATACCGTTGAGCAAGGGACCTAGGTCTTGCGCATAACACGCCGTTTCGATGTGGTGAACATTTGTACCAAGTGTTATAAATATCCAATACGAAATGACATAGTTACAGAGCGGACATGAATCACATGCCTATTTGAGAATTTTAACTTTTGATCTCTAAGTGTGACCTTGCCCTTTAAGTAAGGGACCTGGGTCTTGCACATGGCACATCACCTTGATATGGTGAACATTTGTTACAAATATTATAAATATCCAATAGGAGATGACAAAATTGCAGAGCGGACATGAATCACATGCCTATTTGAGCCTTTTAACCTTTGACCTTTAAGTGTGACCTTGACCTTTAAGCTAGGGACCTGGGTTTTGTGCATGGCACATCGTCTTGGTGTGGTCAACATTTGTACCCATTTTTGGTAGGCGTAAGCCTCTCTATACTTCTATTGCCCATTTCTTAATGCAACCTGGACCGCCTTTAGGCTGCTATGTGAATCCGCATTCAAGTAGTTCCAGAAACTGTCAACATTCCCAATACTGCAGCATATGTGTCTTAAAATGTTTAAACTTATTTAATTCAATCAGCAACAATTGTTTATTCTACGATCAACAATTATTGTGAAACTGTTCGTTGAATCGATATTTTTGCAGATAATCACTCAGCCGGGGAGAATATGAAAATGACGTGTTCATCAAATGTCCCAGCCGTATAGCTATTTTTAGAAACTTCAGACCAGGGCCACGTGATGGTTTTATCAATGAATCGTATATCGTCATGTTATGCAACCATATGGTGTGGCTATACTAGCCGCTTTCTAGAGATGTCTAACGCTTTGATGGAAGTGATTACAAGACGGTACTGTAGAATCTGATAAATAGGCGCGTAGTATTATTTTAAAGCCACTTTTAATATACGCATTCAATACACGTATGACATATACATCAATATGCCCCTTTTTACAATTATATAAATACCCAACATGCCTATATAGTCACATATGCCTATTTAGACATTCAAGACAAGATCGGCAGTAAGAAAACGAACATTAAACGTGTAAAGTCGTTTAAGCTTCAGTAGCAGCAACCAGATCGCCTCCCAACAGCACTCTTAGTGCTTTGATTATTAAATGTCCTAAAAGCATGTGCTTTAGACAAGGTGTGAAATCCCTTACATCGGGTATGCTCATAAACCTGCTACCACAATTCATGAGCACACTTCTTTAATGTACAATTATTTGTACCTTGAGAATCCCATTGGCAAGATTTAAATTGGTAATGTTGGCTTTTATCCACAATCATGTTGGCCAGTATCCTAATAAATTTAACAATCACGTCGGTCAGTATCCAAAAAATACTATACATGTTTGAATTATTGTTGGTGAGCGTTAATTTATCTAAGATTTTAAAAAATTGAAACGTCCAAATCATAGTTTATACAACTGCCAATACTTCCCAAATGATATTCATTACATAGAGTCAAATAAATGAGTTTTACAACGTTTTTAAGTACAAAACTCATTCTCAAATGCAAAATCCACACATTCTTTAAGGCTTTACATAGTGAAAAATATTACCTATGTGCAAATTGTTTAGTGCAAATAGTACATTTTCTTCATATGTTGATTATGTAATATTGAAATAAACAATCTGGATAGTTTATATGGAAAATATTGCAAAAACAATGCACTAATCACATTGTTCATGTCGGCCATTTTTCAATCATGTTGGGAATATCCAATCATGTTGTTTTATCAGGGTAACAAGGGTGGTAAAGTATACGTAAAATCTCCACATACCAAATCAGGGGCCATTCAAGCATTCAACAATATGTAAAATTTCAATAATTTCTAAGCGTTTTATTAGCTTTCCTTTATTATAATGACAAGCTCTGATTAGTGTATTATGTCATGTGAGCACAAGGTTGTAAATTGGTTCCATTATAAATCATTTCCTTGCTAATTGACCAAGTGTCTTAGGATCATGTAGCTTGGTAAAGTATCCATATGACTGAAATGGTACTAAAAACAGGGTCTTAAATTGCCTGTTTCAAACCGCTTTGTAGTGCTTGTCAGCGGATTCGTTCAGTTCAAATTAACATAGTAGCTGGATGTGGGTTACCTCCCTTGGAAGGCACTGCATAAAGTGTGCGGATTATTAGAGAATTTGCTCTAGTTTAGTCATTTAGCAGGACCTTATATATTTGGTTGTAGCTTGAATGGCCCCTTTTACCCGTGGTGTGGCTCGTGATATAATAATTGAATTACCGGGTATTGTGCTAGATTATACCAGATAATTATCACATTAAGATGTTGGATTGCTCGTCATTAAAATACACAATGACTAAATTCACCATGTTTGGATAATTGAGTGTTCTATCTTCACGTAGGTACGGCGATATTGTAGGCTAAGCTAGAGTGACTAATTGCTCATTTTCTTTGTTTGGACCCTTCATTCCTATGGAAAATTAGGGGTCATAAACAGAAAAAATATGAAATTTAAAAATTATTGCTAGATTCATGCAATAATGGATTCTTGACATGACTCTATGTAAGTCAAATGAAGGAATTGGACGCCTCAACAGTTGAGCTGAACTTTGACTCAACTGGCATCCATTTCTTTATGTGGCTCCCATAGACACTTGTCAGGGATCCATATCATGTGTAACTGAAAGGGGTCACCCCTTGATTGCCTTCACTGTTGATGTACTGACACAGGCCTGGTGTTTTTCAGGCTTGTGCCTGATTTCAGGTTTTTGAATCCTGAATTTTTCTACTTTGTCTATATTGAAAAGTTGTGTTTAAAGCATTGAAAGAGGGATTTTCCGGCTTGATAATGATAACTAATTACCAGGCCAGACTGTACTAGATTTTGTGTAGTTGTAAGCAGTCAGTAAAATATTAAGTTGGTTCCTCAGATTGGCACTCAAGAAACAACTGCCATATCTGGAAGAACAATATTGGTGCATTCCATTAAATTAAGATTTATGACTCACACAGATAAACATATCATTCTTCACTGATAATCTAACGTACACCTCATGAGTTTTCCTCATTTCACATTTTTGTAATCCACAAATTTATGAAAATAGCAAAATGGCACCACAAAATTTAATGCCCACCAAAATAAGTGATTTTACAAAAGTTGAAATCACAAATTGATAAAAGAAGCATTTGTAATGAACATGGTATTTAAATTTCCGTTGAATTTGTTCAGTACTTGAGACCTCTATTCGGACTTATGTTTAATCAAACTCATAGGTTCTTTGAAACACTATCGTAAATCTATATGAAGTGTAACTATTGATACCACGGTCTTGTGCTAAATTGCTTTATGTATATATGTTTTAAACTTATACTGAATTTTGACCTAGAGAATTATAATACCGTTTAATAATATAATCTCCGCTTTGTGAAATAACTAATTGTATTGCACTTATTATATTAAATGGGGTCAATTGTGTAAATATTACATTTATAATATGAAACGAGAACATGGAATGGGACACTGTATTAGAATACAGGGGTTCCACTAGCTTCTGAATCTGAAGGGTTCGAATTTTGAAACTTTTGACTTAATTTTACCATTTTACAGGCAAAATTATACAGTAACCCACAATTTTAAGAGAAAATGACCCTTCACACCAAAATCTTGAGCGTCAAAATGTGCATTTTTTTAAATTGCAAGGGTCAAAACTCCTATTCCAGAGTCAAATGCCTATTCCAGAGTAAATGGAACCCCTGAATATAAACATGTGTTTTTAAATTACTTAATTTAGCTAGATGGATGGACATCACAAAATTTATCGGCACAAAGTCTTGTTTTCCTTGACCACTTGTCAGATTTCAATGAAACTTCATATGAATACTTAGTACCTAGCCTAGTGGTGCATAATTGTCGTAAATTTGCCAGAGTTATGGCACTTTGTGGAAGACATACGTACGTTTTTGTGTCAAGTTTAGCAATGTTCTTAATAAAGTAAATATGTGTGCAGTTATTAAACAAATGTGTATATTCTTTGTATACAGGCTCTGCAAAAAGTTTTTGAACTTAAATATTTGTCCGAATTGGTAAAATGAGTGAATGTTCCTCTTTGTCGAATAGCAAAATACAGGATTTTTTGTCAGTCTGAATCAAAATTTGTCAGTCAGGACTGAAGGACTGACAGCTTTCACGGAGCCCGTGTATAATTTTTTGAGAACTTTAAAGAAATTTTCATTAGACAAGAGTTATAATACTACCAGCCTTACTGTATATTTTTATGCCCCCGTATCGATAGATGGGGAGGCATATAGTGATTCACCTGTCTGTCCGTTCGTCCGTCCGTCCTGGTTAACCCAAATTGACCGTTTCTTCTAGCATTATTATGGCTTGCTACAAAGCTTTCATACTTGCATGGATGTTGTGTATGAACACTCTCCACACGCCAGTATCACCTAACCCCATTTTGACCTTCACCTTGACCTAATTTTGGACTTAGACTTATTTATGGACAAGGCTTCCACAGGGGGCATAAGCGTTTATTGAACGCAGTCTTGTTTTTATAACATATTTATTGTCGTAAACGTAATAATTATACTGTCAATCTATAGTCTATATATAGTATCATAATAATATTATAGAGAATAATGGTGAAGTTAATTGACCGTGTATTATTGTGGATATAGTACGGCCGTTAAACACTTTGTTATTCCTGTTATGTCACTGTGGGGTATAATTACTAGATATATGATAGAAAAAGTTGATTAAGCAAAGTTAAGTTGTTGCATACATAGTATAGGAAGAAGAACTGGCTGTATAATAATAATAATAATAATAATAATAATAATGATTATGATAATAATGATTATGATAATAATAATAATGATAATAATAGTAAATAAATAAACATCAACCAGTGTCACAGGGTGAAAAAAATGTGCAGTCTGACTCGAGAGTTCGAACCCAGCACCCTTCACTTACCGGGCAAAGGCTCTGACCCGACTGAGCTATCCGTCTACTTACACACTTCCTCACCCATACTGTGAACAGGTTCAGACCATAACACCAGTTAAATAAAAAAATCCAGAACTTGTTAAATAAAAGTTTATATGAATTGACAACTTAAGATAGATCTTTTATGTACATGTATATACAGGTAGTATAATTTCCAAATATGCAAAATATATTTTTCCATTTTACTGAAATAAAATAGAGTTATAATAAATAATGATATACCAAATTGATAGATCTATTAGAGCTTCAAAAATGCTTTGCAATCAAAGGAAATCATGATGGGTAAAAAATGACAAAGATCGAGTGCAATTTTATATAAAAAAATAAAACATTGTTTAGTATGCATTTAATTATGCAAGATTCTAGCTGCAAGATTTATTTCTATACATCAAAGTTAACCTTATACGAAACCCTGTTTTAACTTCCATTGTTAATTTTGTATTGTTTACATATTTATTGTGTAATTCAATATCAGATGATCTGCAACTAAGACGTCAATGCCTGATACAATAATACAATAATATTTCTGATTAGACACTATGATTGATATATAACAATAAAAATAAGCAAATTGATTTATAACAATAAAAACAAACAGATCGATATACTTTGAACAGTTAGTAAATATCTTATCTCGGCTCAGGTAGTATTATTGGCATACGTTGTATAGACGTACCGTTGTATTGGTAAAATTGGTAACTGTATTTGCTTGGTTGTGAATAAACAGATCTAAACATAGTCGAGATTAACGTAGGTATGTCGGGTGAAAGGAAAGGCAAGGCATACATGCATTATTTAAAATGTATTGATTGATAGCTCCGTGGTACATGGTATACATACAGTATGGGCCGTTACGATTCGATCAGATGTTTACGTCACAAATATAAGATTCAACGAACTCTCTGGATCTCTGTTACTTGTATTTGCATATTTAGTTAAATGGACTTCACACTTTCGCTCTTACTAGCTTTATGAATGGTTAAACATTCAATATGGATATATATACATTCACCGAACTTACTATGGATTTATTCAATTGAGTCCAAAATTGGGAATTATTTACATTTTGTATATGTTTTTAAATTGTGACGTATTTAAACCTAATCAGCTGTGAAGTTTAAGACTGGTCTCTTATTGATTATATTGATTTTTGTTTATTGAAATTACAAAGTTTGTTTGAATATTGTGAAGTTATGTACAGTAACTGTGTGTTAGTGTGTGTGCACTTTTTAGGACTTATAAATCCACCGATTTCACTTAATACTTAAAGTGTGCTATAATACTGTATAATTTTATCATAGATTAATATTGAATGGATTAAATTTGTGGGGATAGGATTAAAGCTGTTTCGTTTATTACAGAGGTTTAAATTGCGTGAAAACAATTTTAATTCTGAACTAGGAAGTATACAGTACTAGTGGTGGTTTAATATAGTGTTTTTATGAAAACTGTGAAAAGTTTGAAAAAATTAAACAATACTTAAAAATTTATGATAACAAATATTGAATCAGTTATGTTTTCTGTGCGTGGAACATTAAGATGAAAAAAATGTGTTCTGTGACTTGAATTTTGAGAATTTTGAAAAGTGGTCAGAAAATAAAGAATATTAATTAAATAAAATAACGGTAAAATAAAGAAATTGTGTTATATGGTTGTGTAAATATTGTGATACTGTTTAGTGGATAATTTTTCTAGCTGTGTTTTAGAGTGTTACTTTATTGTGGATTCTATTCCTAGCTGTGTTTTGGAGTTTTGATATATTTGGATTTATATTGAATATTCCGTAGGTTGAACCCCCTCCCAGAGAAGATATGGCATTGAGGGTCGGTCAGCCTGGATATATGGCCAGTCTCCCTGTCGGTATGTATACATGTTTTATATTATCTTATATAAAATCATCTGATATAAAGTGGTCACCACGGTGTTGATGTTTAAGTGTCAAAAGTCCTGTTTTGTTTTACACTGCATCGCGAACATTATAAGGCCGGAGTTTTTTTAATGTTTTGTTCCTCAGACTTTTTTGTGTCAAAAATGTCGGCAGGATGAGGGAAAAAATAAAATAAAAACTCCCAAAATTAAGTTACCACAAGCTGTTGTGGTAGAATAAGTCATGACGGTTAGATTTAAAGCAATCCACAATAAAAAACAGTGTTAGTTTTCAAGAAAATAGCCAATTTATCTTAAGACTTAAGTACACTGCAGTGAAACACTAATATAATACAACTTATCATTAACATAATAATGAAATAATAAAACAAAGCTGGTACATTTATCATCAAAATGTTATATGCAATTTTGTTTTTTTCCAGTTTTCGATTTTTTTATTTTGAAAATGACAAAAAAATGGGCAGAAGGGTCTGAGTAACAAAAAATCAAAGAACTCTGGCCTAACTTGAAGTGTTTCCGTACAATTAACCAATTGGTATACAATTCAATGGCACCACTTCAAAATGTCGATGCTATACAAAAACCTACATATAGGTAACATTTCTTTTCATGCCTGTGTGAAATTTTATCATACAAAATTGCAATTTAAACAGTGACAATTTAACATTTGTTAACACGTTTATAATCTTGCAATCCTTTTAGGAAAAGGACTGTACTTTATGTAAAAAAATTGCATCTTTGTTATTTTGGTTTAAATATTTATGCAGATTCGGCCTTTTCACATGTATACGTAGCTGGTCAAATAATGTGTCGAAAAGAATGACCAACTTGCACATTTGTATAACTGCAATATGGTTATGCCGAAGTTACGGTAGGTTTTGTTTCCACAGACCTGCTGCTGTAGGCTTTTCTGATTGGAAGATGGCTACGGCACTTTGCAGAAATATGCGGCTCATCTTAACGATTATAATGAGATGTAAAAATCCCAAAATGCCCGAATTATAACCCAAAGACCTAAATATAATATACATGTATATTTAGGTCTTTGTATAACCTCAGCATTTTGAAGTGATGCCATCGATATAACTTGTGATGTGAAGTTCAGTGCACATTCCCTTAATACTATTATATGAAACATGTCTTTGAGTGCTATTACATATATGTGTTTTGTATGTATGGACAAAAATCACATGTGTTTGTTTTATTGTTACTTGAATTATTGCTGTTAATTAATTCAAATGCTCCTACAAAAAAAAATTGACAAAGTCATATATGTAGAAGTCTTAAAAAATCATATTAATATGTAGAAATCCTTAAAAAGAATCATACTATGTAGAAATCTAGAAAATCATGCTAGAAATACTTCCGTATAAAATCTTTTGCGTTCATGTTATCTGCCATGTTGGCTTATAAGTGTATTCCAGTTTACCATTGTGCTTTTGTCTTAGTCCTGACTTTCAAAACAAACCAGTTATGCCTGAGGTCTGTAAATTACCCCCACCCACCTCCTGTCTGTATGGAACATTTATTCTCTCATATGAATATTTTGGAGAAAGGATTCACAAAATAACTTCAAGAGATTGAACTTTCGAAACATTTAAATCTTGAGATCCATATCAACATGCTATGCTGTTAAATCATGCTTATAGCTATAATCAATGTATGCAGCGTTAGAAAAAAATGGAGAGTACAACACTTTAATATTGAGGCTTATTATAAGTGTACTGATAACATTAATAGACATGAGCACCTGATACAGTCTGCCAAATCTAAGAACGAGCTCCGATCTCCTGAAGTATCTCAATCTGAGCTAAATCTCATCTCAAATATTTTCATGACTCTCTGTATGATAATTCTCATGGGAGGCTGGACTCAAAACTGGCATAACAAAAAATAGTCTATCCTGAATTTATTACAGTAAAATTTCATGAGCTTCTACTCCACATGTAGCTCAAATTCAAACTCTTGATTTAAGGAAAATCTCAATTGGAGCTTCGATTTCTACTTGAAATGCTTCAGCTTCAGGAAATCAGGGCCAGGGGTGGTATTCAATATTGATTTTACTTGACTTAAGGATAAGGACAACCAATCAGATTACTTCATATAAAACTCTTGGTCAGTAACAGGCGATATGATTGGCTATCCTTATTCTCCAATTAGTTAAGATCAATATTGAATACCAGCCCTGGACTGGTAGTTCAAATCTCTATCTCATGATAAAATTAAAATACATCTTCAAGCAAGTATACTTTTAATTGAATACAATAAATAAGCATGTGGAACTAGATGACTGTAACAACAGATAATTTTATCTATTTATTTTAACCAAAATTTCAGCTTAACATAAGCCTTTATCGGAGTTATACGTAAAAAAGTATGCTTTTAGCATAAAGTATTGCGAAACAAATACCTAAAGGTTAACCTTATCAATTAGTTTCGTTCTAAATAAGGGTCGTAAATTGTATGTTTATTTCTCCCCAGTGAGAAAGATAAGTGTATCTCCTGTGGTTGAAGAGTTTAATGATTTATAATTGAGTGTTTACTAATAGATCCTTGGTTTCAAAATACATGTACGAGATACCAGGCAAAGTATTGGTCATTTAAAACTGAAATTAAAGTAAATTTTTGAAGAGGGCTGTGGTAATTGTAAACTTGTTATCTATTAATCTTTCATGAATGTTATCGATGTTCAAGAGATAGGAAACATACTTTGGTAATTTAAAATGAAAAGTATATTTTTTAAAGGGTACATGGTGATTTCAAATTCGTTGTCAATTAATCTTTCTGAAATGACATAGCCTAGTGGTAGAGCATTTGCTTACAGTGCAGGAAGTCTCAGGTTTGATCCCAGGCCTCGTCATACCATAGTCTTTAAAAACGGTACTACAATTTATATCTCCCTTGCTTGATGCTTAGCTTTAAAAAGAATAAACGATAGAAAAAATCGATCATTTTATAAATTCACTTTCATCAATGTGATGTATTTGTATATAAGTGGTTAGAGTCTCTGAATGGTTTTCAAATATATATAGGTGTGAGCCATAGAGATAGGAAGTATGAACATTAGCATACTGTATAATATTTACTGTTATTTTATTTGGTTTAACTTCATTCAATATTCAGTATATAAAAGGCTATTACTGTTATTTTATTTGGTATTGCTAAACTCACTTAATTCAAATCGAATATTCAATATATAAAAGGGGTATGAAAAATCAATTTTCAAAGTTAAATACGGCAGTATGTACATATTAAGGTGTATGGGATTTTATACGGATTCTGTCGACTGGCAGAATTTGAATCATATGTTTGTACCTGAACATGGATCTCTTTGGTTATATTTAAATAAGGCCAAAACAAATAAAAGTTATTGTCATTGCAGTTTATGTGATATTTCTGACCAGAGCTTATAATGTACTACAGTGTGTTAACGAGTCAACTTCCAGTTATCGCAATAAGTCATACAGATTGAATTGTATAGTCTTGCAATAAGTCATACAGTGACTGGAAATCACAGATTTATTTGCTCGCAATAAGTCATACAAGTTGAATTGTTTAGTATTGCAATAAGTCATACAGTGACTGGAAATCACAGATTTTTTTCCTTGCAATAAGTCATACAAGTTGAAATGTATAGTTTCCCAATAAGTCGTACAGTGATTTGGTTTATACGCTACGTGAACATACTCCACTAAAAATCAATTTGATCTGAATTGTATTTCATGCGTATACTTTAGATGGTAAGCATAATCATTATTCCATGTTTGTGTAATAACTATGTATGTAACAATTGTGTTGATTTCATGTTACCATAAATATATATACATGTTGCCATGGTAACGGGTAATGTCTCTCACACAGGTGCCGCTCCTGGACTTGGTGCTGGTAGGTTCACACATATATACATTTGTTGTAGTTGTTATTTGTGTTTTATTGTTGTCGGCTCATTGCGTCATATTCAGTTTCACCATAGTTTTCAAAAAATTCAGTTTCATCATAATTCTCGTCATATATCAGTTTTATCATAATTCTCGTCTTATTCAATTTCACCATAATTCTCAAAATATTCAGTTTCATCATAAGTCTGGTCATGTTCAGTTTCATCATAATTCTTGTCATATCCAGTTTAATCATAATTTTTGTTTCCTCATAATTCTCGTCATACTCAGTTTCATCATGATTTTCATCATAAATCAGTTTCATCATAATTCAGTTAATCATAATTCTCGTCCTTTTCACGTCAGTATGATGTAGATATAACAACATTATTTCAAGCATTGCATGGTTGTGATCATACACCTGAAACTCTGACTGTACTTGTCTGATCATCCTATTGCATGTCTCACTTGTCGGCATATTTTCATACTCATCAAATATTTAGTGTGACAAGTCCATATCTTACAATCATCTCTGTAGATCTATAGGACATACTCGGCCATGACATTGAATTTCCTGAATATAATGATGGGTTATATCATCCTGTTCCAGTTTAAACTTTTAAAATATCAATCATTTTACTTTAAAAGCTACTTCATTAATTGGGTCCCCATTATAAGTTTTATCAGTCATCATCTTTAGCATTGAAAAATGATGCTTATTTATTGAATGCGGTACCTTATAAGATCCGTCCCCTCGATGAACCTGAATTCGGACTCCCAAATCCTTACAAAAGTTTGGGGATAAAATATCTATGAAACAATGGTCAATTCTCTTGACTTGTTTTGAGTTCCTATACAAAATTGGGGCCTGGAATGAAAACGGGGCCACTTGACATGTGGCTGTGTACAATGGGTTTTATTGAGCTTCTATAAAAATACTGAGGCCCTGACTGAATATGGTGGTCCATTGTATGGTGTATGGGGTTTCTAATGGATCACACCAGACAATTATTATTGCTATCGTAACAGACTTAACATTGATGTTGTATAAATGTGGTTACATTATTGTGTGGCGTCTCTATTTATATTTTATATAACATAGATTTAGTTCCACGTTGTAATATCTTGTTGTAATATTCAATCATATTCTCTGAATCTTTCTCGTCTTCATATATTTCAATTACCTTTCTTGTCTTATATAACATAGTTCATGTAGTCAGTTTTGTAAAATATCCATATATCAACAGATTGCTGGAGATGTAGTCACATTGATACTGGTCATTTGCGCAACCTCTTTATTGGGTTGTTGCATATTAAGCTCAGCTAGAGTGCAATGTCTTTGTGCTAGAGTCAGGACACATTGCTTGATGATGGCGCCATTCAGTATTATTTAGGTTCGAATTTCACTAGAGTTGATAAACTGTTCTCTCACTACTATGATGATAACTTACTGATGTGGGTATATACTAATTGTGATCAACCTAACTTATGTACCTAAATACATCAGAATGGACTTCTATACTAGTAATAATAGTAACTTGGTCTATATTAAGACCGCAGTTTTACCTCAATCGTAGTGGTCACAAACCACTAAATAAAATTGTTCTTTAGCTCAATGTAAAGTGACAATTGTCAGCCCCAGATAATATCATGTTCAAGTCTATGGCCAGTTCACAGACCTATATCATTGAAAAGCAGTATGTTGCAGCTACAAAATAAGACCAAAAAAACAGGGGGTCATGTTTAATATAAGAAAGATTTTGTTCGTCAAAGGCGGTAGACAAATTTTTACAGACGCGCGGACCGATCCAATGTGGGTTTTACCCTACTCTACTTTCGCTTTGTCAAATATGCCAAAATCTCAAAATATTCAAGATGAAACACATTCACTCATTCAACTACATGTATACAATACCTTTAAACTCAATAAGATGATTCTAGTTCCATTTTGTCAAGGCATATCACCATTTCCAGGCAAACAGAAGTTTCTGTAAGGACTATTTGAGTGTATCCGATTTTGGGTCGCGTATGCATTTAGTGGTTTATAACCTAGTGGACCAGGCCCAATATTTAAATAACATCTCTTTATTCATATGTTTTGTCATCTACATATTATCTACATATTATCTACATATTATCTACATATTATCTACATATCATCTACATATTATCTACATATTAGACAAGTTACTTTATTTGTATCAACAGATGTGAAACAACAACAGGGTATATATCAAATGATTATGGTGTTCAAAATAGTTGTTGTCTAATATCACTATTATTTATACATAATGTTGTTTTTTGAAGCACTGTTTAGATTTCTTTTATTATTTTCTACTTCTTCGAAATACCTTCAGAGATTAATTTTATATAACTTAAGTTTCGGGGACTGAATATTCTTTGGCTCGGCCAGTTTTGTATGAATACATAGATTTGGGTGTAGAATTATTGCACATGTTTCAGGCCTGTTTTTTTTCCAGGCCTGAGTCTGATTTCAGGTTTTTAAATCCTGAATTTTTCTTCTTTGTTCATATTGAAAAGTAGAGCTTCAGGCTTTGAAACTGGGATTTTCAGACCTGATGTTTGAATAATCCAATAAATTCACAGTCACTTTTAAACATCCGACAAATAATGTCTGACATAAACCTTAAGGCATGGTGGTATCTGCTATATAATTATTATATAAGTCTTCGGCATTATTTATTGTTAGAATGTATTACAATTGGGCTTCATTAAATATAAATATCTCCCCCTCCATTCATAGCCATAAATTTTTATTAAATAATTTATAGATATAGCCATATTGTTGTTGTTACTGTTGTTGTTGTTGTTGTTATGACTAGTGTTGTTTCTACCTGTGATCACTGCACACTACATTACCACCAATAGTCTGTCACTATAGTTCATGCATGACATATTGTATTATATTCTCTGTCTGTTCTGATGTTGCTGATCCTAACATTAGTAATCGACAGTACCTTCAGTGATCATGCACACTATTACATCGTAGTCTATCTTTCTCACTACTTCATGCATGGCATATCATATTATATTCTGTCTCAGTCTGTTCTGTATATTATAATTACCCAGTAGTTCATGCATGATATACAGGGTGTTTCAAAATATCTGTCCCCATTACAACTGAATGCCATGAGAAAATGCTTGATCTCATTTGACATTTTCATATAACAATGGAATGCTAACATTTCAAAGTTTTGTTCAATATATACCATGACCATGTTACTATCAATGCAACCCAGAAATTAAGATTCGTGCAAAAAGTTTTTTTTTGATATCCTCTTTTCCTATGGTTTCAGCCACTTAAGGATCAACACTCTCTGTTTGTTAAAAAAAAATGTTGCAAGCTTGAAACATGTTTAGAACGTTATAGTTGGTCTTGAAGCTACACAAATTGACCAACATGTTTTGTCTGTGAAGTCTATTTGTAAAAATATAGCTATTTATATGACCCAGGGTGTGTTAGTCTTAATTTTATAGTGTTTCCTATGGTTTCAGCCACCCAAGTTGAAATGTCCAAGAAATTTTATTTTTTGAAAGATTCAAAGTGAAAAATGTGTAGGTTATTTAAATAAACATTTCAACTAATATTATACAAAAAATTATTTGTATCAAATGCCTTCAGAGAGCGTAGCGCCCTGTTTTTCAAATGGCCCGCTAAGAAAGTCGTGATTTTTCTTGTTTTGGCTACAAAATCACTTAAAATGGCTTAATTTTGTAAAAATGAATTCAAGAATATTTTTAGTAAGCATATCCTAGTTTTTTCATGCAATCCACATAATGGAATAATATTTTCCACACTTTGTGCTATATTTTTCAAAAAAAGGGGGTGGCTGAAACTATAGGAAAGGATGAAACCATAGGAAAGAAGGATAAATGTCGAAATGATGTCCATATTGAATTTGTTTCCCCAATTCAATTATATAGCTTTCAAAGAATTGCATGATCATCAGAATCAGTTCTAAAATGTTTAGAAACAAAATATTATATCCAGTTGAAAGTTTCATTCTTTTGTCAAGAATTTTATCATGGCATACGGTTGAAATGGGGACAGATATTATGAAACACTCTGTATGTATTGTTTTTCATTTGCTCTCACTCTGATGTGAGGTTGCTGATCTATTTAGCATCATTATATCGCCATTGATTATCGTTAAACAATGCTGTAGGGCAGAGTACGATGTTCCGTCATGGTGTTTTGTCACACACTTGGATGTTGCCACATATAATAGTTACCATAAGTGATGAGACCGGTAGGGGGGTATTGAAATGGCGTTGTCCGTCAATGACAACTGGAATCCATCAATCACATCAATCAGTCATAATCATTCATATAATTATACAGTTCTTTTTGACCATCTCATAAATATTTGGTCACCTCATAGTTACAGTATTGAAAAAAGAAAACAACAAATCAGATAGGGAAGGCAGCACTTCAACAGGGCATGAGAGACTCAAAAAGAACATATAAAAACAACATACAAATATCAACACACAAAAAAGAACATACTAAAAAGAACACACACAAAAAAGAACATACTAAAAAGAACACACACAAAAAATCCCCATAGGTCACAAGCCACAAGAACCTTAAAATGAACAAGACAAACTTGAAGCAACCATTATGCATGTGTATACCATTGACAATGCAGTGTTTATGCCTGTAACTAAGGCAACATGGGACCTGTTTGTTGCTATGCTATGTTGATATGTGATGAATATTGCATGTTTTGTGTGTGTTTCTCCATTATTTCTGCTTCCAGCTAGAGGTCTTAATTTGGATTATTACATATATGGTACAATAATTCGGCTAATCTATTTAATGGATACTATGCTGGCATGTTTTGTGTGTGCTTCCCCGATATTGTCATTTTCGTGTGCTCCAAGCAGAGGTCGTAATTTGGATTATTACATTTACTGGTACAACAATTCAGCTCATCGCTAATATATCAATATGATATTCAATTTCATATATTAAATCATCTCCCTTGGGAGCTAGGTACCGTCATCTTTCACCCATGGGTACATTACCTGACTGTTGGCATTGTTCAGGTATAGCTCTGCTTAACTTGTGGCTCAGTGATGTTGCTGTTTAATAAATTGATAAAAAATTACAGGAAACTGTATCAGTAACTAGAACTTATAGTGTCTTCCTCATACAGTGGGGGTCACATATTGATTTTGTGCTGGTTTATGATCAGTGTCTGTATGTCACAAAGTTTGTCAGCACTTGTTCTCCTTAACTTCCAGTTTAGTTTCATTGAAACTTCACATGAATAATTTGTACCGAGCCTAAGTTGTGCATATGGTAAGGAATTTTTGGTCAGATGATTTTTGCAAGAGTTACGGCCCTTTAATGGTAAAAAATATCTTTGTCCATGCTTGTTCTCCTTTGAACCACTGGTCGAATTTCAATGAAACTTCACATAAATTGTTGGTACCAAGCCTAGTTGTGCATATCGTTAGGAACAGTCAGATGAATATGGCCAGAGTTATGGCCCTTTATGGGAGACATACGTTTTTATGCAAAAAAAAATTCTAGTTTTTTTTCTAAAATAACAATCAACCACCACCTGTTTCACATGCTTCATCATTTGGTATAACGTGTAGTCAGTAGAATGTGTGTGTCTTTGATCTTAGTGCTCTCATGCTCTCACTTGCTTTGTTTATAGTCAGCTTTGCTTTATTTAGCACATTATTCAGTCTATGATTGCAGGTTCATCCATCATTAGATTTTATGTAAAAATATCATTTAATATCCATTATGGCAGCTGGTCTGTATGGGTCTTAATAGCCACACGGTATCATCTGTATGGTCTCTATGGTCATTGATTGGTTATAATATATATTTCGAACATTGCTTATCCACCTAGATAGCTTTGTGGCCGTGGCTGTGGTAGGTTCAGGCCAACCTCAAAGTATGAGTGGATTATCAAACTCAACGTAAAAAACAATTGGGTATCATAATTATTTAGATTGAGATCAATATTGAGGTATTTATAAACCATTGTTCCTGGCTACTGCTGTAGAGGACTGTATAAATACTGTAGCACATAATATCCAAAGCCACACAGTAACGACGGCAGCGCCTAGCCATCCACGCAAGAGTCAGATATAGAACGAACCATCCACATCCCCAAAAATGAATATTTCAAGCAAGCCTATATACTCACTCTGCAATGAATGACACACTATGGACTTCAAATTATGTGCATAATTAGCCATAAATTCATACGTTGGTTTTACTGTTGTTAATTAGGGTTTAGATGATTAACTCGTTAATTAGGGTTTAGATGATTAACACGACCCATCCATCGTTGTCGTATATTGAACATGTACATAGTATATTAGTGTTATAGTTCAGAGTTGACCTTGATATTTATAGTACAGTACAGTACAGCTCTGTAGAGCAATACCCTTTGGGAAACTTAAATTTTGGTTGTTGCTCTTGAGATGCAAAAATAATAGTAAACGGTTACTTCTGAAACAAAATGAGCATGTTGCTAAAGAATGGTTGTTACCCAAAGGAGAGCGCTTAATAGAGGTTGCAAAAACAAATTACATGTATGTACCAAAAAATATCAGGTACTTAAATTGTTTGTTTATTTTGTTCACAGGTCATGATGACAGTGCCAGTGCTAAAAGGAGACGGCAGTCAGATTACCGACGGGAACTGCAGCTGCAGATGGAAGAATCTAAGGCAGCTAGGAAAAGGTAAACATTGGTCTATTGATTTACATAACCATAGCTCGGTCCATGACTTGTTGGAAAACAATTTGTAACGATATTGGATATTCTTGGAGTAAAGAGTTTAGCAAACCCTTATTACGCCCTTGTCTTCGACAGGGGGTATATTGCAGTCTATTGGTTGGTCAGTACACCAAACAGTTACCCTTCAATAGCTGAAGAATGCTGGGTCCTTGGATACTTAAACATTGCACGTATCTTGGTCAGCAACAGTAGATGACCCCTATTTATTTTGAGGTCAAAGGTCAAGGTTACTATTATCTTTAACATGAATAAAACCCTATGGTTTCAGATCAATAAATCCAAAACGGATGCACCCAGGATCTTCCAATTTAATATAAATTGTGTAATCGGCTGGTATTAATTTTGGGGTCAAAAGTCAGTGTTGTCGTAATATTTAATATTACTATGTTATTTAATTTGTAAGATTACTTTGATGAACCATGCCCTTATCATCCAGATGATGAATTGTTCTTGTTTTTCTTTGTAGAGAAAAAGTTCAGGGATTAAGAGTTAATGCATCGGGATTAGTGGATCCTGAAAAATCCTCGTTTAGAGTGAAAGGGCTTGAGGGCCCAATAGGGGTTAGTCCCCGTAGGGAATATAAAGCAAATGATGTACAGCCATACCACACTAAGTTCCTTCTTGATGACAGGTGAGTGGGTATTTTCTGTGTATTACATTTCAATGATGTGTTAATTTAAATAAAAATGTATATTTATTTTTTGGTGAGTTGTATTTTCTGTGTATTATGTTTTCATAATGTGTTATTGACCAATGTGATCATTGTGATGTATTGATGAATTAAAAGGAAAACCAGAATGTGCTAATCTTGTCACCTCATCCTATAAATAGTATATTTACGGGAGAAAATGGAAATAGCCGATATGTTTCAGGATTGCAGTTATCGTGTACTGATAAACGGCGGAAATTTGCTGTAAAACCCTGAAGTTAATTAGTATTACACGTATATATGTGAATGTCATAAAATCAGTGTTTATTTTTGTCCATAATCGTATGAAATCCATGGTTACAACTTAGATGAAATGTTAATTTGTTACAGGTGATTATTTACAGTTTTACTTCATCAGTCAGATAGCTATATCATTGTTTATTAAAATTTGAGAAATAAGTCAAATATGATACAGCCAGCTGTGGTCATAACAGGATCTTTAGTCCAGCATTTGACAAACAAAGTTCATTGGCATAAGCAAAGGATAGGTTCATGTTTTTGTTAGCAGATATTAGAAATTTCGTTTTTAATGTCTTCAATATGTCATTAACATCATAATTTATCGTAACATCTACAGCTATTACAGCATTTTAATGATTTATCTCCCTTTGTTTGAATTATCGGCCATCTTTGAAGGCAAACTCTAACAGACATTTATAGACAATATTTAATATTTTTTACAATTCTGTGTATAGCCTGACTATGTATTACAACTACCTTTTCTTGAACCTGGCCCGGATCTCCCAAAACATCTCAATCTGAGCTCATTCTCGACTCAAATTTTGTCACCTATCGTTTGATATAGTTTCCATGCGCTATTGTACTCTAACTTGGTATGACAAAACAGAAACATTATTCTGAGTTTATAACAGTAAAATTTCGAGAGCTCCAGCTTCATATTTATCACAAATTCAGACTCTGATTTGAGCAAAATCTCAATTTGAGTTGAGATTTCTACTTGAGATGCTTCGGGAGATCGGGGCCTGGTGTACTTATGGTCTTACAGCTTTTTTATTAGGTTGCCTTTTCATAAATTGAGTTGTTTAATAACAACATTTTTGTTGCTTCTTTCCTTAAAGAGAGGTTACTATTGTAGATTATATATTAATAAAATGTTACTGTTAACAGTCCAAAGATACCTAAAAGGTAAATAAACATGTAACATGTGTTGTATCACTTTGTTGTATACATTCTTCACTGGATTTTGTAAACTAGCC
Source organism: Spisula solida (assembly GCA_947247005.1). NCBI lineage: Eukaryota > Metazoa > Mollusca > Bivalvia > Venerida > Mactridae > Spisula > Spisula solida. The sequence goes on along the minus strand of OX365948.1, from coordinate 56,336,081 downwards.
CCACCCCCTTGTGAACAGGCTCCACCCCCTAGTTGTCTACGACCTGGCCCAACCCCTTGATAGTCTTGTGTTTTAAAAGCCCTCCCACTGGTGGTTTAGTGCTGTAAACTGGCGCTGCCCCCCTTGTAAACAGGCTCCACCCCCTGGTTGTCTACGAACTGGCCCCACCCCTTGATAGTCTTGTGTTTTAAAAAGCCCTCCCACTGGTGGTTTAGTGCTGTAAACTAGCCCCGCCCCCTGGTAAATTGGCACTGCCCCTAGAAGTCTTGTGTCATTAACTGGCCCGGCCCCAAGTGGTCTAATATTGTAATCTTGCCCTACCCCTGGCGATCTAGTGTTGATAACCGGCCCCTTGTAAGTGTCAACTGGCCCGCCCCCCTACTGGTGTAAACTGAATGGAATTTGTATAGTTTCCTTTAATACTTGATGCTCAGCATATAAGAGACGAAGTTCAATGTGAATGGAAGTTTCCCTATGAATGAATAACTATCAGTAATAGTAATAAAAAATTATTTGAGTGTGCCATGTTCCACACAAACAGGGATGACTTACAGTACCCCTACGCCTGTTATAGGGGCAGATTATGCCCCAGTTCATCGTAGCAGTTATAAGAAACCATGTATTCAAGTTTTCTAGCTTTGGAGTTATATATTGCTTACACACATTATTTTATATGCTTATATTATTATTCTCCACGGCTCAACTTTTTGACGAGTTGCCATCTCTTTATGCTTGTTCTATTCTACCCGATTTGTATACATGTAAGTGTTGTAAATCCATGATATTAAGACTTTAAGTTGAATCCATGATATTAAGACTTTTATCAGTGGAATCCATGATATCAAGACTTTAAGTGGAATCTATGATATGTAGACTTTAAGTGGAATCTATGATATTAAGACTTTAAGTGGAATCTATGATATGTAGACTTTAAGTGGAATCTATGATATGTAGACTTTAAGTGGAATCTATGATATTAAGACTTTAAGTGGAATCCATGATATTAAGACTTTAAGTGGAATCTATGATATGTAGACTTTAAGTGGAATCTATGATATTAAGACTTTAAGTGGAATCTATGATATGTAGACTTTAAGTGGAATCTATGATATGTAGACTTTAAGTGGAATCCATGATATTAAGACTTTAAGTGGAAGAACATCTTTTTTATTCATTTACAATATTGTCTTCCTCAAGAAATACTATCTTACATGCCAGATCTCCTGCATCATGCGTGAGTCTCACGCATTTGAGACTCCACTCACGCATGATCGGAGGCCAATTGATCAAATCTCACGCATTTCTTGGACATACTGGAACCTGACTTTTCTTGTTTACATTATGAAAATGATCACAATATTAGTTTAAATTGCTTTATGAAGCATGCATGGTATTGTCATACAAGTAAATTAAGTGATAACTGCATATAAACTTCGATAATCTAAGTTTAAAAGTTTCAGCATGGAAAATCTCCTGCATTTTAATGAAATCTCCTGCATTTTCACCACTAATCTCACGCAAAGGGGTCTGCGAAACATGGCATGTATGTACTATTTAAAAGCCATTTGTATAAAGTCATGCTAACTTTGCATGTTTAACTTTTTATACCCCCTGATATAAAGTATATGGGGGCTGTATTGGAGTCATGCTTGAGTTCTGTCTGTCAGCTCATCTATTGACAACGAAATCTGTCCACTCTCTCTCTGTTACCTATAGCACAGACAATTTGACATGATCCTGACCTTAATGCATGAATATATTACAAGGTTCTTGCGTTGAATTAATAAATTTACGCAAGCAAATCGTGCAATACGGGTCCTTTGGGTTTGTGTTGGTATTACACCTTGAGCGTCTTCGTGATACTCTCTGCTTATGAAAACATACAACCGGGATTATAAATATAGCCAATATATCAGCTGTTAAATTATGCTAATTGAACGTCGGGAGTTGTGTCAGATTTGCTGGACTATACCTCTAGTTGGATTTCAACAACATTTTTACCAAGTCTAGTTGTGTACATATTGACAGCACATCATGCTCTGATCAATTATCAAGGAGTTATTGCCCTTTGTATGTAATTCATATTGTTTGCCCTCACTATTTCTCTGTAATTATTGGTAAGATTTCAATGTCCGTGTTAGGCAATATTTGGGGTATTCATCACCAACAGTGATAGCTCTAGTTTAACTTAATACAGTTTATAATTTTGTGACGTCACATAGAGTGGCATCCCTTTATTTGATTTTTGACGTAATGTCATTTATAACATACATTCCTCCTGATGATTGTAAATAAAAGTGGTTAAGGAAATAAAAATGTTATATCACAAAAAACTTGCTGTCAACTCCTTTATTTTAATTTATTTGCCTGTAGTGAGATATTTATTCAATATTTATCATGATCTAATTTATATATAATTAGAATTTAATGCTATCTAAATTTACGCATAGTGATATTGTAAATGTTTGAACATGGTGTTTTAGTATTAAGATAGTTTGGTTATTTACATGATTACAGTGATGACCATGATGCTATTGGTCGACCAAGGGGACAAGCAACCCGTGCGGCTCCGATAGATACCGGGGCTCGTGTGGCTCGAGCTCAGGACCTTGGTCTAGGGAACCTTAATCCTCTAGGCCTTGGAAGGTACAACGTTGATCAGTCGTCTTTGCTTGTTGCGTAGCTATCACTTAAATGCTTTGATTAACTAACAGTATATATTTAAGAAATAGTTCACATCACTGAGGGCCCTATGGCATTATATGGACTGGCTAGTCAGCCCAAGTTGTGTATATGGACCGAAGCGAAGCTGAGGTCCATATACACAACGCGGGCTGACTAGCCAGTCCATATAATGTCATTGGGCCCGAAGTGATGTGAACTGTTTCTTATATTATACCGAACATTCAATTTCAATATTAGAAATCTATATCTTTCTAACGCGAAAATACATTTGGTTTTAAATTTTTAAACTACAGATCATTATGGGGAGACCTAACATCTTTGTTTGGTCTTCCTACGTAGGCCTATTCACAAAATAACCTAGAAATGTGAAAAATGTTTTTTTGGGGAATTTTTATTCAAAACCTACATAAACTCGTAGCAAATGATCTAACAAAGAAAATGAATACCCACATGGCATGTTTCGGTTAAATAATAAACAAGTTACAACAGTTTTTGTTACTGGGAATAGCGTAAATTATGTTCTAAAAATAGAGCGTTCTATGTCACTGCCATAGTTACCTGCCGGTCCATATTATTTTGCCGGTCCATATTTTTTATAATATTGACCGGCTGCTGTATCAGTCAGTCTATCGCTGGATATATTGACTGATTGGAATAACAAAGAAACAGTTGAATGAAATTAGGGTGAGGTATAATATTATGAGTTAGATGTACATTGTCACCGAGTTGTATGCATGTTACATTGTATTATATATAGCTAGGTTATATTGTTTGCAGGGTAGCTTTCACTGTTGTATATGTATGGAGATATTGACCTGATCCTAACCTTCATGCATGAATATTTTACAAGGTTATTGCGTTGAATATATCAATTTCTGCGAACAATCATACAATGTCGATCCTTTAGATGTGTGATTGTCACCTCAAGCGTCTTCGTGATACTCAACGCTTATGAAATCATGTAACAACCGGGGTTATAAATATAGACAGGATATTAGCTTTTGAATTATGCAAAAGAAGGTCAAGGATTAAGTTAATATCTCAGTACTGTGTACTAAAAACATATGCAGTCGTATAGTTAGCTGAATATATCACTAGCCTTTAATAGTTTATGCATAAACATTGACAATTGTAAATGTATGTCCATTGTGGATATATGTAAAGTTGCTCTGTGTTTAATCAATTATTATTCTAATAATAAATTGTGGCAAAGGTATCCTGTATGTGTTGGCTACCAGTATTTTTTAAGTGAAATTTGTTGTGTCATAAGGCCATTGCAGTATGTCTTTATCAGATAACTCTAAATGGCTTATAAGTAGATTGTGAAAATCTCCTTTTGTGAGAAATCTCCTTATTTGTGACATAATGAAATGTTTGATTGTATTTTATATGCCACCAGCATCTATTGATCATGATGCGCGAGGCATATGGTGATTGTCCTGTCCCTTCATCTGTTCAAGTTTTTGAAACTTTAAATATTTTTAAAGTTCATGAAGCAGTATTGCTTGCAAACTTTGCATACTTCTTAAACACCTTACATTGCCAACGCCATGTAACACTTATAATCCAACATTTCAACAGAATTATGATCTCTGTTTGACTTAAAAATATGGCTCCTTATTATGGGCAAGGCTTCCACTGGGATAAATAGACCTTCTGTCACGAAAACACATTGTTGCAAAACATATAATAATTAACATCACATTTATATTAATTACACATACATGTAGTATTTGCTATTTTCTACAATTAGTGTATTATACCAAATTACAATCTTTCACAATTTCACCTAATCTGTATAGTAAACATCATAATATCAATTTTAAGGTAGCGCTGTGCCTTCCTTTGTGGGTGGGGGATGAATTTGTTTACATTAATTTCCATTTTTTCTCTCAAAATATTAATTTATTTGAGACTGTTAGCACACTATAATGAGATACGATATACACTCTTGAAAGTGCATAATAAAATCTTAGATGGAAAATAATTTAATATAACAAAATTTAATAAAAGTAGATCAGAATGGAGTTCAATACTTTAAACCCCATTCATTAGGGAATGCACAGTGCTACCTTAAGTATTGTACTTCACATAAGTCTCATTTTCATGTCGCATTTAGTCAAATATGCTTCATTATTATGCCCATTACAGCAATACACAGGCCTATCCTGTAGAAAGACTGCATCATCCACATAGTGCACTGCCCCTTAAGGGAATCTTAAATAGGGGAGATGTAGACGGGATCAGGTAGAATTCTGAATATTTGCATGATGTTTTAGATATTCTAATATCAGGGCTCTTTGAATGTTTTAGAAATGCTAATTCCAGGGCTCTTGAATACCAATTTGTTATTACCTTTTAAAAGCTTTAATAATTGGTATATGGTTAATGCATGCTGCCTATTTTATTATAAGGGTTGGGTATTTTAAGTATGAGTTATCTATCAATTTTAAGTGCTATCCTTTGTCAAAGATAATTATCCAATTTTTGAGATTAAGTAAAGGTTGCTAATGTGATAATTTTTTTTTTTTTTTGGTAGCCTAGTGGTAGAGTGTCCGCTTCGAGTGCGAGAGGCCTCATGTTAAATCCTATAGGCTGCTTCATTTAGAAGTCGTTAAATACGAAATCTTCAGTAACTGTTACTGTAGGTCAAGTGAAGTTGTACATGTATATAGAAAGTACAGCCTTACAGAATCAGTGTATTTCCTATGTTTTCCTGTGATATAAGTATGACAAAGGATAGCAGTATGTCTTAATTAGCAATCATCAAATGTATATATGTAGCCTGGACTCGTATTCAATATTGATCTTATTTAATTGGAGAATAAGGATAGCCACTCATATTGCCTGTTACTGACCAAAAGTTTGATAAGGTGTGATCAGATTGGTTGTCCTTATCCCTAAGTCAAGTAAGATCAGTATTGAATACCACCCCTGGTGTGTGCTGCATTATAGAATCACAGAATCCTGATATGCCGCTTCTCAGTTCCGTCAGAGGTTGGTACAGTTTTGAGCCGGATGCATGTACTAAAAACCAGTGTAATTATTTAATGGACATAACAATGGATGCACGACATCAAGCTTTCGGCTAAGCATTATGCTGGTTTTCAGTTCAGTCATAGAAATATGACAAAAAATATGACAACTGTATGAACATCTAACGGAACTGGAAAGGGGCGGATCAGGATTACTACTGTGTATGAAAATGGAGAACAAGGGGAGATTACTGATTGGTTGACTTTGTTTGTAGAAATGTACCTCCCTCGCCGAAGAGTTTGTCTGATTTGTGAGTATTTGATGCGTGCTGTTTTAAGTGATGAAAATAACCAGAAAGATATTCTTTTCTTCCATTATTTGTCTTAGGACTCGAAAGTTAGATTTCTTTTGTTTAAATGTTTTTCTTAGGAGTCAAAAAATTAAAATCCAGTTTATTAATTAGTTTATAAATAAAATGGTGGTATTGATTATAGATTTTAGTTCAAACATTTTTTTTTCATTGATTCTTAAACTCGTTAGTTCGTTAAGAGATAATTAAGTATGCAAGTTGTTCATTAGTGTTAATAAATATTCACGAATTTGAATATTTGATCAGTTTAGTAAAACTTTCCCTGATAAATTATAACATACTTGGACTACATATTTCAGTTTAGCATTAAAAACATCAAGCATTCTTAAATGGCAAGGAAAGTACAAATATATGTTTCAACACACTCTACCCAGCAGAAAAATACTGTAGTTGTTGATATGTTAATGTGATTGAAAATAATGCTTGCTAATGGCTTATACTTGGGTCACAAATTTAATCTAATCGCTGGCATGAACATAATCGGTGTCTTCAGACATCAGGTACTCATTGGATATTCAGGCATCTGGCTGGTAATTGTGTCCCAGGCATTAATGAAGTTTTTGTTTGGTGATGTAATAATCTCCAATTAATAATCGCTTATAATATGTTTATTGTCAATTTGACTTACAGTGTTAACAATAGAAAGAATAATAAACCTGGAACTTCTAACATTCTGTAAGAAAACGGAAATCAATGTTAATTATTACGAAGAAGTTATAATCTTCAAGGCCTTAAATAAAATAATGTTTGTTTCCCAGCCAAGATCCAATTGCCAATTAGGGTAAAAAGAATATTCTTACAGGCTAAAGTAATATTGAATGATACCTTGATTTCGTCCAAAAATAATTAATTCTAATTTCTCAGTAAAACATTACAGATGTGGGCAATTTAGGTGGGTAACTGAGATGCGAGAGGAGAAATTTAACAAACAATATTTTAATTTAGGACTTAGAGTTTGATCCAATATTTCTTTAAATTCTGTGTTTATTTCGATTGTTTGTTGCTTGATGTTGGATTTTTTTATGAATTCTTTTCAGACGGCGCCATAATCTAAGTTGTATTATATTATTGATATTATTTTTGGGTATCTGTTATTATATAAATTGTATGCTAACAATTATTTCCTTAGAATAATTCCTTACCTTTCCTTGAATAATATTGTTTGTTTTTAAATCTAATACATCATGTTCTTGGGTAATGTAACGATATTTAGCTTTAATCCATTCATGTGTATTAACTGTGATTAATAAATTATTGAATTAATATATATCCCAGGGCTTTCATTGGACTCTCAAAACTGCATGTTCTCTTGAATTTGACAAATGTGCCAGTTTTGACCCTTAAAATTTTTAGCTGAAGAGTCAAAATTGTATGTTGTAGCAATATTTTGATGACTTGAAAATTCTGAGTCAGGAGTCATTTTGACTGTTCACTTTCGGTGGCTTACTAATGAAAGTCCTGCATACTGATTACAGCTGCTATACATTGCCAGTATGATAACATTGAAATTTTAATCATTTTGCTCTGTATTTCAGTGGTGATGATTTACGTCTGGATCTAGGAGGTGGTGGCGGCGGAGGAGGTGGTCGGGAACGTGGTCGTAGACGTGAAAGAGATACCAATATACTCGATCCAGGTTTCGCTGGTATATTAGAATCAAGACGCAATGTTGGGATAGCTAACCCACCGCCGGGACTTATGTACCAACCCACGTATGTATTCATACTCTAATTGATTGTGTAATTAATCACAAAGTTGTTATGTGGCTATCCTATGGTTTTTAGCTCACCTGTCACAAAGTCCATCCGTCCGTCCGTCCACAATTGCTTGTGAACACACTAGAGGTCACAAATTTAGCCTAATCTTTATGAAACTTGGTCACAATGATCATCTCAACAAAATCTAGGCCAAGTTCGATATTGGGTCATCTGGGGTCAAAAACTAGGTCACTAGGTCAAATCATAGAAAAACCTTGTGAACACGTTAGAGGTCACAATTTTGACTTAATCTTTATGAAACTTGATCACAATGATCATCTCTATAAAATCTAGGTCAAGTTCGATATTGGGTCATCCGGGGTCATAAACTAGGTCACAAGGTCAAATCATAGATAAACCTTGTGTAGTCACTAGAGGTCACAATTTTGGTCTAATATTTATGAAACTTGGTCACAATGATCATCTCAACAGAATCTAGGTCAAGTTCGATATTGGGTCATCAGGGGTCAAAAACTAGGTCACAAGGTCAAATCATAGAAAAACCTTGTGTAGTCACTAGAGGTCACAATTTTGACCTAGTCTTTATGAAACTTGGTCACAATGATCATCTCAACAAAATCTAGGTCAAGTTCGATATTGGGTCATCTGGGGTCAAAAACTAGGTCACAAGGTCAAATCATAGATAAACCTTGTGTAGTCACTAGAGGTCACAATTTTGGTCTAATCTTTATGAGACTCGGTCACAATGATCATCGCAATAAAATCTAGGTCAAGTTCGATAATGGGTCATCTGGGGTCAAAAACTAGGTCACAAGGTCAAATAATAGAAAAACCTTGTGTAGTCACTAGAGGTCACAGTTTTAGCATAATCTTTACGAAACTTGGTCACAATGATCTACACAACCAAATCTAGGTCAAGTTTGATATTGGGTCATCCGGGGTCAAAAACTAGGTCACAAGATCAAATCATAGAAAAACCTTGTGTAGTCACTAGAGGTCCCAGTTTTGGCCTGATCTTTACGAAACTTAGTCACAATGATCATAACAACAAAATCGAGGTCGAGTTCGATAATGGGTCATCTGGGGTCAAAAACTAGGTCACAAGGTCAAATCATAGAAATACCTTGCGTAGTCACTAGAGGTCACAATTTTTGTCTAATCTTTATGAAACTCGGTCACAATGATCATCTTAACAAAATCTAGGTTAAATTCGAAAGGTGAGCGACCTAGGGCCCTTTGGGCCCTCTTGTTATAGTGTATCGCATTATGTGTTATGTGAAATTACTGGTGTGTTATTTCAATTATTAGTCCCCTACCGGAGGGGACTATAGGTTTGCCCTCCGTCTGTCTGTCCGTCCGTCCGTCAGTCAGTCCGTCCGTCAAAAAATCTGGATCCTGACATAACTCAAACAGTTTCCAAGCTAGGTTTATGAAACTTGGTATGTAGATAGGGGGCAATAAGGGGATTATGCACGTCTAAAAAATTGTGGTTGCTATGGCGACAGAAAGAGTGAAAATATGCCCAAATCTGGATCCTGCCATAACTCGTACAGTTTTCAAGCTAGGTTTATGAAACTTGATATGTGGATAGGGGACAATGAGAGGTTTGTGCACGTCTATAAATTATTATATTTTGATTCTGACAAAAATTGTGGTTGCTATGGCAACAGAAACATTGAAAATGGCTTAAAACTGGTAGGGGACTTCTGTATTGATTGCAATTCTTAATTACTCGTTGTTTGAATAATGCTCATCAGTTCTGAACGTAGAAATATGTGGTTTTGTTTTGTTTTAAAGTATTGACTGCATCCTTGTGTGTTGTACCATTGGGGGAATATAGATAGTATAGACTTTAAGATGACCTCTTCATTGACAGCCTAATGACAACTTTTTGAGGACATTATATCGAGTTTGATAAAAAAAATAACATTAACATTGGTAGATTTGCACAGGAATATGACTCAAATAGCTTTGTTCACGATGGCTATTACACATAGTCAACTTTGAAGTCTTTCAAGGGTTTCAGCACTCTTTGATGCTCTGCATAAATGGTTTTCTTGTTTAGATATTCTATGCATTGTCATCTATGGGCTCTTGTCATTGCATTTGTTTCTCTGTAATAATGATCTTCACGTGACTAGCTTAATTAATATGCTGTACTAATAAACCTCTATGAACATATATTTTGGTACATTTACTAAGCTGCTTTCATTACTAAAATAGTTACTTATATTTCACATATCCCTTAACATTCAAAAGTCTAATTCAATTTAACAGTTTACTCTGTAATTTTGCCTTTTCACATCATACAAACAAGTATATGCACTTTCACTACATCTCCATGTGACATTATAGGTACCTTAAATACCCGCATATAAGACATAACAATTAATGGTAAAATTTTCAGTACCAAATTATCAAAGTGACCTTTAAAATTAAACTCTTATTTCCAGTCTCTTATTACTAGCTGCTTATTGGTATAATAAGTCCCCTACCGGTTTTTGACTGGAGGGGACTACAGGTTTGCCCTCCGTCCGTCCATCAGTCAGTCTGTCTGTCAGTCCGTCATTCCGTCAAAAAATCTGGATCCTGACATAACTCAAACAGTTTCCAAGCTAGGTTTATGAAACTTGGTATTTGGATAGGGGGCAATAAGGGGATAATGCACATCCAAAAATTGCTATGGCAACAGAAACATTGAAAATGGCTTAAACCCGATAGCTGGGGACTTCTGTATTGCTTGCAATTCTTAATTACTTGTTTATCATACAATCCCATCACCTTCTATTTTGCATCACTAACAATATTTCACAGTATTCCAGTGTATTACAAAGACAGAAAAATAGATACCCGCATTACTATTATTACAACCTACTATTTACTATTATACCCATAAGTCAACTAAAATCGAGTTAAACAAGTTCTTTCTTGACTTACGGGCAAGTATATACTGTATTTATATCCCAATTATTTGCAATGTTTGAACCTTTAATATTCAGTGTCTATATGCCATTCCATTTACTGAAAGTAAGGAACTCTTATGGATATTTGGTAAAAATGCTGCATAAGGCTTAATTTTCCAGTTAACATCCACACAATGGACCCTAATGTCAGTTTAATTTTTTTGTTAAATTAAAAATTTCGTGTATTTGAGATTCTGATAATTGACCTTTCTGCAGACGCTTCGTAGCCACGCCCCCTATAGTTACGGGTAATCGTTGTTGCTACGCAAGACAAGCTTTCATTAAAATGGCGTCTTATACGGAGATGTCGTGTGATGCTCTTGATACAATTCCGTTAAATAGTTCGCTTTTAGTCAATGTTTTGAAAATTTTGTGAAACATAATAATGTGTCTACTTAAAACTCGATCAAATCGATGGTTTTTAATCGAAGACCTAAAAATAACTTAGGTTTTTTGAATCACGCGTTATCAAGTAAATAAATATCGTTTTCTAACATAACGTTGAAACTGTCGGGTCAAGTGCAATAATGTGGGCTACACATATTTTATATGCACCATTATACAAGAAATAAATAAGCCCTAGATTATAAGTTAGTTAAAATTCCAATGTGTTATAATTATACTTTGATGATCTCGTTTAGATTCGTATCTCGGACATCAGTCGGGGACCAGTGATATACCGCGGTGTCTTGTTAATTGTCAATAATCAATGTGACACATAGCGGTTTCCGTCAGGACAGGGGAACAGTATGGGGGTCAGTTAGTTTTATACATAATTGCTATAAATGTTTTGTAGTAATGTGTATATATCCGACAGGTCTCTGACCTATAGATACTTTGAAATAAATTGGTACATGTATCGAACTATCATGATTTACAATAGCTGTCCGGACCCTACAGTACATATATTTTTAAAAAAATGTATAAGCTTTGGAATGCAATTAGCACCACAAGGATATCAACTGAAAAGCGCTATATAACTATTACATAGACCAAAACAACATAATGTTCAATATTATTAAAACACTTCACAATCATTTTTGATGGGAAATACACACATTCTCGTTATTTGGGGGTTATGTGTCCTTATTCTATATCAAATAATAAAATAATTTCACGAATCTATGGTTTAAAGTTTATATTTTTTAAAACATTCATATCAAATTAAAGAAGAAGCTTTCTAGTTTCACAACATGATGTAATTATTATATTTATATAAATATCAATGATATATTAAACTTTTAAATCAGACTATATTTGAGAAAAATATACATATATAGCTACTACTTCTGAGGCCTTATGGATTTAATAAATTAATTCACTTTCATGACATTGCTACCAAATTAAAGTTTAAGTTCTCTAGTTTTTAAACATACCAGAACTTTAAAAATGTGGTAAATATTAATGAAATAAGGCTTAATTGAATATTGCACAATTTACATTGATTTTAGCTTGTCCAATGTCCAGGTTGTCTAACAAGATAGAAGCGATAAATCGTTGCCCAAATGCTGCAATCTGATTGGCTAACGCCACCTGTCAATCAAAATTGGCAGAAAGGTCAATTAAAGGACAGTCTCTTCTCCTGTGTGAATGTATAAAAATAGTACAAAAATATGTTTGAATAATTGTAATAGACTGGTATACAATCATGTGAGCTCTTGCCTTCAGATTCCAAAACACAGACACAGATAGACGGTAAACCAGTCCTTTCCCATAATTCACTTGTTTACTTAGATGACTTCCTGTCACTTAGCATTTTTACTTCTTTTTGAAATTGTTTAACCAGTTTTATCATTGTTATCTCGTAATACTTGAATTTTGTATCATTTTTATAAAACTGCATGTTTTCACCTACATATATACATATGAAATGTTGTGTTCTAACTTTTTCATTTTTTTTCCCGGAAAAGAAATCTGCTTTCACATTTACCATTCCCTGTATGTGTCCAATGTCTTGTTTATTCTAGCATTACATTTCATGACAAGAAATCTGCTTTCACATTAACCATTCCCTGTATGTGTCCAATATCTTGTTTATTCTAGCATTACATTTCATGACAAGAAATCTGCTTTCACATTTACCATTCCCTGTATGTGTCCAATGTCTTGTTTATTCTAGCATTATATTTCATGACAAGAAATCTGCTTTCACATTTACCATTCCCTGTATGTGTCCAATATCTTGTTTATTCTAGCATTACATTTCATGACAAGAAATCTGCTTTTACATTTACCATTCCCTGTATGTGTCCAATATCTTGTTTATTCTAGTATTACATTTCATGACAAGAAATCTGCTTTCACATTTACCATTCCCTGTATGTGTCCAATATCTTGTTTATTCTAGCATTACATTTCATGACAAGAAATCTGCTTTCACATTTACCATTCCCTGTATGTGTCCAATATCTTGTTTATTCTAGCATTACATTTCATGACAAGAAATCTGCTTTCACATTTACCATTCCCTGTATGTGTCCAATATCTTGTTTATTCTAGTATTACATTTCATGACAAGAAATCTGCTTTCACATTTACCATTCCCTGTATGTGTCCAATATCTTGTTTATTCTAGCATTACATTTCATGACAAGAAATCTGCTTTCACATTTACCATTCCCTGTATGTGTCCAATATCTTGTTTATTCTAGCATTACATTTCATGACAAGAAATCTGCTTTCACATTTACCATTCCCTGTATGTGTCCAATGTCTTGTTTATTCTAGCATTACATTTCATGACAAGAAATCTGCTTTCACATTTACCACTCCCTGTATGTGTTCAATATCTTGTTTATTCTAGCATTACATTTCATGATATAAATGGTTAACATTGTTGTTTGTTGTCACATATCATTTCGATACTAGTTAAGAAATATTCGACATAGATTGTTGTTATTTATGCCTTAATTCCCCCATCTTTGATGGTGACGGTATATTGCTTTGCTCATGTTGGTCTGTATGTCAGTATACCAAATGGTTTCCATTTTCAATAACTCAAGAATGCTTGACCCAGGATCCTCAAACTTTATATGGAGATTGGTCATCAACAGTGGATGATCTTCAACAGTTGATGACCCCTAGTAGGTCTGAGTCGTCATGATCATCAACATTACTGACTACTTGGCTGCAATGGAGGCTTGCGTGTTTTACAAACATCATTTGTTTAATAGTTCTAAATTTTTATTTTAATTTGTATTCACACAAAGAAGTTAGAACCTGGAATATCATTCTGTTTACACTGGGCCGAACTTAAAATATTCTTTGTTTCCCCTTCCCGACTCAAGCAGATTTAGAATGGGTTAGTAGGTAGGCTAAATATTTATTTTTTTTGAATTGTTTCAAATAATGGTAGTTATTTGTCAAAACATATAATCAATGAAATTAAGTTATAATTCTAATATGAAAATCAACAGTCTGAAATTTAAAATTGGTACCAAATTTACTAGTAATAACAAGCCTGTATGCAAACAATAACACATTTTCATTCCCAAGTTATCATAAAATGTTTTTATTTCAATTTGGGCAATAAAGTATTTTGGGTAGGGGTATTTTTTTCGGGTAGGTATTGGAAGGGGAAACAAACAATATTTTATTTTAGGCCTTGTTTCAGTTCTCAGTAAATTACCTAAATTTTAGATTCCTATTTCTAGAGATAGTTGGAATTCTCCATATTATTATTACTATTGTATTGAAAATATGTTACACAATGTATATCTTCTACCTTATTATAGTTCAATATTTAATTTTGAATCACATTTATATTATTATCAACAATTGTGCATGTTGTTTTTTTTTAAAAAAAGTTGAATGTGTATTGGTGCCGTACACCTACGGGCACGTTAAAGAACCAAGGAGTTTATTCTGAAAGAGCTAGGATGCTGTGCTTGGATTAAATGTATTACCCTGCTGTCACTTCCCTTGAAGACCGAGGTTATTGGTCAGTCTGACAGGGAAAAAATGGATGACCATGCACTAAGGACTTTCTCAGTCTTTAGCAAATAAATATCTGGAAGAAATTGCTTAGAAATATGTTACTTATGATGGTATTCGTACAATACAGGGAAAAAATGGATGACCATGCACTAAGGACTTTCTCAGTCTTTAGCAAATAAATATCTGGAAGAAATTGCTTAGAAATATGTTACTTATGATGGTATTCGTACAATACAGGGAAAAAATGGATGACCATGCACTAAGGACTTTCTCAGTCTTTAGCAAATAAATATCTGGAAGAAATTGCTTAGAAATATGTTACTTATGATGGTATTCGTAGAATCTGTGACAATATATGCATGGTTTTTTGCTTCAGATTCCAAGATATAATTGATGTCCCATCAGTCAATCCTTTATCTGGGTAACCTATTGTGCTCTAGGCTCGTTTTCAGTATAATCTCTTAACCTGTAATAGATTCTGTGCTACTAAACTCTGTCTGACTGGATGTAAAATGTGTTTTAGCTTACTATAGGGGCTACATATCAATTGTCTACTTGGCAATGCCCAGCTGAGGGTCAGTTGCATAGTAGAGTGCATAAGACTGTCTATAGGCAATTCTGCGTTCATTGCTTAATATAGGGGCTGGTGTATTATTTGTATACTTTTATTTATACCCAGCTGAATTGGTGTGGTAGAGTGCTTAATTAAGACTGTCTGTAGGCAACTCTGGGTTCATTGCTTAATATAGGGGCATTAGGGGCTAGTGTGTTAATTGTCTACTTGTCCAGCTGAGGGTCAGTTGGCAGAGTGCATAAGACTGCTATAGGTGACTCTGGATTCATTGTTTATTTAGGGGCATTAGGGGCTAGTTTATTAATTGTCTACTTAGCCAACTTAGGCACAGTGGGTAGATTGCTTAAGACTGTCAATGCATGGGCAGCTCTGGGTTCAACATCTGATCTAAGGTTGCTTATATCTTCCATGACATTGACTGGTCATGGTCCTTGATATAATTTATGGACAAACAGTTACTGTCAGTTGCGTATGACTTAGTACTGGTTATTTGGGTATTTCTGGGAAAATTGGTAAATCTCTAGGGTCTCAACCGGTTGCCTATTATAGATGAAATATGTTGAAAAATAGTCTAAAACAATAGCCTAAATTTGGTGTTTCACTGCATGTATGGATTTTGATATTAAATTAAATGTTGTTTGTAAAAAGAAGTCATAACATTATAATTGTATTCGTCTGAAATTGTAAACAAAGCTTAATGATTAACTAGTCACTGCAAGTTCTTCAAACAACAAATTAAGAACATATAATTGTTAGTTGTTTCTACAGCATGTTTTTCTTAATAGTTGTGACATGTGGGAGTTTTGAACTTTTTACCAATTTTAAGCATGCTTTTGTGTCTGTTGCTATGGCAAATAAAAAGCTCTGCCTTTCTCAATTTAGTTACCAAATCAATCATAGTCTCCCTTTACCTTACCTTATTTTGGTATTTATAAGTAGATTACCAATTAACAACCATTAACTTATGGTGGTTGGTTATATATATATTTATCTACTGTAGGAAGGATGTATTCTTTATTATCTTTATTATATCAGAAGTTTTTTACAAAATATCTATAAAGTGTTAAGTTTATGGTAAAGCCCAATACATTAGACTAAACTCTTGGACAAAACCCCTCTGATTCAAAATTGTATCTTTTGTGTCCAGTCTGAAGGGAGTTTGGATCAGGGAGTTTGTACATTTACTTGAATATATGTATGTATAAGAATGTTGCCTCCTGGGTAGCTGAGGTATTATAGTCAGCCAGAAGATACGGGTTTGATTCCCAGATAAGACTGGATTACGTTCTTGTTCTTGGAAGTTGGAAGTCATTGCCAATCTGGCAGTGAAAACAACTGGATGATTATCATGAATGTATCTGTTGAATTCTGAAATATTATGAGAGTGTGTGTTTGACTGATGCTGAGTGCATAATTTATTATGTTATGAGTTATGTGTGTGTTATAACAAAGTGTAGGCTGATGTGTGTGATTGGCTGTTTTGTACTGAATCAATTATGAAGTGCATACTTTAGGTGTCATGTGTACGTAGGCTGACGTGTGATTGGCTCATTTGTACTGAAATTGTACATATCTATGTGAAGGAATGGCTTTGTATGTTATGATGACATATTGTCAATTCTCACCCGTATATTGGTGTTGTGTTCTTTTAAAATGTATTTGAAATAAAAAAATAATATAAATTATGTTAATCTGTGTTGTGATGGTTAAATTTACTATGTAATAATTATGTGGTTGTTAATTTTATCAAATAGACAATACAAATTATGTATTGTTACAAGTTTTTATATTTTTAACTCACCTTAGCACAAAAAGTATAAAGAATAGTGAAAATATTTATATTTGTTCAAACACCATATAAAAAATTAGGCTCACAGCAAGTTTTAAGGTAGGTTGGGATACAGACATTATTTTCAGGCCTTATTAGAATAATCGATTACAGTACAGCCTCTCTAGAGCGATCCCTTGTTGAGCAACAACTTCTTTATAACAAACCTTTAAAATTTCCCTGAGCCAATATTTACTATAATTTGTACGTCCAAAAAGCAACAACCTCTTAACAACAGCCAATATTTGCAGCTCATTTAAGGGTGTTGCTCTACAGAGGTTGTACTGTATACGACTTGGTTTACGTTTACATGAATCCTACTACAATGTGCGTATATCTATTTTACAGAACGTACGTGACGGGTGGAAATGGTGGTTTAGCCGGACCTTATAGTTCTATCGATGAAGCCTACCACTACACTGGAATGAAAAATCCACTAGAAATTGATAACGGTAATGGTAAGTATACTATTAGCCTTTAAACCTGTTTGAGATAGACCATATGTACCTGATTACAGGGTGTACTTGACTCAGTTGTTTGGTTGAACTGTTGGTTACATATGCACATATTGGTCGATCTGTCTGTTTGTAAATCGGTTGATAGATCAAATGGTTTCTGGTTAATAACTAGTGAACAGTTGGGCCTGGGATCTTCAAACCTTCTAGGATCGGTAGATGACACCTATTAATTTTGAGGTCAGTAGTTCAAAGGTCAAGGTTGCCATGACCTTTAAAATGAAGGATTGGAATTGGTCAGATAGTCACCGATCAATAACTCAAGAATGGATGGGCCTTGGATCTAAACTTTAATAGGGAGGTTCAGGTCCCCAGCAGTAGAAGACCTCCATTTATTGTGAGGTCAAAAGGTTGAAGTTGCTCTGCATGTTTGTATTGGGCCACTTATGAATTCATTTGGAGATCTTGATAGCTTAAATGAGATAGAACATAATAGTACTGGTACCCAGGAATGTTGGTTTAGTTCATTGATATACTGATGACACAATACTCACACAATAGAAAAATTACAAGTCATTTATTGTTTCTCAAAACTTTGTATATGAAAAATAAATGAGTTTTGTTTGATCTATAGGTGGTGGTGGTCGCGGTGGCGGCGGCGGAGGAGGTGGTGGTGGGGGTCTAGGCTTGAACCTAGATTATGGTGGAGGTCTGAGAGGATCACCGACGCCAAGAGTCACGTTTGCTGATGATCACCCGCCTTCAACGTAAGTATACCATGATTATATATCTTTATACCCCACACAACGAGTTGTAAGGGGGGTATACTGGATTCAGCTTGTCCGTCTGTCTGTCTGTTGGTAGACGCATTCTTGTTGACGCAAATCCTCCTACAGTTTTGGCAGGATTTGGCTCATACTTTGACAGATGAATAACCTCAACATATAGATGTGCATGAAGAAAGGAATTTGCGCTGCAATGAATTTCGGCAGAATTATGGCCCTTTGCCGGCGGGGGTATATGACTCTGCCGAATGGCGACAGCTCTAATTTTTTCATGCTCAATTCAAATTCATGCTCCAACTCAAATGTTCCAGCAGTAAAATGTCTCATGTTTTACATAAACTGCAATGTAGTTTATTAATGGAATTGTTGAATTTGTCTTCATTAAAGTTGGCAGTTGAAGTTGACCAGTTATATTGCTTTCTTTGTAAGTGCTGAAATTTTGCAATACATTATATTGCAGACGCATAATAAAGTATTCTAACCCAACAAGCGGTGAATAACTTAAAATGGCAAATAAGCTTTTGAGGAAGAAAATAGTGCTGTGGTTTATGTCTTGGTGTGTTGTCAAATGCGGAACATTGGCTATGTTATAATCAAAATAATGAATATGTACCTAATGACATTCATATATTTATATATTCAGGCGTCGAAGAGACCGAAGTAAGGATCGTATATCACCGTATCAGTTCAGTGCCGGGGATGATGAAGTTAGGTCAAGGTCACGTACAGACACACAAAGTTATGGTGCCGAACTTGAAAGACAGGTAGGACTTATTCTAAAATATCTTGTATTTCATTTATTTAGACATATTATTCAAACTGTTCCTTATTTTGATGATTGAACCCATTTTTTCTGGGGAAAACAGTCTTTGTCTGGTAAAACCCTTGTTTTTCTGGCGAAAATCTGTGTTCTTGGGGAAAACTTGTTTTCAGGAGAAAAACCTTGTCATAGGGGAAACCCTAAAGGCTTGTTCTAGAGGAAAATCTTTGTTTTCTGGGGGGAACAATTCTCTCCCCCATCTCCCGAATTGGCCATAACTTAAAAACCCATAATACATAAATTAAAGTAATTTTACCAAAACTCTTATACAATATTCTTGCTTCTAATTATGTTAACATTTCAGATTCAAGAGAAGAGAATGCAGAAAATGCGAGAGAAACAGGACCAGGAAAGGTGAGTGAATTTAATTGCCGTAAAATCTGATATTTTTGTGTGGATTAAGTTTCGCTATTTTAGTGAAATAGATCAGTTTCGCAAAAAATAATATGCTTATAAATGATGACTGTTTGATGTGATCAAGAGTTTTATCAGAAGTTTAAAAATTATGACTATTCAACCTTTTGAATAGAAAATTTGCAAAATAAAATGACCTTGCGAAAGTTATGTAACTATCATATAACTATCACATCCCTCGAAGTCTGAGGTAATTGGTCAATCTGACAGGAAAAATATTAATATGGTATGATTTTGTTGGACTCACTGTTTGGGATCTAACCAGGGTACTGTATTTTTGGGGACAGATATGGTGTGTATGAGTTCATTAACTAAATGATTATTACTATTGCAAATCCTTTTCCCACATTTTGAAGTCGTAAACTAATTATAAAGAATTTGAATTTGAGAATAAGTATTACACATTGATCTTACTTGTCTTAAGGATAAGGACAACCAATCAGATCAAACCATATATAAGGACAACCAATCAGATCAAACCATATATAAGGACAACCAATCAGATCAAACCATATATATGGACAACCAATCAGATCACACCATATTAAACTCTTGGTCAGTAACAGGCGATATGAGTGTCTATTCTTATTCTCTAGTTAGATAAGATCAATATTGAATTCCACCCCTGAACTGTAAAGCAAGGAGAATTGGACATGATCCTGCCCTTTATGCATGAATATATTACAAGGTTCTTGTGTTGAATATATAAATTTCGGTGAGCAAATTGTGCAATATCAGTCCTTTAGATTTGTGTTGTTATCTTCATGATACTTCCCCCTTATGAAAACATACAATGGGAGATAATAGATATAGACACTATATCAGCTGTTATATTTTGCTAACAGAAGGTTGAGAGTCGTGTCAAATTCTCTATACTATATGATTGTGATACTATATGATTGTATGTTTATGTTATGTATTGGATAGGTATGAGAGAAAGCTGGAAGAAGACATAAAGAACTATAATCCATTCGGACGAGGAGGAGGCGGGGCTCCAATCAGAGATGGCACAGGAAATGCTGTTGGTATGTTAAATATTTTTACTTAATTTATTCATATCCCCTACTTCAGGTGTGTCAACTTTCCTGATTTATCCGGAATTCCAGATTTATCATTCCAGGAAGTGCAATGGCTTCTAACTAAAATAAAAGTTATTTGATGAAAATATCTCAAGAAATGACAAAGTTATGGTAAATTTTATCTGCTCTTCAGGATTTTCTTTAATTCACAGTGTGTTAATTATGGAAACAATGTCATTGAAGGCCTCTTGTTTGACAAAAATGGTCGGCTGCTTACGATTTTCCTGATTTTTAATTTGGCCCTGTTGACACCCCTGCTACTTAAAACTGTTAAAAGTTTAAAAACTTTGGGTGATCTGGATCTCAATTTTAAGAAGTTCATTCAGAAAAAGTGCTCAGCGGAAACTTTCTATTGTTTACTGTACGCGTGTATTATATACTTACTCTATTATTCATGAACTCGGATCCTTGTGAAATCACAAATCTTATTCATTATTCTTTCATGACACAAATTATTCTTTCATAACACAAAGACCTATCACGGAACTTTCAAATCCAAATTCATAAATTTGCAAAATAAATCTGTTACCGAAATTGCTCAAATAAATATCACACAAATATAAAGTGCTAACTGAAAAATTAAAAAAGTGAAAAATAAAACATAAATATAAAGTGATTTACAGTATAAAGATGTAATTAAATGCTGTTGTTGTCAACTAAGGTGTAATCAGCCATATTTGTTATTTATTTACAGCTGACTTGCGATCTCTTCAGAGAGGAGGGAATTACAACTCCCCTAGACAGCCCCCTAGTGTCCGACAGTTGTCCCCTGAATACTCGCCACGTGCAGCCCCTCGTGATGATCTGATTGGTCCGCCACCCGCACAGCAAAGCGCTACCGGTGAATCAACATACGCTAGAGGCGGACATGGAATATTTGGACAACCAAAGGTATTGTGTTGTACCCCTAATGTATTCATGTTTCCATGGCAACATGTCCTGTTGGTCCAGTTAGCGGTTAATTTGGCTATAAAATTGTAAAATCACATTCAAACTCGCCTGGGAAACAATGGCTCACTTAATTGGTGGTTTGTAGACTTGATTGATCTCCAAAAACAACTTATGGCAGATGCGTTTTTCCTTACTGGACAGGTTTAACACACAGTTTGGAGAATCATGAATTCTACTTTGTTTGATAAAACAGTGCTTTAATCTACTTCAAACTATGATAAGAAACCCGATTGTATATTACATATTCAACCTATCATAGTAACACAATTTGATACACCCCCCCCCCCCCCCCTCTCACAGTTAAGGGAAATAATTTTAATTTGTAGATAATGCCAAATTAAAATGTATGGATTTGAGTTCGAGCCAAACAATTTGCGTATCAAGACAGTTTAACATACTGTACCCCACCCCCCATATAATACTACTATTACTATTAGTTTGTTTTAGCTACGCCTTTCTCCTTCAATACTAATGGCCTGTTTAAACTTTTATAATTGCATATACTGATTTATTTAATTGTATTTCACATGCTTTTTCATCATCATTATTATGTAAACTCACAATATGAACATAGTGTATCCAGTTTACCATGATAATATATTATATGCTTTGATATATAGATTTCGCACCGTTCATGACATCATAGATAGAACACAAGTTTTGATGACTTCATTTTATAATATGGTCAGAGTGATCACTAAGTATCTACCCATTGTTCATTTGTTGGTACCCTAACTTTCTGCTGTTGCTGATCTTTTACTCTTTTAAATGATGCAGTCATGGCCTTGGTTGAGTGTTTGTAACTGGCGATCTAGGTTTATTTCCTGGTCGCAACAGGGCACCCTTCCTTGAAAATTTGACAAACATTTTCCTCCACATGTGCTGAACTTGTTCCTTGTGGAAGGGTAAGTTAGTACAGGTTAGGCTGCAGTACATGAAAACTGTTTAGGTGATTCAGTCACCGTGTATGACTGAAAAATTAAAACTGAATGAACAAACAAACAAACAAATGAGGCTGAGTGATAGACCTTGAAATGATGACATTTTGCAACATTCACCCAAATTAATCCTATCTCCCATCAACTTTCAAGTGCATGAAGGGAGGTAGGATTCTTTAGACATAAAGCTTTATTTATTTGTGTTACCTAATCAAAATCAAGCCTTATTTACTTTAAAAGTTCTTAAAAAGTTTGTTGTTATGTTTATATTTTCAACCCATTTTGTTTTATCTGTGGTTCATATGTCATGTTATATGACCCTTGATTGGAATTAAACTTTATCTTATCTATCTTATCTCTTCGCCCATAACAATTTTGTTTAACAGAAAATTTGTTTAGAAACAGCTTTAAACCCAATAAACATCCTAGATTATATGCGACAGTGACTGGTTACTCAGTGATTCACTCTGATTATATTATGGTATACTAAATGCACTATAACCAGTCTGATGCTATTTATAGAACATGCTCTTGGTACTATTCTACATGTAGCACTATATATTAGAAGTAGGAACTAAGCTTTTTTGTTTTACAGACCGAAGCAGAGAAAGATCAGTCAGATAAATACAAAGATGATCTCCGTGAACAGGTAGGTTATATTTATTTATTCTTTGTTATGCCCTACTACCTTCAAACAGGGATCCTACAAATCTGGAATAATCCGGAAATCTGGATTTGCTGCATTTGAAAGAATTATCTTTTCTGCACAAAATAAAAGTTATTTGATGAAAATATTTCAAGAATTGACAAAGTTATGGTCATTTGAAGTTCCATAATCTGAACTTTAACAAAAAATCTAGTTAATGGTGAAGGGAAGTTTGTTAATGGCACCCGAAACAGACTTCCTACTTGTCTTCAGGATTGGGCATTATGCCTCAGAAGGATCCCTGTTCAAAGATAAAAGCATCTATAGCCCAGTGGTAGAGTGTGCATTGATAGTATGTATTCACTCTCTGAGTGTTGAAGATCCCGGATTCGATCCTATGCCACGCCATACCAAGGATGAAATAAAAATTGCACTAGTGATTCCCTTGCTAGAGGCTTCGCATTAAAAGGGAATGCTGGCTTCTCTTCTTTCATACCCTCGTGGCGATGGATACCATCAGGAATGAGGTGTCGACAGTGATTTAATATAGTTTGTAAAACTTGTTTCAAAATAAATGGATTAAGAGAGTTAAGAGATCCACCCGAACAGTTAAAACCATTAAATTGGGAATTTTGCAACGACCCTCGTATAAGTCAGGCTGCCTTATGAGCGAGTATATATGGTAGATTACAAATGTAATCTGTTGATGTTTCTATGTAAAATTTGGTGGTTTGATTGCACTTGTGTTATATATAAATAGATTGCTGAAAAACGTCGTCGTGAACAAATGGAGAAGGACAGAGAACGACAGGAAGAAGAGAGGGAGAACAAGAGATTGGAAGATCAAAGGATACGAATGCAAACTGAATACGAAGAAGAACAGAGAAAGATTCGAGCTCGTGAAGACGAGGTTAGTATAATCAGGTGTCCTACCAGGGGTTCCATTTGACTTGGGAGTAGGGGTTTTGACTTGGGAGTAGGGGTTTTGACTTGGGAGTAGGGGTTTTGACCCTTCAAATTTCCATACAGCCACATTTTGGCTCCCCCCCAGAGTTTTGGTTTAAAGGGTCATTTTCTCTTAAAATCATGGATATTTTGCCTATACAATGGTAAAATTTAGTGAAAAGTATCAAAATTACCCTTCAGATTCAGAAGATAGTGGAACCCCTGTCCTACTGTTCCGGAATAATCGGGAAATCCGGCTTTGCTAGCCCTAAAACGAAGGAGTTTTTCTGTGGAAAATAAATGTTATTTGATGAAAAAATACCAATTATTGACTAAGTTATGGTCATTTGAAATTTCATATGCTGAATTTTAACTATAGAACAATGTTTCAGTAGAACTCCAGTATATGATATGCATACAGTGCCCACCAAAAATAAATATACAGTAAATGATTGTTGCAAAATTAGACTTGGTTAAATTATTCAATATCTGTTTATCAGATGGTCACAATAATACTAGTTTCTGAAACTACAGTTACTTTATGAGTCAGAAAAGAGATAGAAATAAAGATGAAGATGTTCTGAAATAAAATAACCATGTGACCCAAAAGGCTGAATTTTCCATCTTTTTGTGACAAAGTTACCATTCATGTGGGACAAAGAAACTTTATATTTTGCATCTAGGGTACCAATTAATGTATGGTCTTTACATTTAATAAACAAAACTATTCCTTATCTTCAAAAATATTATTGTTTCACTGTTCTGCAAATAGTGTTATTACAGATAAGTAAATGGGGAAATAACATCTGTATACTTATTTTTGGTGGGCAGTGTATATCACTGACTCATCATTATGGTACAGTGGTCGAGTGGATAACCTTTTTATGCCCCCCTATCGATAGATGGGGAGGCATATAGTGATTCACCTGTCCGTCCGTTCGTTCGTCCGTCCGTTCGTCCGTCCGTCTTGGTTAACCCAAATTGACCGTTTCTTCTAGCATTAATATGGCTTGCTACAAAGCTTTCATACTTGCATGGATGTTGTGTATGAACACTCTCCACACGCCAGTATCACCTAACCCCATTTTGACCTTCACCTTGACCTAATTTTGGACTTAGACTTATTTATGGACAAGGCTTCCACAGGGGGCATAAGCGTTTATTGAACGCAGTCTTGTTGAACTACAGATCAAGAGGTACCTGGTTCGATTCTCGGCTGGGGGCACTTGATCATTTCTGAAAAGCTTTTCCACCCAACTAGGAATGAGCTGGTTGGTAACCCAGAATTACTTTTGTGTGTATCCATGCTGACACTAGGGTACTGTTTTATCAAAGCACTTACGGAAATCGTAAACTTACGATCAAATATAAATTCTTTATAACATGTTTACAATTATAAAGTATGGTAAATGAAGCTGCAGTACTAATAATGATTCAGTTATTGAACTCATACAAGACAAATTTTCTCACCAATTTGCAGTTGTCAAATAATTATAAAGATTATAAATTTGAGCGTAACTTTAAGATTTTCGTAAGTGCTTTGATAAAACAGTACCCTGGCCCCAATCTCCTGAAGCAACTCAGTTTGAGAAAAATCTCATCTCAAGTATCGTCCTGTGTCTTTTTAGACAATTTCCATGGGAATTGGTCTCAAAATTCGCATCACAAAACTGAAAACCTTATTCTTAGTTGATTACAGTAAAATATAGATGGCGCGAACTTTAAATTTATCTCAAATTCTGACTCTGATTTGAGCAAAATCACAATTTGAGATGAGATTTCTACTTGAGATGCTTTGGGAGATCGGGGCCAGGCACGCTAATGTATCAAGGAGTCTATTCTGAAAGAGCTAGGTTATCTCACCTGGTTTATGGCACAACTGTCTCTTCCCTCAAAGCTTGAAGTCATTGGCTAATCTGGCACAGAAAAACAAAACAAATGACCATGCACTAACAACTGTCTTAGTTGGTTCTGAAATTCAGAATTTTTATCTATCCTGAAAGAGCTATGATTTCTTACCAAAATAAAAGTTATTTGATGAAAATATCTCAAGAAATGGCAAATTTATAGTCAATGAAAAATGCTTTAAAGGGTTTTCTGTAATGCATGGAAACAATGTGGTTGAAGGCCTCTTGTGTGGCAAAAACTTTCAGGATTTTAATTTTGCTCTGTTGACACCCCTGACAATACTATCTACCAATCTTCTTTGTCCCCAGTGGGACATAAGGCCATATAGATAAGACAATACTATGCACAATCATATTGATAAAGGATCACATGAGTTGATGATAATAATGCATGGTTGATTTTTTTAGGCTCGTCGAAAGAACGAAGAAATGAAGAAAGCGGCGGATGATAGAAAGAAGGACACGGAGAGAAAGAGACGAGAAGCAGACGATGCCAGAATGAGAGAACAACAGGAACAAATAGACCGTGAAAAACGTGAACAACAACAACAGGTATGTCATGTGACAGGAAGTCGAGTAACAGCGCAGCATTATGGAGGAATATTTTCGTTATTGTTTACTTCGAGTATTTTCAGTGCTATAGATCTGTGCCGTTTATTTATTTCTAGGTTTGACTATTGTTTCATTGTTCCCTGATTGAGAAATACTGTTTCTTTAAATTTGTTACAATTGGATTGTGGGGGATATTTTTATTTTCAGTGCTATAGTTGTGTGCCATTTATTTATTTATTTTATTTCTAGGTTTCAATATTGTTTCATTTTTCTTTGATTGAGAAATTCTGTTTCTTTAAATTTGTAAAATATGGATTTCTTAATGTTCTGTCCTACTTTGGTTCAAGTTTCTGATTTAGGCAAACTTAAGGCTATAAAGTGCCCTTAGCTCTTAGGTTTGTATGAATATTGCGGTATGTATCTTAAAAACAACAAATTCAGAACTGATGAATAAGCTTTCGACTGTAATTGTCTACTTCTATTTTTTTGTTTGTTTATTTCGTTCATAATTTTCAGTTATTGTTTTCCCTTGTGCTTCGATGCATTTGTGCATCGTTGATAACTTTAATTTGTTTAGGCTGCCATTAATTCTATAGGCACGTGTAAAAGCATGTTTTAGGCTTAACTATATAATTATATGCATGATGGTGCCGGATGCATTTAAAGACTTGCTGTTAAATTTAGCTTAGTATATAAGCATTCTGCTTCATTAACATAATGAATTATTCCAGTTTTTGAGTGACAAAACGTTGTAAAATGAGCTGTCGCAAAGCATAGCGTACTCATCATTATATCATAAAAATCAGGCCTGGTATTTTTCAGGCTTGTGCCTGATTTCAGGTTTTTGAATCCTGAATTTTCCTTCTTTGATTATATTGAAAAATAAGAGTTTCAGGCTTTGAAACTGGGATTTTAAGGCCTGAGAATGATTGCTAATGATTGCTAATTTACCAGGCCTGTTAAATAAGTTACTGCGGGTATAAATATGATGCTGGTTATGATTTACAGCGTGAAGATGCGGATAGGGAGAGGTTAAAATCTCCGCCTGTTCCTGCGGTAAAAGCCAAGGTAGACCAAATATCTTGTCACCGATATTTTCTCGTACTCACTCGGCATGTTTCCGTTGTTTTTCCGTTTGTTTAGTTAGAACTGATGCTTAGTTATGCAATAATGTATTCATACTGCTTTCATGCTAACAATATTGTTATTATCTAACTCTTGAGCTCACTAATACAGTGTAGCATTACCACGTGACTTTTGACTACAGTTACAAGAAGAAATTTGCAAACATTGGAAAATACAATAGCCATAAGTATTTTATTTCTTCATCGATTTCTATGAAATATACGCCACGCTAAGGGGGGAAGTATTTGCTTTCCATGAAATATAAGATTTTTTTCAGCAGCTTTACCGATTTTTCCATTACCCTGTGAAACCTACAGGTTCCACGGTTTCTCAGGGTAATGGACAAAACGGCACATCCGCTGAAAAAGATTTTATATTTCACGGAAAGCTAATAATGTTCCCCTTAGCGTGGCGTAGATTTCATAGAAATCGATGAAGAAATAAAATACTTATGGCTACATTTGTGTTCCAATGTTTACAAATTTCTACTTGGATCTGTAGTAAAAAACCACGTGGTATTGCTACACTGTAATATAAATCATTAAATGCTGGAGAATGTTAATTCTTCTAATAACAGCTTGATACAATACTTATGAATTCCTAACATATTGCTATTAACCAAACTCTTTGTCTTACTAATTAATATAAATCATTAATCATGAAGAGACTAATTCTTCTAATTGCTGCTTTACGCATATTGATCAGATCCTGTTGTTGTGCGAAATTATTTACCCGAACCTCATGAATATTCCTTGCTTATCTGCCGTGCTATTAAATTTGTTATTTTAACAAGTTAAAACATCCTTAACGTACTTTAATGAAAACATACGTCAAATATTAACGAAATCCAGGTAAATTATTTCCTACAAGACAATCCATATGACATAAACGCTAAACCATTGTGCTTAAACCAGATTGAAACCATGTTATAGTTAGAACATATTAAGTAAATTTTACTTAATATGTTCTAACTAACTTAGAATATAACATTCTGCATTCTGATTGGCTGATAGAAAGTAGCGCCAACGCATGACGTCAAGTCTGTGAAGAGAAAATTTTAATGATTAAATTTTCATTTAAGCGCCAAAATTCGGCGTTTTCAT
Source organism: Spisula solida (assembly GCA_947247005.1). NCBI lineage: Eukaryota > Metazoa > Mollusca > Bivalvia > Venerida > Mactridae > Spisula > Spisula solida. Next base: position 56,307,311 of record OX365948.1, on the reverse strand, counting down.
TGGCTCATAATGTAGGTTATATTCTAATCTATGTTCTTTTCTCTTAACACTTTAATGTAGGTACCACTGTATGTAATACTTGTATTAATTGGCATGGTAATATAGCAGTATTATCAATCTCAAATCATATTTTGAGTTAAACAAACAGGGGTTCTAAAAATCCAGATTAATCCAGAGTTCTCAATTTAAGAGTTCAGAAATATTAAAAAAATAAGGTAGATAGATTTAAGAGTATTCAATAGTTTAAATGTCATATGAATGAAATATCAAAATTTTGAGTCTGGGTGCTGTGGAACATAACATTTTTGTAACTTATATAAATTATCTAAAGTTAAGTTATATTAAGTTAAGTTAATTTTGAGTTCACTGAGTAACAACAGTAAGTTAAGTTAATATGGAGTTCACTGAGTAACAACAGTAAACTGATGTACTTTCAGCCTTTGGAACTCTTTGTATGATACTTGCATTACTGATGTGGGGTGATAAATTTTATATTGTGTCAAAAAATTGTTCATCCGTGAATTTCTTTGTGAGAATTTGAGATTGACTAATCATATTGTGCACTTTGATATATTTACCCCATAATTCATTTCCTAACCTCACAGATTATGGTTCTCCAACTAAATGTCCTTGTGTTGTCTGTCGTCCAGTTACCTGTATACATGTATGTCCAGTTCTATACATGTATGGCAAGTTCTGTAGTATATGTATGACTATTTTCTCTGTGTGTCCAGTGTCATGTTTGTTGCTATGTGTCATTGTCAACAGAAAATACTAGTATTTATAGTCCAGTCAGGATAAAAATCCAGTGACGCAGCGGTCGAGTCCACTATAACGGTGTAAAACCAATTATAAAGGCTTATACTGTACAAACAACTATAATTTCAATACTAAACTTTGCTCTACCTGTTTAGACAATGGTTGTGATTTTTTGCGTACACATAAACTGCAACGTCACTGTCACAATATCCTAACTGGACTATAGATGATAAGATAAGAGAAGCCTGTCACTGTGACATTCTATGACGGGTCGTAAAATGTGTAACTATATAAGGCATGTCTGTCCGTCTAGTGAAGTTAGTTGAGTCCTGGTTTGATGTAACAAAGAGTTGGTCAGGGGGTGTATAGTGAGGCAACATTGAACTGGAACTCACGAGTATTCCGTATGTTTCTGGCATTTATCAGGATTATTTATTCCAAGAAGCAGGGGTCCTACTATTCCGCAATAATCCGGAAATCCGGATTTGCTGCACCAGAAAGCATTAACTTTCCTGCAGAAATATAAAATATTCAAAGTATTGACAAAGCTATGGCCATTTGAACTTTCCTAAGCTGAATATTAACAATCAAACAATATTTTCAAGAACTGAACTTTGGTGTAGGGTTGTTTGCAAATGATCCTGAAACAGACTTGTGCCTTATTTTCAGGATTCGGCATTATGCCTCAGTAAGATCCCTGCAAGAAGTCAGTGATTTGTAACAAAAACAAGTGAATAAATAATGAAGATGTCCAGTTCAATGTCACATAATACATGTACTGTGTTGTATCGATTGTATAATTATGTGTTATAATTGTATAATTATGTGTTATAATTGTATAATTATGTGTTATAATTGTATAATTATGTGTTATAATTGTATAATTATGTGTTATAATTGTATAATTATGTGTTATAATTGTATAATTATGTGTTATAATTGTATAATTATGTGTTATAATTGTATAATTATGTGTTCTATATGTGTTTGTTTATGTGCTATGTGTCATGTGTTTGTATGTTTTGTTTCAGCATGGACATAGCTCTAATATTAACATGACTGTTTACCAGGTAACCATGGATACCAAGGAAGCCTTTATTCCTTATATACCAAACATAATCATTATTATAGTGCAAACAAATTAACCTGATCCTTAGACCTTTTATTAGCATAATTGAACTGTTGATTTATTGTCTATAATTCAATTTCGACATTTGTTTTCATAAGCAGAGAGTATTATGAATAATGTTCGAGTTGTACTATAAATACTTACCTAAATCTTAGACAAAGCTCAACTTTTTCCCTAAAATTTATATCTTGTCATGGACCACATTAATTTGTTCGCTCTATATAATAGTTACACGTGAAATAGTTCACTTGTTAAGATAGGTACTACACAAAAACATGTTCTCTTTGAATCAAAACATTTGGGGTTTCTGAATGAAGTTTTTTGTCCAGTCTAAATGTTCATGGCTGTAAGAACAAATGCTGTCATGTTAAACTTAAAAGCATCATGGACTACACAAGGGGCATCCATTGCCTAGAACTACAGTAAATTACTAACCATCTCAACTCTCAAGTTGGTTTCGTTTTGAATTCTGCCCTTTCGGCTTTCAGTTACGACAAAAATCTGTTTTTTCTCTCCAATGTATGTGTTATTATATGTTCTGTTCTTGAAAGTGTTTTTGTATAATGATCAGAATGTATCATGAACTATTTCACATGTGTAGAATTTCAGTGTAAAAAAATTAACCAATCAAATATCTTTATATTCATACAGTATCTTTGCACTTACTTGTCTTATCCATTTTATTTTGTATTGATATTTTGAAATCTATTTACAGTATGTTAATGTTTATTTATGCCACCAACGTTTGAGGCACATATATATTTGACCTTGTCCGTCAGTCTGAATATAATGTGTCTCATGAAACATAATTAAGCTACAGTCATAAAATTTCATTGGAACATTAAAGTCAGCATGTGTAGTTGCAAAGAGCGCATTTAGGTATTTTTATTCAGATTCAACCAGTATTAGCTGTATTAGAGTTATGGCCCTTGATAGCATATTACGGTGTGCATATCGTATTTTTCACTCCCGATTCTTTTATAACCATAAAGCATTCTGCATTATATGATGTGTGTGGATATATACTTAACCAAACTCTTCAATTTTATGTAAAATTTCACCATATTTCACTGACCGATGCTTCAGTCCACTGTGTGTCACGTTATCACGACCTGATTAGTATTCATTCAATGTTATTAGTAACAAAAGCTTAATATATATATATCTATATGTATAGTTACTTTCACATGGTTTGCTTATTGCACAATTCTGTATAAATCGCTGGCTTAGCATTAGAAGGTCGTAAGTACAAAATCAATATTTCGAGAAAACAAGAAAAAACTGTCTGAAAACTACTCTTTACTTATGGAAAAACTAGCTTTTTAAACTTCAGTTTGGTCATCATGACCATTTCCAATTTTAATGAAGATAGGCTCATAAGAAGCGCCTTGAGATGCAGATTTCAAATATGCATGAGTCTCATAAGGTCGTACTTACGACCTTCTTATTGTAAGCCAGCGAAATCTTGTATGTCACATAGCTTTGTGTAGAACTAACTGTAGCTAACTATCACACTTCAGACCTCAGATGATCGCGGCTCATCTCCGCCCCTCCCAGCTCAGCGTCGGGGTGATTCCCCGCCCCTCCCAGCACAGCGTCGTGGTCGAGATTCACCTTCAGCCGTCTCAATCAAATCTCACAGATCGAATGTACAGGTATATTGTTAAAACAATCACCCAATCTCAAATATCCTCCAGTTGCATATTCCTCATTAATCCGGAATTCAAGATTTATTTATTCTGTAAATGTTTTATAACTTCTGACCAAAATATAAGTTCTTTGATGAAAATATCTCAAGAAATGGCAAAGTTATGATCAATTTAGTCTGCTCTGAAGGAATTGATTCAATAAAAACTAAGTTAAATATGGAAACAATGTGGTTGAAGGCCTCTTGTTTGGCAAAAATGGTTGGCCGCATAAATGATGATTTTCAGGATTTTTAATTTGGCTCTGTTGACACCTGTGATGTTCGAAATCGTCCGGTGCCTAAGAAAAGCGCTGCCTAGCATTTTTCCAAAGTAGGTCATCTATGCCTACCAAGTTTAGTTGTGATTTCTGAAATTGATATAAAAATTAGTGACTTGCTGTAGGTTGGAATAGTTGTGTTTAGATTTTAGTGTTAACTATTACATTTTAGTGTAAACTTTTATATTTTAGTGTAATATAAATTGTATTACATTTTAGTGTAAACTATTACATTTAAATGTAAATTTTACATTTTAGTAATTTAAATTGCATTACATTTTAGTATAAACTTAAGAATGCTAGAAATTTTAGACGTCCTTTTACGGCATATTTCATTGAATACTTCGCCGTGTTTTCAGTGTATAGATTATTCACATTTTAGACTAGTGTTAACACACGCTGGCTTTAAATCACATGATAACCATATAATGTTTAAACTTGTACGGCAAACTATAGCTATAAATATAGTCATCCAAACTTCACTTGATTTATTGTGTGTGAATATAATATTTAAGTATCATTTATTTTAATTGTGCAAGATCTTAATTGTTTACTGATAATTAAGCATTCTTGTTCTGAGAGAGTGTCCTGGGCCTCAACAATAAGGGTCCTGATATCAGGCATGGAACCTCCACGATGGAATCATGGGATTGACAGGGCTCGACACCAACACTGGTCCGCTGGTACGAGACCAGTGAAAATCCAGAAGGACCAGTGAAACTTCTGGAGGACCAAATTTGGCGCTTTTGCCCTGTCGGACAATAAAATAGTTAGTGTCTAGGCCTGATTGAGTAAAGTTAGTGTCTAGGCCTGATTGAGTAATGGATCTCTCTCTCTCGAGGTCTCAGCATATAGCACCAGACCATCAGGTCATGGGATTGAACCTTGCAGTAGGGAGTATAGGTTTTTTCTGCCGCAGTTTCATTCTCTGATTTAGTTATGAACTTTGGTTAGAGACCCAGGAAGCATGATTAAAAATGAAGAATAATTAAATAAGTTGTAAGAACAAGTTCCACAATGTGCTTAAAATTAACAAGTTTACATCTGTATTCTCAGCCGATTATTGTGACTGATTTGTTTATAAGTGCATTGCATTTGATTTAGCCAGACTGTTGGCACATTGCTACAGCCAGGCGTTTATATGGAATACATTTTAATTTTGGTCATTATTATTGATGAAGCAGTAGAAATACTTCAGTTTAGCCATGTGCTATTTACATATACTGGTACCGTTTTACATACTGACTTACAATGTTTATATATCTACAGCCATCACCAGCACAGGAGCCATCCGCTAACAGACCAAACAGTATGTAATATTTTTATAACTATTTCTTTTACTTAAACAGTAGAGAACTTATTGTTCACATGCATATGACCTATTCTCTACGGGGGTCCTACAGTTCTAGAAAAATCCGGAATAAGCTCTGAAGTTGAAAAAGCTCTAAATAATTTGACAGTCCATTGATTCAGTTTTAAGTAATTCAATCATACATGTTCAGTACTTCTATATAATAGTTAAGATTTAAATTTGTAAACCCAATTTCAACAGTTGTTTTAAAGTCCCATTACCGTATTTTTGCATGTATAAGACGCACATTTTTCCTCCCAGAATCGAAACCAAAAGTTAGATGCGTCTTTTACAATGATATAGCCATTTTCCAAGTCTCCATCGGTAAAAAACGAACTTTCATGAAGTCCACCATTTGTAATAAAGGGGAAATAATTCGTACTGGTTTGGTAGTGGCTAAGTGCCGTACCGTTCCGTACATTATGCGGATTTTAATACCGTTGTATTTACGATCAATATAAAAAATTTATAACTAGATAATTTATACATATTTACTAAAATAATATTAATGAAAGTGTTTAGAAAATAAAATAATGTTTTTTTAAAAGCAATCAATACTGTTTCACTCTAAATGGCCCTACTTAGCAAGTTTTGCAAACAGCCTAATTACCGATTTGGAGTTGGATGTGTGCCATGTTTGCTAATTGACAAGGCTATAAATATCCATTGATAAGTTTAAGAAGGTGTTGACATGATGTTGAGAAGGTGTTTGCAAACTTGTGTTGAAAAGTTGTGACCCATTGTGATTATAGAGTGGAGATTTCAATGCTTACTCATACACTTTTGACACATGTCACAAACATGCTTCTCTGTTGTCAATATATTAACAACACTATTCACCATTCTTGGTTGTCAATAAATAAAAACAATTGCAGTGGTCCTATATTTTATTTTGACACCAGTTAACTAGTAATTATCACAATTTGGTAATTTTTACGGCGCGCCGAAAATACGAAAATGGCGGACGAAAATAAGTTTTTTTACTGTTTTTACTTGTATTTTCACAATTATTGCTCGATTTCCTTCAAATTTTTTTTCCTCTGATTCTCCTCTCATTTTTTACCTGCGTGCAATACACGACCGCGACTTTTACATGGGATTTTACGGTATCTCTCCCAAAACTTTTTTTCAATCATCCAGTATAGATAAGGAATTAGGATGTTTTCACAAATAAACAATAACTGACGACATAATTTTACTATATCAGTCAAAATAGTATGCCAAAAATCACATTTAAGTTTAATGTATGGAAGACAAAATAATAGTTTTGCAAGAGTTGCTTCCATTAGACTAAAAATTGTAGGGTTATTGTTTACGATTCGCTATTTTGTAAACAAAACAACTTTCATTTCTTCCATCTTATGGTGTTTCCCACCTTTGGGACTTAAGGTACGTGCTCAAAATCCACCATTCTGCAGATAGGTTACCAAGTTATTGCATTTTGAAAATAGTCGTTATGGGCTTAATGTGGCTTTAATCTACTTATTTTGTATAGATTACCGAAGTCATTATAGTAAATATTACTGTAACCATGGTAACATGTTGTATTTTTAGGCTCGGATGTATTAACACAACTAGCGTCAATGAGAAAACAGTTACAAAGTGAGAGACGTAGAGTGGAAACTGCTTTAGAAAAGGTCGAAGTAAGTAACTGGTGATTCAAAGTGTGACACAATAATAGCAAACACTATTTACCATGCCTGCATGAAGACTTGGTGAACTTCCTTGTTGAATTATTCGGAATGGATGTCACAAAGTTTGTCTACGCTAGTTCTCCTGAACTCGGGCCTCAACAAATATTTTTAAAAGCACTTGTCCTGCAATATAGACAAAGAAGAAACCCGTAAAATCTTACTTGTCATGCTATATATATATAAAGAAGGAAAAAAATTGCAAGACCAGCAGACAAGTATATTTATTGAGGCCTGGAACTATTTGTCGGATTTCAATGAAACTTAACATGAATACTTGGTACCTAGCCAAGTTGTGTATGTTATCAGCAATTTTAGGTTGGACTACTTTGCAGGAGTTATATTCCTTTGTGATAGTCATACGCTTTTGTGTCAAAAAACCTTCTAGTTCTTGTTTCTGCAGGATAAACTTCTACTTATTCCTCACCCAAATTGAGGCCCACACTACTGTTAAACTATCCGTAATGTAACAATAATTATAATCTCAAAATATTATGTGAAAGTAGATTTTTGCCCACTTTGAACTTATATGCAAATGAATTTACATTATTTTCATGTCCTTAGTTCTAAGATATGTTCACTGTCAATTAAATTAGTTTGCACTTATGGGATTCAAATTTATACTAAAGGACACCAGTGTGTAGTAAAGCTCAGAAAATTTGACCTGATCCTGACTTTTATACATTTAATATTTCAAGGTTCTTTCGTTGAATATATAAATTTCCGCTAGCAAATCGTGCAATATCGTTCCTTTAGATTTGTGTTGTTATTACACCTCGAGTGTCTTGGTGATACTTCCCGCTTATGAAAACATACAACTGGGATTATAAATATAGACAGTAAAAAATTATTTATTACCAACTGTTAAATTATGATAATGGTAGGTCGAGAGACGTGTCAAATTCTCCGGACTATAAGAAGGCATTAGACCACTCCGCTACAAAAAAATTTAAGATCTTTAAATAGTTTTTTTTTGTTTCTGGAATGTGGATTAATATCAGTGATTTATTTCAGAACCAACCTGATGTGTTTGATCCAAGGACGATACAAAGACCACCACCGTTAGTTTCCTTATGATTTATTTATTATGTTCAAAAATATTTATGGCCATAATGAATTAATTCCTAGATTATCATCCAAATTTGTTCAAAAAGGGCGGGACAGAGTTTTATTTTTTATACCCCGGCACCTACTGATTTGGGAAGCATCCAGTGATTTCCAGTCCATCTGTTTGTCTGTTTCGCTTGTTCGATGGTTTGTTCAATCGTTGGTCTGTTCGTTCGTCCATCCGTCTGTCTGATTCGAAATGTAAACTAAAATTTTTAAATCAAAGATTTTCAAAGGTCCATCAAGGCATTGCTTTCAAACTTGGCATACTCGTTTACCATCATAAACAACTTACATTGCCAATGCCATGTAACACTATCTAACATTTCAACATTATTATGGCCACTTATAAAAACAGTAGGGGTGGCATAAAAAAGAGGAGGCAGGCAAGTGGGCGGGGTGATAATCTAGGAATTGATTTATTATGACTTATAGTGTAGAGTTTTGTTATATTTGTAACTTAAAGTCCCCTTGATTTCTTGATGCAAACAGAAAACCAAACGGTAAGAGAGGCATGCTTGCCTATTGTTTAACTGTGTCTATCTTACACTATATCCAGGCAAACTGGCTGCTTGGGTAATATGTACAAACAAAATTTTATGCTTTTGAATGAATTCATGTGCTTTTTTCTTGACACCAATGTTTGAGTCAGAAATTGCATGTTTATGAAACTACGCTGCTGAAACTCTCAATATGTTTGTTGAAAATAATGTCTTGTCAGAATCACACGTGAAAACCTCTTCTAGATTATTGTTCCCTACATCTTTGATGGTAAGGGAAATATTGCTTTGCTACTGTCAGTCGGTCTGTGTGTCTGTCAGTACTAGGCCTAATAGTTTCCATTCAATAAGTCAGGAACGGTTGACCCTGGGATCCTCAAACTTTACATGAATGACCCTATTGATTTTGAGGTTGAAAGGGCAAAGATGAAGGTCGCTGTGACCTTTAACATAAATGAATCGACCAAAAATGTCATGATTTCTGATTAATCACTTACCGGTAAGAACCCTTCGGGCTAGGATCTTCAAACTATATAGGGTCTAAGGGAGGTTGGTTACCCCTATTGATTGTGAGGTCAGTAGGTTAAAGGTCAAGGCCATCATGACCTATAATATTACTGACTATTGGGCTACCATAGGCATACAAACATCTCTTGTTAGTCCCCTACCGGTTTTTGACCGGAGGGGACTATAGGTTTGCCCTCCGTCCGTCAGTCCGCTGTCAAAAAATCTGGATCCTGACATAACTCACACAGTTTCCAAGCTAGGTTTATGAAACTTGGTATGTGGATAGGTGGCAATAAGGGGATTATGTACGTCTAAAAATATTGTGATTCTGATAAAAATTGTGGTTGCTATGGCGACAGAAAGAGTGAAAATATGCCAAAATCTGGATCCTGCCATAACTCAAGCAGTTTCCAAGCTAGGTTTATGAAACTTGGTATGTGGATAGGGGGCAATAAGGGGATTATGCACGACTAAAAATATCTTGATTCTGACAAAAATTTTGGTTGCAATGGCAACAGAAAGAGTGAAAATGGCCTCAAACCGGTAGGGGACTTCTGTATTGCTTGCAATTCTTAATTACTTGTTTTACATGTTGTCAGCCTATTGTTCACGCTTTTTCACAAACTACATGACGTTTGTAAATTCATTTATTTGTACTGTATCATTTATTTCTGATTTTCAAAAGGACATCTACCGATATTAACGAAAGGTAAACACAATCTCAACACGTAGCATGCTGTCTGTACATTTATTTATATGAATCATGTAGTCATAACGTGTGTTAATTCATGGTATGTCGCTAGGACTGCGGCCCACTCATAACACACTTATAAGTTTAATTTTTCTAGATTTAATAAATTTTTTTGTTTCAAACCTCAGCATGCCTTTAAATAACACTAATTAAGGGAAGAGTTTTAACAATATTCTTATAAGATTTTTTCATTGCAAGCCCCAGCATGTCTGCGATATATAACAACGATGCTACTATTACTTTCCATATAATAAAACAATACAGTTAGCCATGTCCTGTTTTTCCAATAATAACATTATTAAGTTCAGAAATTAATTGACATTTTAAACGATTTACTAATTAACATTTAATTGTTACCAATTTTGATACGAAGCATGAGTTAGGATATAAAACAAAAGTTGCACCAAATGATTATAAACATGCATGCCAGAGGTCTAGCCAGAGATACGGACGAACACGCGTTAACATTACTTTGAAAAGTAACGGTGATAAAAGTAAGGACCCTCGACTATAACCACAAACTTTAATGCTTAGAAGCGTGTGTAACATTAATTCAAGTCTGGCTACGCCCCTGCATGCACAAAAAGCCTGAATGTATAGTCTATAATGCTAGACGAGGTTTTAGAAAATTTATGAAATATGAATATTAAAAAAAAATTATTTTAACCTTAATGTGTTAGCATCATATCAGGTCTTATCTTTATTTCTATCTATAAAACTATTTTAATTTGTCCAACAAGTAAATTCTAATGCTACACAGTGTAAACATGTATTTGGTCCAGTGGTTTTTTATAGTCATTGACTTCAAGTTGGGTTCAAATCATCTCCAGTTTTCCTGGACTGTATTCTAACTAACCCTTCCACTAAGACCAGGGTACTGTTTTATCAAAGCACTTACGAAATTCTTAAACTTATGTTCAAATTTAAATTCTTTATTATTTGTTAACAATTATGAAGTGTGGCAAATGGAGATGCAATACTGATAATGGTTCTGTTACTGAACTCCTACAAACCATACCCGTCACCATTTTGCAGTTGTTAACGAATTATAAACAATTCAAATTTGAGCGTAACTTTAAGATTTTTGTAAGTGCTTTGATAAAACAGTACCCTGAAACTTCACAAGTGGAGGAAATTTGACATTGATGTGAAATTTTCCTGGAAAAGTATGACTTACCGTGACGGGAATCAGACCTGGATGGCCTGGATACAAATCCCGCACACTGGCCACTGAACCCATGACAAGGCTCTTTTAAGTGATAATGTTATACAGCTGACTTATAGACAGTTATAGCCCGATGGTTCTACAGAGGTGGGGGGGGGGGGCGGGTGTTCCTCCATTAAATTAACTACATGGCCATTCAGTCACCAACAAACTATAAGATATAATATAGACACCAGTAAAACATTATTTGGCGCCAACAGACTCACCCGGATTAGAGAGGTCGGGTTTAGAGGGACTTCGGGATTAGAGGTTTGGTTTAGAAGGATTTTGGAATTAGGGAGGTCAGGTTTAGAAGGGTTTCACTGTATATCAATAAAAAAAATAAAAAAATGTATATTATATTATAGCCGAAACGTAAATTATAATATAAAATTATAAAATTACGGAACACGTGTTGTTTTCGAGTTATTCCCAACTATATATCAATGAAATTTTATTTTATATTTTCGAGATTTATTTTTATCATCTACATTTTGTGTATGCATCTTTGTATTGTTTTACCTATCTTGTCCCGTCTACCAACTATTAATAATGTGAAATAAACAAATCTGTAACCTATCTGTCTATCTTTGAATTTTTATTATTATTAATATATTTTTTTTAAAAATCCATCTTTATCTTCTGTCATTATGTATTTTTATTATTTTTTATTCATATATATTAAAAAAAATAATGACTGCTTAATAATATTAGATGATTTTGGCATATTTTTTATTTATTCTCTGATTTAATAATTATGTTGGTTTAATTTTTTTTTCTTTATATCCATTTTTTGTTCATTCATCTTAAACTTTTATACATAAACTAATAAGAATCATGATGGACATATTTTCAAGTCTTTATTCCCCGTCATCTACTGATGCAAGAGGCATATAGTGGTTGTCCTGTCTGTCGGTTCGAAAATGTTAACAAAAACTTTCAAGTTGTTCAAACTCAAATATTTTTGAAGTCAATCATAGCATTGCTTTCAAATTTGGCATACTTGTTAACTATCATAAATACATTATATTGTCAAAGCCATGTAACACTATCAAACATTTCAACTGAAGTTTGGCCCCGGATAGACTTAGCTAGTTTTTATGGACAAGGCTTCCACCGGGGCATAAGCGTTCTTGTTATCATTTATCCTGTGTAGCCTCAATAAATAAAATCTTAATTATTATCAAATATTGCTATACTGTACCATGCGTATATTTTAATTCCTTTTTTATTATTCATTAAATTAAATATTTAATTCATTATTATTCATTAAAAAAACTTTCTATACAAAGACATGTTATCAGACTTAACAAGGAGGTGTTATGTTTAGGACAAAATTTATAGAAATGTTATTTTTAGTATGTTAATTCATCAATATTTAAAATGTTTAATTTTATTTTTTGATATAATGTATCATTTGAAAGAAATTTTTCATTAATTTAATATAATACACATATCATATTTATGATCTAGTCAGCATGTTAAAACACCCAGTTATTATTTTTGATGATTTGCCAATGAAATAAAATTTAAAAAATTGTTCTGAATTTTACTTTATACTGCTCTGTTTGAAAGAACTCTTTCATTAGTTTAATACATAATGCACAATATCATATTTTATACCTTTGATGAAGTCAAAATGTTATAACACCCATGGCAGTTATTTATTGATAATTTGATCGCCAGTGAAATATAACAAGTATAATCCCAGAATCGTGTTACAGCTACAAATGTTTCTTTCATTCCATGGAAAAATTAATTCATCTACCGGTGTTAATTTTTAGCTCACCTGTCACAAAGTGACAGAGTGAGCTTTTGTGATCACTCTTCGTCCGTCGTCCGTCCTTCCGTCCGTCCGTCCGTCCGTCCGTCCGTCGTCCGTCCACAATTACTTGTGTAGACACTAGAGGTCACAGTTTTAGCTTAATCATTATGAAACTTGGTCACAATGATCATCCCCACAAAATCTAGGTCTAGTTCGATATTGGGTCATCTGGGGTCAAAAACTAGGTCACAAGGTCAAATCATAGAAAAACCTTGTGTAGTCACTAGAGGTCACAATTTTAACTTAATCTTTATGAAACTTGGTCACAATGATCATATGAACAAAATCTAGGTCAAGTTTGATATCGGGTCATCCGGGGTCAAAATCTAGGTCACAAGGTCAAATCATAGAAAAACCTTGTGTAGTCTGTAGAGGTCACAATTTTGGCCTAATCTTTATGAAACTCGGTCACAATGATCATCTCAACAAAATCTAGGTCAAGTTCGATATCGGGTCATCCAGGGTCAAAAACTAGGTCACAAGGTCAAATCATAGAAAAACATTGTGTAGTCAGTAGAGGTCACAGTTTTGGCCTAATCTTTATGAAACTTGGTCACAATGATCATCTCAACAAAATCTAGGTCAAGTTCGATATTGGGTCATCTTGGGTCAAAAACTAGGTCACAAGGTCAAATCATAGAAAAACCTTGTGTAGTCACTAGAGGTCACAATTTTAACTTAATATTTATGAAACTTGTTCACAATGATCATATTAACAAAATTTAGGTCAAGTTCGATATGGGGTCATCCAGGGTCAAAAACTAGATCACAAGGTCAAATTATAGAAAAACCTTGTGTAGTCACTAGAGGTGACAATTTTGGTCTAATCTTTATGAAACTTGGTCACAATGATCATCTAAAAGAAATTTAAGTCAAGTTTAATATTGGGTCATCCGGGGTCAAAAACTAGGTCACAAGGTCAAATCACTTCAATATGTCATTGGGTCTAAATGTGATGTAAAATATAAAGCATAAGACAATATAAAAACCTTGTACATGCAATAGAGGCTACCATTAGGGGTGCATGAACTACTAGGACAGGTGAGCGACCTATGGCCCTTTGGGCCCTCTTGTTTAAAGTTTTAAAATTCAAAATTTTGTCTTAAAGTATGAGAAAGCATTGATAGCCTGTTTGATAAATTCTTTATTCTAGGACAATCCATTTAGTATCACCATAATGTCTTCAATGATTTAAATAGTGGAAATTGAATAACCATTAATATAGTATTGAATTTTTGAAACAAGTTGAATAAATTGATATGAAACAAGCTTTGGCATGCTTAATTTTCAGTTGATTCATTAAGCTTTATAAATATGATATTAGACAATGCAAATTTGATTTTATATATTTTATCAGGGTTCCCACTGTCAGGGAAAAGTCAGGGAAAAACAAAACTTTTTTAAGGTCAGGGAAAAGTCAGGGAATTTTGGAATTAGTCAGGGAAATCTGGAAATTGAGCAAAAGTCAGGGAAAAGTCAGGGAATTTTTCATTGAAGCTGTCGATAAGTGTCATTTCTTATGAAAAAAATATCCAAGACGGAAAAAAATCCTCGCTCGCTAAGCTCGCTCGGAATAATTCTTAAGTTATAATGACTTTATGTCAATCAACAGCCTTAGAAACTGCTACCTTAAACATTTTGTTCCACATAAAGCAAATATAGCCTCCTTTTCTTTGTGTTATTGCCATATTTTGCACTAACAAAAAGATGCTGTGTCGCCCGATCGCTCTAAAAAGTTAGGGAAAACTGCTTTGTGGTCAGGGAAAAATCAGGGAAAAGTCAGGGAATTTTGTCTTGGAAAATTTGTGGGAACCCTGTTTATTTATCACATACACTGTCCTCCAAAAGTTCCTTCACACTCCTCAATTTATATAACTTACTTTAAAGGGACTGCCTCACGTATTGCTGTATTGCAAAAATAAAATTAAATTGTCAAATATTTATGTAATTTTGGTATAGTTTCCTGTATATGCCATAAACAACCACATTGACATAAAAAATAACTTGGGAAACATCGGCATTTTGTAGTAATGCAGCATTTTTACACCCAAAATTCTATAGGGTATTAATATCCTATAGAATTAGCACTACAATCACTTAAATTGCCTGAAATTTGTTTCCATTCGATGAAAACGAATTGCGAAACGAACCGAATACCTCACAGATGTTTCGGCTTTAGTTTGTTGAAGTTACAGTTTGATCATGTGTGAATTACATAATTCACAAAACATTTTGGAAGGAAACTGCGATATTTTCAAACAGAAAAATAATGAGTGCTAAATATCAAGAGTGATTTAAATTGCTTACATGCCATAAATCTTTCATAAAGCAACCACCAGTGGCTTTCTATTATATAAATACCTTGGTTAGGTAGGAAAATTACGTCATACAAAAATTTAAGCCGATCTGTGAGGCAGCACCTTTAAGTTACTTACACCTATGTAAAATTTACAAATTTTCTTGCAGTTGCATAATAACAAAGTACACTGTATCAACCAAATACAAAAATGAGGAAAATCAATCATTTCCAAAGGGTGTCGGAACTTTGAATTTTCATGGATTTATGGATAATGTTGTTTTCCTCCTGATTTTCATTTAAACCCTTTGAAAATGATTGCTTTATATCATTTTCTTAATTGGTTGGTATTATGTAATTCTTTAACTGCAAAAAATTAATAAATTTTATGTAGATGTTAGTCAGTTTATATAAATCATATTATTTGAAGAGTGTGAAGGAACTTTTGGAGGGCAGTGTACTGTACCTGACAAAAATAAGACAAATCAGATATCTATAAAAGGCGTTAGTCCTAGACTTCGCTTGACATCGTAGCATAAATAAAGAACATCAAATGACATCATTTCCACTGTCCATTATCACAGTGCATTATCATTGTGCATTATCTGTTTTGTTGCACTGTAGAAAAGTGTGTAAGTGTGTGATAAATGCTTATGTTACATTATGTCATTGATTTGTTTTATGTGAGTATCCTCACCTTGATAGTCTAGTGGTAGAATGTCCACTTCAAGTCCGAGAGGTCCCAGGTTTGATTCCAGGCCACAACATATGAAAGTCCTTAAAATGGTACTGGTAACCATAGGTGACGTTTAGTAAAGTTAACTTCAGGTAACTGCTGGTTGCCTGGTTTCAGGACAATATGACTGGTTGGTCTCCATCAATATGACTAAAATACTGTAGACCAGTGGGACTTCAAACGATTATTTGAAATTACCCGAGTAACTTAATATACATGTATATATCTGTCAACATTGCATCCTCTATCCGTACAGGAACAAGTTGATATTTGAGAATGCTGTCAACAAGAATGCATCAAATGCTCCACCAAGACCTATGACCAACATGACTGCTGATGATAAAGCCAGTGCAAGAAATATACAGCAATTTAATGAACTCAAATTTAAAGGTAATTTATCAAAACCTTTCACTGACGTCGTTTAATTATATCACATAGTTACTGTTGTCTATCTGGACCCAGAATCCAAATATTCTCAAATATTTTAAGACTTAAACTCAGACTTAAGTCTTAAATATGAAACTTAAGATGGTTTGTGATCCTGGCTCAGGCCCCAATCTCCCGAAAAATCTCAATCTGAGCTAAATCTCATCTAAAAAATTGTTATGTGTCTTTGAGTTAGTTTCCATTTGAGACTGGACCCAAAATTAGCATCACAAAACAGAAACAATTTTCTGAGTTTATAACAGTAAAAAATCAAAATTAGAGCTCAAACTTCAGATTTATCTTCAATTCAGATTCTGATTTGAGCTAAATCTCCATTTGAGCTGAGATTTCTACTTAGTGAGATTTGGGCCTGGTCTCGAATTCCTCTGAATTCTGTTCTTTCTTCTCAGAATACTGGGATAGACACCTTTAGATATTCTTCCCATTTTCATTTTATCCTTTTAATACCTGATAGAGGTCTTAGTGCAATCCTCATATAAAGTACTGTATACATCCGCTAATAAGGTGACCTTGCTTATAAGACAGTCTTCGCAAAAATTTCAATTTACTGGTCAATTGACATTACGCCAATGCAAAAATCGCTCCACCTTATTGTATGTTGAAGGTGTTTGGTGTAGGCCTTCAAGTTTATCCATGTGTGAATAAAATTTACCGTTAAAATGGATTTAAATGTATCTGATTGTCAATTAGCGTAATGTCAATTGTCTGCATAAGTCTTATAATCAAAGTTGCCTTATAAGTGGGTATGTACGGTAAATGATGTGTTTGAAGTCCTCCTGAGTGTTGTGACTCGATCTCCTTTTGAAACTGAACTAAATCTATATTTCCCCTTATTTGGTTTGAAATTAAATTTCTTATGTTTATCATTTGAAGAATGTTTTCTGGAAAGGTGCATTTTATTTGGTTTAATTTATCTGAAGTATTCGATAGAGATGTGTAGTTCTGTTCTGTGTGCATGTATACATGAATCACATGGCTATTAAAACTGAGCACTTGCCTGCTGCATGTTAGGGTCACAGATATTGTGGTACAAAGGACCTTGGCCCGTATTCACAAAACTTTCAAAAATAATTTTTGCCTAACAAAAATTAATTGTCTAAATTTTGTTGAATAATTTTCTTAGGTTTTCAGGAAAAATCTTAATTTTTGTCTTAGATGGCTTTTGTCTATTAGGCTAGTGGCCAAGGGGTGCTTCAATAGGAAAAAAACATATAATTGTCTTAAGATAAAAAAAATTGAGATTATTGTATTTCTAAGTGAAAAAAATTTCATCTAAGAAAAATTCTTCAGAAAATAACTGGATGAAGATTTGTGAATACTTGATCTCACTTGTCTCACTATACTATGGTACCAATCACTTACTACACAAGTGGAATGAAACAAAGAGATTTACGGGAATTTATCAACATACATAGAATTTCTCCTGTTTTTGACACCATTACGATCTGATTTGATTATTTGCATGTTTTTATTTCGTTTTATTTTATTATTTCTACCCTTCTTTCACACTACCTCTATAGCTGATACTAGGTCTCGGCAACAATTCCGTAGCATGTTTCCCGACGCTCCCTTAACCAACACGACGCTAGAAGCGCAGCAAGACGCCATGTTACGTCAACAGGAGGACCAATTACGGGCCCTCAGAGATCGAAGTAGGTGTTGTCTATTTGTTGTTTCTTGTTTGTGTTGTAGATCTAATGTCAGTTATATAGGGGTGTCAATATTTCTGATGTCTGGATTTAACTATCCTGAAAGAGCTATAGTTTCTGACCAAAATGAAAATTTTTTGATCAAACTAGTTCAAGAAATGGTCAAGTTACTCTGCACGGAAGAATTTTGTTCAATAAAACTTGAGTTACATATGGAAACTATGTGGTTGAAGTTACCTCTTGTTTGGCAAAAATGGTTGACTGCATATAATTTTCAGGATTTTAAATTTTAGCTCTGTTGACACCCCTGGTTATACTATCATGCTTACCAGTATATTGAATGATTTCGGTAATGACTGGTAACTGTAGTATGTTAGTTAGTATGGTAGCTGTTACATTTAACGACTATCCTCCCATGCACAATTTTGACCAATCAAAATTTTGAAAAACTTTGCTGGGTACCAGAAGTTGGGAACCAAATTTACCATGGTCTGATAAAAGATTTACTTTCGATCGTCTGGATGTTTCTTCCTTTGGACTTAAAGAGTAGCAGAAACTAATTGTTCTCAAGTATTTTATGCTGATTTTACTTAAAATGATATTTCCCTACACATCTATATGTATACACTGGTTGTCATTTGTTATCATTATTGAAAGTTTTTGTCTTCCAAAAAAAAAAAAAAAAAAAAAAACTTTTTGTGAATTACATTGTGCATATAGCGTAGGTGTGTACTTATATATTAATATAAACTTTTGCTGAGTGTATTTAGGTACCTTATAAGTTTTGTTTATACAGGTTACCGTCCAACCAGCGCGCCTAACCCCTTAAGTATGTGAAATATTATATGCAATGTGTTGCTCATGTATTCCAGAATACGATGAACACGATAGATCACGCTAAACTTATATTTGTTTCCATAGTCACCACTCACGCTATAGAACAGTTTTATCAAAGCACTTACTGAAATCTTAAAGTTACGCTCAAATTTTAATTCTGTATAATCTTTTAACAATTACAAAATTGGGTAAAGGGATGCGCAATATTAATTGTTCTGTTAATGAACGGCTGCAAGCTTGGTCTGTATACATTTTTCGCCCTGATGAATAGTTAAAATGTTGGTTATACAGTAAAGTTCCGCTATTAAGACCACCACTGGGACCGACATAAAGTGGTCTTATTATAGAGTCGGTCTTATTAGCGAGACCGACCAAAATAGCTGAGACATTGAACTCCTATACATCTAATATACCGACAGCACTCTTGTTGACGCGTTTTAAATATTCATATGTACATGTATCTTAGTGCATATTGCATTTATTAATGATTGAGGATTATTAACTGTTAATTATTCATGTAAAAATGAAAACGTCATGTGATTCATATATATATATTAAATAAATGATAAATATTTGTAACAGTTGTTTTCATTTTTCCTGACCTGTGACCTCTATGTACATGTACAATGCATATTGTAAAAATGAAGCATGTATACCCATGGCCATTAAAAGCTGCAATACTTTTTTTAATTATTCTGAAATTTATTAATTTGCACTGTACAACCGATACAGCACTAGTTTGACCGTTATTTAACAAACTAGTTGATCTGTATAAAGACCACGTACGTACGTGGTGTGGTCTTTATACGGGGTCTTTTTTGTCATGTCTTATTTATAAGAACTACATTAAGTTATGATTTTGTAGCTGTGTAATTTGATGTACAAACGCGCTAGGCTAATTAACAGTTAAAAATAATTATTTACATGAATTAACAACGACGTCCAAAATTACGCATCATCCGAAAACGTGCGACTAACAGCCATCGGTCTTTATTCTCCACAAATCTTTAATTATGGTTGAGTTAATTGTCGCCGATAGTTTCAATCGATCTATTGTCATTGATAAACAATAGAATTTCGTTTTAATCCCTGCGTATACACCAACAAGTGTCACTTTATCAGTATACATGTTTATTGTTTACACCTCGCTGATTGCCGTAAACGAGTCTTCGTGTCGTAAAATTAATTATACAAAATGACACGCGCGGTATGTGGTCTGTTTATCGAGACCTAAAACTGCAATAAATTGGTCGTTGGGTCCCGAAATACTGGTCGTATTACGTAATATCGAGTCGGTCGCATTATCGGGACCTGCGACCATTGAAATATAGAGCAAAATAGTCGGGACCACGAAAAAGTGGTCGTATTACGCGAACGGTCGGATTAACGGACCGGTCGTTAGACGGAACTTTACTGTACTTAATAAAAGATAATAACTTGACCCGTCTTGTCCATGTGTTCCACTTTCCTTCTTTTACTAGACAATTTGTAATGATAAAGAATTTTCTAGAATTTGACTGTATGCCTAACTTTAAGGTTTCCCTAAGTGCTTTGATTCCAATACCTTAATGACTAACTCATTTAACAAAATTTTCAGGCTTATAAGTAACACACGCAGCTTTGAAGCTTTTTGTAGCAACGTATGTTTGTATCAAAAGGATACAATGTACCAGTATGTTTTCTGAAAAAAATCTTAATAATATAACTTTTCAGTATATTTATGGTATCCTCAGATAAAAAAAGTATCGCAGTATATGTTGGTTATTAGTCCCCTACCGGTTTTCAACCGGAGGGGACTATAGGTTTGCTGTCCGTCCGTCTATCCGTCAAAAATCTGGATCCTGACATGGTATGTGGATAGGGGGCAATAGGGAGATTTATAATGTACCTCTAAAAATATTATGATTCTGACAACAATTGTGGTTGCTATGGAGACAGAAACATTGAAAATAATTTAAAGGTCGTGGCTTCAAGCCGGTAGGGCTTCTGTAGTGATTGCAACTCTTAGTAACTTGTTTTGTTAGTGTGTATAAATGTTAGAACTTTGGGTTATTTTGTTACCAGCTCCTGAAGGCAGAGCAGACAGGACACAAAGTTCCTTAAGTGGTATGTTTGTCATGCACAGTGTGTAAAACTGCAAAGAAGATTTTTTGATATTTTTTATATCATACTTGTACCATTATCTCGGCAATTATTGTCCGTTCTTCAATTCTGTATCTCAATGAAGAATGATACAAGTATAGTCCAGTTAGGATATTGTGACAGTGACGTTGCAGTTTATGTGTACGCAAAAAATCACAACCATTGTTCAACCATTGTTCAAACAGGTAGAGCAAAGTTTAGTGTGTTAGTTTAGCATTGAAATTATAGTTGTTTGTTTAGTATAAGCCTTTATAATTGGTTTTACACCATTATAATGGACTTGACCGCTGCGTCACTGGATTTTTATCCTGACTGGACTATATATAACCAGTGCATGTTTCTTATATTGGTATTATTATTATGGGACATTGTAGTTGGACATATTTGGCCTTAAAATTAGTTTGTTTCCAGTAACATGCCCAAAAAAATGGCAAGATATTTGAAGAAAAAATTAAAGTAGAGAAGTTACGGCTACTACCCTTCCAAAAAGTTTTAAAGGTAGTGAATTTCTTTTCAATTAAATGCCATAGAAACATTAAGGATTGACGCTAATTTTTTTAAGGTAAATTGTTTTAGGATAGATAGGGGTACTGGAAACAAACAATTATTTGTACGTCTCAGTGAGGCCATGTAGGTACTGTTATATTGGATGTAAGTCATGTATGTATGTAAAATGTTAAAATCTTGAAGCTGTTATTTGTCCATTTGCTGTCTACCGGTAGTCACTCTATGTGTGTATCATGTCCCTGTACACTGCTGTGTGATTCTCTCCATGCTGTGGTGGGCGTGTTACGTTGCTATGGTTACAATGCACAACAATTTAGTCAATCACCATTAGTTCATAAGCACTGCCTGCAGTACTAGTTTTTTTAGGATTTAAGAATAGGAATATAATAACTCCAACTCAAAATGCTATACATTTTTTAAAACGTCATGTTAAGAATTGAAAATATAAATTTTGCTGTTCTGTATAATATTTTCAGTTTAATTAAAATTGTTATCATTATTTATAGCATTCCAATGGATAAACCCATTTTGTATTTTATTTTAAACATGGTCATCTTTTTATGAGACTCAGAACAAAATATCAATTATTATAAATTTTCTGCTAGTTCAGTTATGTAGTTTAATGCCAGAAATTATAATTGTCCAGTTACTTTTACTTTTGTATTTTCTAATTTGCTCATACCTTAGCATGTTACGACTGGGCAGTGACATTTGTTATGTACATTTTGGTAATGTTTTATTAAAGCACATACGAAAATATTAAGTTAACTCCCAAATTTAAATTCTTTTAACTAAGTTGAACTGACTGTGGTTTAAAGTGATACTCAATATTGATAATGTTGCAGTCACTTAAGTCCTACAACCATATTTGTCTGCAACATTTAGTTTTAAAATATTTCGAAATGAATGACGACTAAGTTTCAAAATTTCATAAGTGCTTTGATAAAACACTACCGTATATCTCGCCCATAAGTCAGGTAAAATCAAGTTAAACAAATTCCAAAAAGTCCACCAGATTTTGAATAATTTAAGAAATCTTCAATTAAACAAATTCCAAAAAGTCCACCACATTTTGAATAATTTAAGAAATCTTCAATTAAACAAATTCCAAAAAGTCCACCAGATTTTGAATAATTTAAGAAATCTTCAATTAAACAAATTCTAAAAAGTCCACCAGATTTTGAATAATTTAAGAAATCTTCAATTAAACAAATTCCAAAAAGTCCACCAGATTTTGAATAATTTAAGAAATCTTCAATTAAACAAATTCCAAAAAGTCCACCAGATTTTGAATAATTTAAGAAATCTTCAATTAAACAAATTCTAAAAAGTTAACCAGATTTTGAATAATTTAAGAAATCTTCAATTAAACAAATTCTAAAAAGTTAACCAGATTTTGAATACTGTAAGAAATCATCAATAAGAAGTACAACTTATGCTTTATGGGTCATGGTGAATAAGTGACTTTTTGAAATATTTTTGACACCTTTTACCCAACTTATGGGTGAAGATATACGGTACTTTTATACGTCAGCTCAGCTTAACATTGGTATCTCTCTATATATGTTTTAGCATATCTTTGATTGATGTATAGCTTGTGTATTTACCTGATCTTTATATTTATGCATGAATATATTTATTAATTTTCTAGAGTCTTATGCAGAATCTGTTTCAATATCCTCTTAATTGTGCATACATCTTCCTTTATATATACCTCTTTGTATCAATTCAGTATACTGACAAAATATTAGATATATTATGACAATTTGCTTGGACTTTAAAGTGCCATTTTATCGAGACCTGGCTGTAGTGGTTGTTATTTGCAGGTGGTCTTTTTAACTTTAATTAACACAGGTTGGACTGTATATGTTAAGAAGCTCAGGTTAATATGTACAAGCTTTGCTATAGTGATTAAAAAAACTGGAGATAATATATATGTGCACATATTTGTGTAGGGGCTCTGACACCTTCTTGTAAAGGGGCTCGAAATACTGTTTGGTTTTCATGCACGCCTTCACTCTGTATACAGCTGATTATAAACTGTGAATTAGGAGGGATTTAAGGGACCTTGCATGTCAAAAGGGGGTGTAGGGATCTGAAATTTCTCTGAGAGAGTTTGGGATCTGGCATGGCAAAGGGGTTTTAGGGATCTGATTTGTCTTAGGGAGTTTTGGATTCTGGCTTGTCAAAGGGGTTTTAGGATAAGAGGGATTTGGGGTTCTGGCATGTCAAAGGGAATAAAAAAAAACAACAAAGGGAATTAAGGCATTTGCTTTGTTAGAGGGATTTTGGGAGCTTACATGTAGCTTGATTCACTTGTATTGAACAAGACTAACCTATACTAATACAATACTGTATTCTAATATTAGTGCGATCTCCCAGTTATTTCAGCGATAAATTGGTTCTTGAATTGTACATGTATATACCATTTGTCATTTGCTGACTGCTTTTTCACTGTACATGACCAGGGGTCCTACAAATTGAGAGCAATCCTGAAATTGGGATTTGCTGCATTAGAAAGAATAAACTTTTCGTCAGTTATCTGATCAAATTAGTCAAAGCACTGACTACATTATGGTCGTCAGACATTTTAAAAGCTCAGTTTTAACAATAGAACAAATTGTTGTTTTGGTAAAGGGGCGTGTGCTATTCTGGCATCCAAAACAGACTTGTATCTTTAATTTTCAGGATTGGGCAAAGGAGAGATCACCGTATTCATATGCAAAATGCCCACCGACAGTCTATTGGATGAATGAAATAAAAACCTGCCATTCACTAATAACTAGCTGGTGGTATGAATGTTTTTGTATACAAACATGATCTCTCCTATTATGCCTAGGTTTAACCTACAAATGTAGGACTCCTGACATGAAAACGCTCAAGTTTAATAATATTTAAGAACATTTTAAGTAGATTTTAAGTTTTTATACTTGAAACAATCAGCTGTGTACTATATACTAACCATGCACACTTTCTTGTTTATATCAGATATTTATGACCCGACACCAACCAACTATGGGCGTCGCCCCGGTAATATCAGTGCTAGGTCACAGCTAGCCTCCAACAGTGCATTTATAGGTTTGTGACTGTGTGTTTCTGTGTGTGCTTGTCTGTCTATTTCCCTCACTGTGTGTTTATGTGTGTATTCCTTGTGTGTTTTAACATTTAGTGGGTGTAACTTATTGTTAATGTGGGTGTGGCTTAATGTTTTATGGGTGTGGCTTAATCTTTTATATATCATTTGCATGTATATGGGTTTGGCTTTGTTAATCTTTATTTGCATGTACAGGGCTTGACACTACCTGGTTGTTAATGCTGGCCCAACACTACCTGGTTGTTAATGCTGGCCCAACACTACCTGGTTGTTAATGCTGGCCCCACACTACCTGGTTGTTAATGCTGGCCCAACACTACCTTATTGTTAATGCTGGCCCAACATTACCTGGTTGTTAATGCTGGCCCAACACTACCTGGTTGTTAATGCTGGCCCAATTTAAGGACCAGCAGCTTTTGAGACTTACTGGTCCGACAGAATTTCGGTGGTCCTTATTTGCTTTTTAAGCAACCTTCACCTGTATTCTTACTGTGTTTTGTTCTACTCAGAGCAATTATTGTAATTTCATTTAAAACATCCTTCATCAGTTTGAATTTTCATTTTAAACAGCTCTAAGATCATGTTTGAAAAATGATATTCTTGGTAAATTCAGTGGTCAATGGGACCAGCTGCCTTCCATGAGTCCACAAAAATCACTGGACTCGGTCTACCAGCCAGTGTTAGTGTTAGGTCAAGCCCTGATGTACATAGGTGTTAATTGCATAGTCTTTCACCATGCCTGGCTTAAACTTACAACTTTGCCCTAACCCTCATTCTTCTGAATAATTAGTAATCCAGCCTCATCATCATCATCATCATCATTTTGAATGATTTCATCACTCTAAAGGAGTATACTCTCAATATAAACTATTTACACATAATCATGAGTAGCATGTATGACTGACTGGCTACCTCTCCTTAATAGTGTTCACGCATGGATCCAGAGGGGGATGGGGTCTGGACCCTCTTGGAATTTTTACCAAAATGTGGTTACCTTAGATATTTACACACATCGTTGCAAAGGGCTTTGAGTCTGATCAGGACAACTCATTTAGAACAATAGCCTGTTGGTCCCCCCTTGAGGAAAATAGCTAGTCAGGCCCCTTCAAGTGAGAGACAAAATAATCGGTCGCCACCACCCCTCTGAAAAAAATTCTGGATCCCTGTTATAATAATGCTTCCTCTCCTTAGTTATAATATATATATTATATCTATCTGTGTGTGGTTACTTTTATTCCTTCTCTGAACCCTGATGAAATCTTCATTTCTCAAAATATTATTTAGTTTATACTGAGTTATGTTAAGTTGATAATGAACAAGTTTTACAACTTATATTAATCACTCTGGACACCTTTTTTTTTTTTTTTTTTTTTCAAAAAAATGCCGAGCATAGCCTTTATTTGCCAGTCAGCTTTATGCTGAAATATGGCAGGCATATATGTGTGCCCCCACCCGGATTTGAACCCGGATCGCCAGATTAGACGGCAAGCGCGCTAACCAATGAGCCACGGGGGTCACTCTGGACACCTCATTGCTGATGGTGTACCTCGCCATGAGTGTATAAAACTGTTATTTAAATCTTTAGCCTGTTATGTTGTTGTATTGTTTTATGTTGTTTTCAATGTATCATTAGTGTGTTTGTTGTTTATGTTTGTTAATTATATATGTTTAGTTATACAGTAAAGTTCCGCTAATAAGACCACTTTGATTATTTTGAAATCATGCAAATATTTGCCAGTTTTAGGTCCCAAAGTATTAAATTTAGAACAAAAAAGGTCCGCTAATAAGACCGATTCGCTATTAAGACCACCTTTTTGACTGGTCTTATTAGCGGAACTTCACTGTACCTGTAATATACTTCACCATGATGGCAAATTAACAAAAAATTAACCATGCACAATTATTAGAGTGTTGCCATTATGTTCTTTCACTATTCATTTTAAATACCATGTGTTGTGAATATTTCCAACTGGGAAATTCAAAATAGTTCAAAATATTTAAATTGTATGAATGATAAAAAATGTATCCTTAAGTTTCGAGCAACAAACATTCTTCTCTAAAATTGCTGCTCTAAGTATATGCTGCAATGATTGTGTGTTTTTTTCGAAACAGTTAACAAACAGTATACTTCTGTAAATTCAAATTTCAAAAAATTGTTGGAACTGGCTATGTTATAATCCATGTTTTGTAAATTATGTGTTTTCTTACTGTAACAGTATATAAGTAATAAATTAGTCTTTGAAACTTATTCACATGACTTGGAAGATGTAGCTACATGCATTTTCATGTGTATCTAATTAGTTACCCGGTTACACTCATTACGGATGTAACAATCCAAGTTATTTTAACATCATTCATGAGAAATTTTGAATCTAAAAGATATTACTACATAACTAAATTGCTTAAAAGTTAATCTAAAGATGTCAGAATTTCTTATCTAAGAGCTTTTTCCTAACCTTACTAGATTTACATAGTAATTAATTTATGTCAAAATATCAGGTTATCCTGGAAACGTGCAGACTCTGAATCTCCCTTTAAGCATCTCAATTTCAGCTGAATTCTCATCTCAAATGTTATCATTTGTCTTTGAGGTAACTTCCATGAGAGGTTGGACACAAAATTGGCTCAACAAAACAGAAACAGAATCTAAAATTCAGACTCTGATTACAGCAAAATTTTATTTGAACTGAGATTTCTACTTGAAATGCTTCTGTAGATCGGGACCAGCTCAGATAGATATCATGATAATCATAGTAATAACGACGTTATTTTAAGAGGCGACACAGTTGGGCAAGCCTAGTCTTCCCTGTGAGCCTCAACATTTCGCTGGCTTAGAATTAGAAGGTCGTAAGTACAAAATCAATATTTTGAGAACACACGAAAAAACTGTCTGAAAACTACTCTTTACTTAATATGTTTTAACTTCAGTTTGGTCAACCTGACCACTTCCGATGCTCATAAGAAGCACCTTGAGATGCAGATTTCAAATATGTATCAGTCTTATAAGGTTGTGAGTAGTATGTACTACCTTCTAATTCTAAGCCAGCAATTTATCTGTGTACCTGTTACCATGGTTAAGGTTCTATATCGACTGTTTTTGTTTTGACAGATGTTGATGGTCTACAACACTTCCCTGAGGATTTTGACGACATGACCGGTGCTAGAAGTAATAACTCTGCTAGAGCGAGACGGCGAGCCGGGTACAGTCCAAGTCCCAGGGTATGTCTCCTCTATATATCACTTTAAAGGTTTTTTTCAAAATCTAGAATTCGGAGTTGTTGCTATAGAAAAAAATTAACTTTTCTCCCGAAAATAAAAGGTATTTGATGAAAATATTCAAAGTATTGACCAAGTTATGGTCATTTGAACTTATGTAAGCTTTAATGAATGAATGGTATTATCGTCTGCAAGGACGGTTATGTAATCATATCGTGTGGCACTGACCCAGATTTAAAGTAGCTTTCCCTACACGTGTCTCGCTTATTCGGAATTCAGCTGTGAGGTCATAGATGACAATAATACTGTAGAATCTGGTAAATGGACGCTTATAATTATTTTAGTGCCACTTTTGATATAGGCATTTAATACAATGCCAAATAAAATGCCCCTTTTTACAATTATTTAGATTAAAGCCACATGTCTATTAAGTCACATATATATTTAGCCTATTTTGACAGTTGACATTTAAACCAGCTGTAAGAAAACGAACATTAAACATGTTAAGTTGGTTTGAGCTTAAATAGCAGCAACCAGATCGCCTCCCATGAGTACTCTCAGTGCTTTGATTGGTGTAGGGATTCATTCTTATATTACCCAAAATTGACTTGCGACTTATTTTCAGGATTGTGTATTATGTCTCAATAGAACCGTGTAGTTCTATTATATTATATATTACAGACACCGAGTGGTATGGGATCACAGGCCAGTCTGGATGTTGAACGAATACAGAGGAAGAATGACGAGAGATTACGAAAGCTCAATCAGATGGGTATGTACACTTTCTGTATAATGATAATATAAAGGTTTTTATTTCTTAGTCCCCTACAAGTTTTTAACCGGTTTGCCCTCTGTCCGTCAAGGATTCTGGATCCTGCCATAACTCAAACAGTTTCTATGCTAGGTTTATGAAACTTGATATGGAGATAGGAATCCATAAGGAGATTATGCATGTGACGTCTAAAAAATTGTGGTTGCTATGGATACGGAAATAGTGAAAATACTTTAAAATCTGGATCCTGTCCTAATTCTTAACAGTTTCCCAGCTAAGTTTCTTAGTTTCCCAGCTGAATAGTTTGAGCTTCTGGAAGATGTTGCCCTTTGCAGGTGATACTGTAATAGTCGCCAAATAACCCTTCTGCTTTACAACAACTTGTCCAGTGTATTGAGGATCTATCACAAGTTGTCAATTGATATAAGCCAGTTCCGGAAATTTTATTAAGCAAGCCAATGGCAATATCAATAGACAATCAAGCCAATGGCAATATCAATAGACAATCAAGCCAATGGCAATATCAATAGACAATCAAGCCAATGGCAATATCAATAGACAATCAAGCCAATGGCAACATCAATAGACAATCAAGCCAATGGCAACATCAATAGACAATCAAGCCAATGGCAATATCAATAGACAATCAAGCCAATGGCAACATCAATAGACAATCAAGCCAATGGCAACATCAATAGACAATCAAGCCAATGGCAATATCAATAGACAATCAAGCCAATGGCAATATCAATAGACAATCAAGCCAATGGCAACATCAATAGACAATCAAGCCAATGGCAATATCAATAGACAATCAAGCCAATGGCAATATCAATAGACAATCAAGCCAATGGCAACATCAATAGACAATCAAGCCAATGGCAACATCAATAGACAATCAAGCCAATGGCAACATCAATAGACAATCAAGCCAATGGCAATATCAATAGACAATCAAGCCAATGGCAACATCAATAGACAATCAAGCCAATGGCAACATCAATAGACAATCAAGCCAATGGCAATATCAATAGACAATCAAGCCAATGGCAACATCAATAGACAATCAAGCCAATGGCAACATCAATAGACAATCAAGCCAATGGCAATATCAATAGACAATCAAGCCAATGGCAACATCAATAGACAATCAAGCCAATGGCAATATCAATAGACAATCAAGCCAATGGCAACATCAATAGACAATCAAGCCAATGGCAATATCAATAGACAATCAAGCCAATGGCAACATCAATAGACAATCAAGCCAATGGCAACATCAATAGACAATCAAGCCAATGGCAATATCAATAGACAATCAAGCCAATGGCAACATCAATAGACAATCAAGCCAATGGCAACATCAATAGACAATCAAGCCAATGGCAATATCAATAGACAATCAAGCCAATGGCAACATCAATAGACAATCAAGCCAATGGCAACATCAATAGACAATCAAGCCAATGGCAATATCAATAGACAATCAAGCCAATGGCAACATCAATAGACAATCAAGCCAATGGCAATATCAATAGACAATCAAGCCAATGGCAACATCAATAGACAATCAAGCCAATGGCAATATCAATAGACAATCAAGCCAATGGCAATATCAATAGACAATGAGTGTCAAGACTCTTCTTGTCATATGACACCAGTAACACAAACATACTCATCTTTCCGTTGTAAAACAGACTCCGCCATATAAACGACGTTAAAAATAACGTCATTAATGGCATATTATGACATCATTTAGGAGAGAAAGTGACGTCATGTAAACGTTATGATAGTGTAGTATAAAAATAACATATTCGTTGTACTAAATCAGATACAAGGAAAGTCATGACTTGTGATAAATGATGTTATTTGTTACATGCTACAGGTGGAGATGATGTTTCTATGGGTAACCCAGATGATATCCTGGACAGATTTATGGCTAAACAGAGATATAATAGGTGCGTGTTTTGTATGACATAGTGTGCTATACTGTATGATAACCCAAAGACCTAAATATACACAGATTGGACACTTAATTGACAACAGAGAGAAAATGCAAAATAGCATGCAGCAGATTCTGATATTTGGCATGAACACTTTTGTTTGTCATCCTTTTTTAATGAACTATAACTTATTTTGAAGAGCTAAGCTTCTTCTACTGCATGATATAACTTATTTTTGTATAGCAAAACAGGAGATATAAGGTATTAAGGAAAAACGAGATTTCGCGAGATTTCAGAAAACTGCCGCGAGATATTGTGAGATTTGGTAGATTTTTCTTTGTATATTTAGGTCTTTGGATAACCCCTACCCACCACCTCACTTTGCTGTTTGTATATAATCACATGATTACTGTTTTATCAAAGCACTTACGAATATATTGAAATTACGCTCAAATATAAATTCTGTATAATTTTTTAACAACTGCAAATTTGGTGACAGATACAGTTTGAAAGGGTTCATTATTAGTATTGCAGATCTATTTACCCAAAGCTTTATAAATGCAACAGAATTATAAAGAATTTAAATTTGGGTGTTAAGATTTTCGTAAGTGCTTTGATTAAATAGTACCCTGGTTTCGCAACACTCACAACTTTTACATTACCTTTAAGATACTCTGTGATTTAAGAATTTCATGAGTTTGTGAAACAAAAAGGAATTTTAAGATTGTTACATTTTGTTAAATGAGTTCTGACTTGGCTGTTTAATTTCGACCATTCTGTGATTTATTAATTAAATTATCTGGTGGTAGTTAGAGCTTTCTAACATTTGCAAAATTATTGTGTTATGACCAAGGCTAGCATTGGCCTTGAAAAGACCTTGAATTTGGTTTTAACCTTAAAAAGTACTTCAATTTTTAGTGTTGCCTTGAAAAAAAATGCCAAAATGTTTCGTGAATTTAACAGAAAGTTGTTGAATTTATATAAATATAATGATTGACCTGATATATACAATGTTAATGTCTTATGTTATATTACCTACATTTATATATAATAACTGACATAATAATATATACAATATTATATAATATTTATTATTATATTACCTACATTTAGGAGTATATACAGCAGGTATATCATGTACGGGTAGTTTATATACTCTATACTATAGCTCAACCTGGAATGGATTATTTCCTTTTTAACTCTGCTAGTTGTGTGGAAATTCATAGCTAGAATTTGAAGTCTTCTTTAATCTGACTGTGTGTTAATTGTCTACTTTTCTTAATTAAAAATAATAATTCCAGTCTGTTAGTTTGATTTAGTGACGATGTACCTATTAGCAGTGTTTTCTTACTTCAATTTTCTTAAAAAGAATTCCTAGGATACCTGTACTTCATGCTTGGGTTGGGTGTTTAAAACGTGACCTTTCTTTACGAGTCGCAAAATTGAAACCAAAAACGTCAAGATATCATAAATTGTACACATTTAACTCTAAAAGTGTTGGCCCACATGGTTCATTTGTATATTACAGGTGTGTTAATCTGGATAAAAGAGCTATGATTTCTGACCAAAATAAAAGTTATTTGATGAAAATTAATATCTCATGAAATGGCAAAGTCATGGTAAATTTAATCTGCTCCGAAAGGATTTTCTTAATACAAACTGAATTAATTACGGAAACAATGTCATTGAAGGCCTCTTGTTTGGCAAAATGGTCGGCTGCATACCATTTTCCTGATTTTTAGTCCACCGGAGGGGACTATAGGTTTGCCCTCCGTCCGTCCATCCGTCAAACAATCTGGATCCTGACATAACTCAAACAGTTTCCAAGCTAGGTTTATGAAACTTGGTATGTGGATAGGGGGCAATAAGGGGATTATGCACGTCTTAATAAATTTTGATTCTGACAAAAATTGTGGTTGCTATGGCAACGGAAAGAGTGAAAATATGCCCAAATCTGGATCCTACCATAACTCAAACAGTTTCCAAGATTCTGACAAAAATTGTGGTTGCTATGGCAACAGAAACATTGAAAATGGCTTCATACCGGTAGGGGACTTCTGTATTGCTTGCAATTCTTAATTACTTGTTAAGTTGGCCCTGTTGACATCCCTGATATTACTGGGTATGTTACTATGGTAATATTTGATATTTTATTGCTACGTTCAGTGACCGTAGGAACACTATATGTTCCATCTGTTCACCTACGTGTAAGAAAGGAGGAAAACATACCTGTGTGGATGGGTAAGGTGCAGTCACATACACATGCATATAATTTATAATATTAATAATTAATCTTAACATAATAAATTTTGAATTCCGCCTCAATAACCTAGTAGACCGGTAGTGCGTACGCTTCGAGGTCTCGTGTTCGACAGGCCATGACATACTTGGGGTGTTAGATTTAAACAGTTAAGAATGGTATGGTATACATCCCTTGCTTAACGCTCTGCATAGACTATTAGTTAGTACCAGGTAACTGTTGTTTCGCCCGATGTCTGGGTAATGTGACTGGGTAGTCTCCATATGATAAAAATACTGTTAACTAGTGGGACTTATAATATACTAAGCAATATTTACTCATTTTTACTCCAATTAATTGTGAGAAATTATACAATAGTGACTCAGTAGGTGCTTAATAATCTTGTTGCACTTGTATCCTTTTCAAATTGCTTTTAACAATGTTTAAAATTTTGGCATTCTATTAACATTTGTTCGATCGAGTTACATGTCTCTTCGTGGTCTTTACATGGCTCTTTCACCTCTTTTATCCTATGAATAATTTTACCAATACGCCACAAACCCATTCTTCGTCACCAGCATTTGTCTGGGACATGCACTAACGAGTAAGCTCTGATGTATTAGAATAAAAAGGAAAATAAATGATGATTCATTGACAAATATTACATTAATGCAGAGTGACGTCACTTTGGTATACCACTGATTGTACAGTTAGTGTTTGACCAAACAATAAGACCATTCCAGGTTGAGCTTGCTGAGTGAGCTAAGTTATTGTACGATAGTGTGTGTTGGCTACGCTGAGTTGGTTTGTGATATGAGCAGTATAGAGCTCTAAAGCTCTAATTAGAAAGGAACCAAGATTTCCATATACAAAGTTCATCTTCAATTTCCTTACTCGCTAAAATCCTCGTCTGTGGACATTTACTAACGAGGGATTCGCAGTCAAATGGGTTTTTTTCTGTCAGAAAATATTATAAACTGAACGAACCCCGATTTACATTCTAGTGTTTACTGTAGAATCAGAATTTTCTGTGAAGGATTAATTTTCGCTATTTACGAACATTTATTATTGTGAGCAAAAACAACTGTAATAAAATGCAAAAATTAGTTCTTGAACATTTAACCTGGCATACTACTTTAGAATAACAATTTGGCAAAATTTTGACTTCGCAAAAATATGTGATATTATAGTATTGTGTGTTATGTTGTATAGTACGGAGAATTTGACCCGATTCTTGACCTTCTATTAGTATAATTTAACAGCTGATATGTTGTCTATATTTAAAATCCCAGATGTATGTTTTCATAAACAGGGAGTATCACGAAGACCCTCAATGTGTAATACCAACACAAATGTAAAGGACCGATATTGCATGATTTGTTCGCGGTTATAATTTATTATTCAATGCAAGAACATTGTAATATATTCGTGCATAATTAAAGGTCAGGATCAGGTCAAATTCTCTGTGCTATACTGAGTATAGTATACTTCGAAATGTACTTATTGTAGAGCTAGTTATCAATAGTATCATAATGTTTGACGCCAATTAGCAAATATATTTATTTTTGTTGATAATATTATTCTAGCGGCAGCATCTGTTCAAGGTATCTCCCTTATATTAGATAAAGTTCTCTCACCCCCATTATAAGTGTATACTATAAAGTATTTTCTTAATTCCAATGAACATACTTTGGTATTTATTCTGTTTACTTTTTACACAAGTATTACCATACCTTATACTTCTATATTATTTGTAGATAAATCAATCTACAAATATTATAGTGATCCCCTTTTTAGGGATATTTTACAACTAGATCTTATACTTCTAGTTTCAAATTTTATATTTTATCAACATAAATGCCGAGATTGTTTTGCACAGATACATATTCATACCATTCATTTTGTTCCTACCATTCTTGTCGTCATAAACCAATTATAAAGCTTTCTTAAATTCACTAGTGGTGTTATCCATTTTTATGCCCCCCTATCGATAGTGATTCACCTGTCCGTCCGTCCGTTCGTCCGTCCTGGTTAACCCAAATTGACCGTTTCTTCTAGCATTAATATGGCTTGCTACAAAGCTTTCATACTTGCATGGATGTTGTGTATGAACACTCTCCACACGACAGTACCACCTCACCCCATTTTGACCTTCACCTTGACCTAATTTTGGACTTAGACTTATTTATGGACAAGGCTTCCACAGGGGGCATAAGCGTTTATTGAACGCAGTCTTGTTCAGTATCATCTTTTAGCTAAACTAACATAAGTCTGAACTCTAGAAATAATATTAGGTTAAATCAGTTCCTCTTAAAAGTTGTTTTTTTGTCTATATTTAACTTCGGCCTTCATAAGCAGGTAATGTTATGAATAACCATAGACCCCTATCTCATAAACACCCCAAGTAGAAATCGCAGCTCAAATTGAGATTATGCTCAAATCAGAATCTGAATTTAAGATAACGCTTATTTTTTACTGTTTTAAACTCAGAATATTGTTTCTATTTGTGATCCAGCCTCCCATGGAAACTAACTCCAAGGTATATGACATTATTTGAGATGAGATTTAACTTAGATTGAGATGTTTCGGAGGGTCTGGGAGCGATGTGATACCAACATGTTCGCAAATCAAAAGGACTGATAATACATGTTTTGCTCATAGAAATGGATAATAGTTGTTGTTGTTATAATTATATTGTTTAATGCCCTATGTATAAATAGATGCTGTAGGCATGTAGTATAAAAAGATGCTATAAGCATGTAGTATAATGTTTTATGTTTATTTTTCAGACCTCCATCAGGACAAACGTTAAATGATGACTCATGGCTACGAGTAGGAAGCCAAGTGTTGTGAGACTTGTCTACTAGCTGAACGTACCTTAACGCGTCTCCTCATAGTGTACCTGCGATAATGAGACACGTCTACTGTTGGAACGTACCGTGACGTGTCTACTCTTAGTGTACCTGCGATCGTGACACTTGTCTTCTGTTTGCCTGTACCTGTGATCTTCCAAATTCTCATCTAAAGTGCCCTTGACTTGCATCATTTACATATCTTACTGTTAAATACTTCACAGCATATCAATATGGACACATTCCTTACTGCTTACTGATATCCTTACTGATGTATCAATCTTTACAGGGTGGCCACATAAAATGAAGAAAAAAATTCCCTGATTTTTCCCTGACTAAAAGGAATCTGCAAATATTGTGTATCCTTAAGTCGACACAGATTGGTACTATATACAGAACAACCTCTCCAGATCGGCCCTCTGTAGAGCAACAACCTCTCTACAACACCCTCAAAATTTCCCTCAGGTGATATTTACTCTAAATTTAGCATCAGTAGAGCAACAGCCTCTACACAATGGCCAATATGTGCAGATTCCAAAGGGTGTTGTTCTACAGAGGTTGTACTGTATTAAAATACCAGTCTCACCTGAGCAGTTCTCAATACTAGTTAATATGATTATTGAATAATTGTCACCGATATATAAGTAGGGTGGCCACAGACTCTGGAAAACAGGGAAATTATTTTAAACTAATGTCTACGAAGAAACTTGTATTTTACACGTAAGAGATTTGACAGCTTAACACTTGGACAAAATAACATTTTTTTCGGATTTCGGTGTTAATGTGCTATTATAACTACTATTCATAGTAAGTGAGTATGTGATTTTTTCTTGAATGCGTAATTATATCACAAGGCGCTTCTTATGAGTCTATTTTCATGAAAATCAGAACAAGTCATGTTGACCAAACTGAAGTTGAAAAAGCTTGTTTTTTCATAAGTTAAGAGTAGTTTTCAAACATTTTTTTCTTGTTTTCTCAAAATATTGATTTTGTACTTACGACCTTCTCATTCTAGGCCAGCGATATGTCATTGTGATTATTGTTTGTTACAAACCATTATGGTTTCAACTAAATATGTAGCAGTGATGATTTTTGAAGGCTTATGTTAAATTTTGTGTTATAATACATTCCACGTTTTGAAACAATAATTATTTGAAAACGAAAAGAAAATTTACTACAATGATTTTCAGTCTTTTTTAACATTCCAAAGTATTATTTCATTAATAATACAAATGAAAAATACAATTTCATTAAATTTTAAACAAGGTTGTAGAATTCTAGTAATTCCAAATAGACCGGGAGATTTAATATTTTTTTGCTGATAATTCCTGTAAAATGAATGTTTTGTATCACAGGTCTTTGAAAAGTAACCTAGACCACCTGTATAATTCTATGGTCTTAGGGTACTTTTCATGGACATGTGTGTTGTATAGACAACATGATTTGGGTTTGTTAAGAGTTGAAGACATCAGTGTATTGTACATTATGACTGTTGATACAGAGAATGTTACTATGTTATTAGTGCTATGTTTCTGTAAATTGATTTGTATATGTAAAATCTGTGCTTGAATTGTTATATCATACGGCAGTCCGAGTCTTTGAAAAGACTTTGACGATGGTCGAGATGTTTTGCTTGACTGACTCTCATAGCATTATTTTTATTGTCTGTGAGTTAAACTGTAATATTTCATATATTGTTCCTTTGGCGCAACAGGGTTGTATACTTGATAGAGAGAGATACAACCTTGTTGTGCCAAAGTGATGATATTTGGGGGTACATTTGGGAATGTCACATTTAGCGACGAGTATCCCACCAACTTCATCAACAGAAATTGGAGTTTTGGGTTCGAATCCCACCCACCGGATGAGAGTTTGTGTACCACATGTAAATATTTAATCCCAGGCATTCATGAAAGCCAAGTGGTGTGTCTGTCTGCAAGGCAAATAAGTAGTTAAAAATTACTAGTATCAGTGATAATGAAATAAATATTGGCCATAGGATATGTTATAGTGCGCCCATGATAAGGAGAAAGGCGGGAAAATTGGTATGTTCCTAAACGGTGGATTAATCAGTTGTGCACGATTTATCAGTGATTTTTTTAGTACAAAACTGACCATATATGTTTACTTTAGTAATTTGTAAAACCAATTTTGCAACAGATGACGAAACCGATTCATATGAGTAAACATCAGATTATTAAAAAACTTGGATGTTTAAAATGGCATAAAAGTGATCAATGAATGTTAATTAGATTTTCAAGATACTCACCAACTTTTAAGGAATTAACTTTCGCGTGTACAGCGCTTACGAGACTTGTTTTATAAGGCGCTATATAAATATTTTCAATTATTATCATGGGCACACTATAAAACATTTTTCATTAGAACATACATATCATACATGACAAGGTCTCTGCTTATTTACAATGTATATTATTCATGTATAGTATTATAATATAGATTATGTTTAAATGTAAATAGTTTATTTATTTTACCAAAGGTATCTGTGATGAAGATTGTGTTGTATTTTGTTCCGTCCATATATTTTTTTTTCGTTTAATTATGTTTGTGTATTTATGACATTTGCTGCAGTATGTATGTATGATTATCGCGTAAGTACCATGTAGACAGCTACACAGCAATTCATCTGCATTTTATCCAAGAAAATAATTATTTTTCTTTGTAAATGTTCTCGTACTTTATTTCATTTTGAGCTCAGTTTAGCCATTTATTTCATTTTGAGCTCAGTTAGTTCATTAACACATACTGCCTAGTAGTATTTATTTAAATTTCATCTGAAATGTATTTTTGGAGAACGAATGTTTATGACGTACAGTATGCATACTTAAACTTGAAATTTTAATTGTATTGCTATTTTGAAAATTCATTAATGAAATAACTTGTTAATATAAACTGTAATTCTACCCTGTATGTGACAGAATAAAAATTAAAACTTTCTAATGAAATTGCCAGTACATGCTAGTGCATGTGCCTAAATGTTATATACATGTATAATATTGTATATAAATATTTATGATACTAAAAACTAGTATGTTTTCAAATAAATCATATTTAAAATCTTATTTGTAAGGACACTTGACAAATAGCGACTTATCATCCTATGGGCCTTAGAATTGCTGGGAATTATACTTTGGGTAGGTACAACAACTAGATTCAAATTACATTGGTGATTTTGAGACAATTAAAAATGTTTATAACCACATCCACAGAAAGATTTAAAAAGAATCAACCTAATTTACATAGCGTCACGTTAAAATGAAAAGGTCATATCTGCAATTAAACTAAGAGGGAGATTTGCCTTTTCCAGTCTTAGATGAAATAGTTGCAGCTTTTGTTTCCTTTTTTTCTACCCATTAAATACATGTCATTATTTCTGTAAGCATTCTCTCTGTATATTATTTTACTCAATTCCTGTTTATATTTATTGTTTAGTTGTGTTCAGTTTTAGTTGTTTCTGTAATATTTCGTATTATTTTCCGTCATCTTTAAAGCTTCATATATTTGTATAGTACAAACAAATTAAATTGGTCCTCGACCTTTATGCATGAATATATTACAATTATCTACGAGAAAGTTGTATATTTCTAGTGTCTTAAACACTTGTACATGATTATACTTCCTAAGCAGATTAAATCAATTTGTACAAGAAAGTTGTGCCTTTTGGATTATTTAAATAAGTGTCTCTAGTTCACCCTCATTCAAATTCTGTTGTTAAATTATATAAGTTAATACATATTTCGAAGGTTCAAGGACCATGTTAATTTGTTTGCACTATATTTTAAGTGATATTTGAGATTTGTATAAATGAATTAACATGCATTGTTTTTGTTATGTATATGAGAATAAACTTGGATCATTATATTTACTCAGTTTGTGCTTCAGATTTATATAAGTATGTAAGTTTTCTTTTGTGTACATATGTATTTGTATTTCATCATGTCTACCCTACCTTCCTATCCTAGCCTACCACCCTACCCTAGCCTACCATCCTATCCTAGCCTACCACCCTACCCTAGCCTACCATCCCTTAGCCTACCATCCTATCCTCCTGCCTACCACCCTACCCTAAGCCTACCATCCTACCCTAGCCTACCACCGTACCCTAGCCTACCACCCTACCATCCTAGCACCCTACCCTAGCCTACCATCCTACCCTAGCCTACCACCCTACCCTAGCCTACCATCCTATCCTAGCCTACCACCCTATCATAGCCTACCACCCTACCCTAGCCTACCATCCTACCCTAGCCTACCACCCTACCCTAGCCTACCATCCTACCCTAGCCTACCATCCTATCCTAGCCTACCACCGTACCCTAGCCTACCACCCTACCATCCTAGCACCCTACCCTAGCCTACCATCCTACCCTAGCCTACCACCCTATCATAGCCTACCACCCTACCCTAGCCTACCATCCTACCCTAGCCTACCACCCTACCCTAGCCTACCATCCTACCCTAGCCTACCATCCTATCCTAGCCTACCACCCTACCCTAGCCTACCATCCTACCCTAGCCTACCACCCTACCCTAGCCTACCATCCTACCCTAGCCTACCATCCTATCCTAGCCTACCACCGTACCCTAGCCTACCACCCTACCATCCTAGCACCCTACCCTAGCCTACCATCCTACCCTAGCCTACCACCCTACCATCCTATCCTACCACCTACCCTCCATCCTATCCTAGCTTCCTTTCCTACCATTCTACCCTAGCCTACCACCCTACCCTACCACCCTACCCTAGCCTACCATCCTATCCTAGCCTACCACCCTACCCTAGCCTACCACCCTACCATCCTAGCACCCTACCCTAGCCTACCATCCTACCCTAGCCTACCATCCTACCCTAGCCTACCATCCTAGCCTACCACCCTACCCTAGCCTACCATCCTATCCTACCATCCTACCCTAGCCTACCACCCTACCATCCTATCCTAGCTTCCTTTCCTACCATTCTACCCTAGCCTACCATCCTACCCTAGCCTCCTAACCCTAGCCTACCATCCCTCCCTAGCCACCACCCCCTACCCTAGGCTACCATCCTATCCTACCATCCTACTCTAGCCTACCATCCTATCCTACCATAGCCTACCACCCTACCCTAGCCTCCTAACCCTAGCCTACCTCCTACCTATCCTACCATCCCTCCCTAGCCTACTATCCTAGCCTAGCCTACCATCGTATCCTAGCCTAGTCCTTTCCTACCCTGCCCTACTGTCTGATAGGATGGTAGGCTAGGCAAGGATGGTAGGCTAGGGTAAAATGGTAGGCTAGGATAGGATGGTAGGCCAGGCAGCTAGGGTAGGATGTTAGGCTACGGTAGAATGGTAGGCTAGGATAGGATGGTAGGCTTGTAGGCTAGGCAAGGATAGTAGGCTAGGATAGGATGGTAGGCTAGGTAGGAGGTAGGCTAGGCTAGGGTGGAAGGGTAGGATGGTAGGCTAGGGTATGATGGTAGGCTAGGGTGGAAGGGTAGGATGGTAGGCTAGGGTAGGATAGGGTAGAATGGTAGGCTAGGGTAGAATGGTAGGCTAGGGTAGGATGGTAGGCTAAGTTAAGATGGTAGGATATGGTAGAATGGTAG
Organism: Spisula solida; assembly: GCA_947247005.1. Taxonomy (NCBI): domain Eukaryota; kingdom Metazoa; phylum Mollusca; class Bivalvia; order Venerida; family Mactridae; genus Spisula; species Spisula solida. Next base: position 56,266,184 of record OX365948.1, on the reverse strand, counting down.
ACTAGGATAGGATGGTAGGCTAGGGTAGGATGGTAGGCTAAGCTGGTAGGGCTTCGTAGGGTGGTTGGAAGGGTTAGGGTAGGAACATATCCTAGCAGTTTTGTGAATACAAGCCCAGATCAATGACAAGGAATAATATCTCGTTATAAGACCCTTTACTCTGCGGTTTTAATCAATTAATAATTTCCTCTACCTGGGATGCGTAATAACAAATCTATACATGTATAATATATCTAACAATGTAGAAAAAAAACATACAACATAAAATATACTCTAACATCACATTACAAACAAGAAACATAGCGAATCCACAAAAAAAATATTTCACACAAGGGGGGATAATTTTCAAAAACACAGTTCCAGTACAAAACAAAACCCCAAGTATATAGCTCTACATGCTGAAAAACAGTCCTGCGAAGTTTGCTGAGAATTACTACAATACTGATGTTGGTAGATGGTGACACAAAATGTGTCCACCACCCCAACTACCAATCAATTTCACCAATATGACGACCAGTTTTCCATGGATGAAAAAATGTAGGAAAAATATAAGACTACAGCAGCATGAAGGATTTAAGCTACAGTTAAACATTGTTATCTCAAGGAGACAGGACCAAGTGGAGAAAGATCATAGTGGCCTTATGTTCCACCGGGGACAAAGAGGAATAATTAAGTAATAAGTAAATCTCAAGGAGATATCAGGACATTGATAATGCTAGAAGTAAAGGTTCAAGTCAGTATTGCACAAAGGTCAAAATTAAAATATAATAATCCTTCAAATCGAGAATTTTGACTATCCAAAATAAGTTAAAAGAAGATATCAAACAATATAGGAACACGAAACAAACAGAAAATTAGGAAATAAACAGAAAATTAGTAGAAGTAAATACCACGACATTTCAGCAAAAGTAGACAAATTAACCTAAATAGTATACAAATATAAATGATGCTGCATTGCGCTGGTTTGAAATAAAATTGCAATATCACAGGATCCCATCTCTGTAACACGAGAATTGGATGCCCGAGGCAACGAGTGTCTATGGGAGTGACACGAGATATGGAGTCAACATTCAATGCTCAACAGGCATTCCATTTTTATGTACACAGACACTTGTCAGGCATCCAATATCGACGGACAAGAGAAGGCACCGTGTAAAAGTATGATAATACCGTATATCGGGTAATTTTCGCGCGTACCTAATTTTCGCTTTATTCGCGCCCAAACCAATTCGCTAAAAGTGATGAAAATCGATAGTTTATACTAATTACTAGTACTATACGATAACACAATCCGTATAAATCATACATAACCTTTTAGTAAAACTAATTTAACTAAACCACCTATAAAGTGCAAAATTTAAAAGTTTAAACAATTATGTTGTTTAAGATGCTATTTCACCAACAAGCGTATTATCACATATTCATCAGTTTTAAAAGTAAACAAACAGGGGCCAATTTAACAAAAGAATTTTCCCGTCTATTGTATGAAACAATTGAAAATAAATGACGAGGTGTGAACTACATATCTCTGTATTTTACCTGTGAAAATATCTTTTATACATATGACAACGAAAATCGTGTTTTGTTAATGTTCTGCTCCAAATTAAATTCATGCAAAGCTTCGTGTTTAAAAAGGTCTACAAGTATATCTTTTATTCGTATGACAACAAGATAGTTTATTTACTCAGTTCAAAATATAATGCGCGGTACATACTGGTTTTTAATAATATGCGATCCTGCTGTTGACAACAAAATACGCACACCGGTACCAACCGGTACCAACCGGTACCAACCGGTACATACTGGCTTTTAGTTGCGCTAAAACAATCATGTTGGATTAATCTCCCCTTACAAGATGGAAAACGCGGAAAAAAAACAGAGGTAAGAAATCGCTAAAATTAGCTTCGCTAAAATTTGATTTTGCCGAAAATCGCGAAATTTGCAGTATGCGAAAATTACCCGATATACGGTATAAGTTAACATTACAGAACTATGATTACTTTCAAAATGAGACAATAAGATACGTGTAATCAGTAGCACCTGATGTTACATCAGACATTCCAGTGAAAAATTATAAACAGGCATCAACGATAAGATTAAATATTGAATTTCAGGTCAGATAAATAGTAATTACCATCAAGAGCAATAAATGTTGGAAAACCCTAATACAGCGGAAGGTATACAGACTAGGGACAGTATTTTAGCCCTCCACCCAACCCCCTTATATTCCAGGAAGAGCCCTAATGTAGTTTTGACAACACGAAGAAGAAGTTTATTTCGAATGCAGCAATATGTAATTCAAAACTGTATTAATACAAATTTGATATGCTATGCAGCTGATAACATGGTAATGCTCGGGTTTTTATGCCCCCCTATCGATAGATGGGGAGGCATATAGTGATTCACCTGTCCGTCCGTTCGTCCGTCCGTCCTGGTTAACCCAAATTGACCGTTTCTTCTAGCATTAATATGGCTTGCTACAAAGCTTTCATACTTGCATGGATGTTGTGTATGAACACTCTCCACACGCCAGTATCACCTAACCCCATTTTGACCTTCACCTTGACCTAATTTTGGACTTAGACTTATTTATGGACAAGGCTTCCACAGGGGGCATAAGCGTTTATTGAACGCAGTCTTGTTTTCCATTATACAATAAAGGCCCCTTCCCTTGGAACAAAATCCTTAAAATCATGCAGTTTTTCCCAAAAATGAAGTTTTCCTTGACAAAATTATTCCCCATGTTATGAAAATATCAGTATTTTCCCCTCTAATTAAAGGTAAGGCCCCATCCCCGACATTCGAAAAAAAGTCCTAATGCTTATTAAAGTACACCACTAAGCACACAAAGAAATGCACAAGTTACTTTTTACCATAGGGTTACATGTTAAACTGATTATTTTGGTCAGCCTATAATTTTATTTCTCACTTATTACTATTGCACAAATAAACAAGAGGGCCATGATGGCCCTAGATCGCTCACCTGAGTACCATGTCTACCTACATAAACTTGACCAAGTCCCACCCCTGGCAGCCATTATTTCTAAACAAATTATCAAAGAAATAAGAATTTGGAATTCCATTAAATTAAGGGAGGCCCTTGGTGGGGCCAATATTGACCCAGGGGTCATGATTTGAGCAATCTTGGTAAAGGTCCACTATGCAAGGCTTCATCCTAAATATCTAAGCTCTATGCCTTGTGGTTTCTTAGAAGAAGATTTTTAAAGGTTTTGTTACTAGATGAATCAAATTTATTTGAGCAATTTTTAAATCCCCCTATGTCAGGAACATCCAGGCAAAATTTCATTAATATTGGTCAAAAGGTTTCAGAGGAGTGTCATTTAAAAGTGTGGATGGACGTACGACGGACGGACGGTGAGTGATCACAATAGCTCACACTCATACTTCAACTGAACATCTATATTCTACATTATGCAACATAAAACAAATGCACTGTATAAACACATGTTATAATGTTATGAAATTATTAAAATAACAATCATTATTTATTATAACAATGACTAAACAAACCCACATTTAAATAAACAATTACGAATTGCAAGCAATACAGAAGTCCCTACCGGTTTTAAGTCATTTTCAATGTTTCTGTTGGCATAGCAACCACAATTTTGGTCGGAATCTAAATATTTTTGGACGTGCATTATCCCCTTATTGCCCCCTATCCACATACCAAGTTTCATAAGCCTAGCTTGGAAAGTGTTTGAGTTATGTCAGGATCCAGATTTTTTGACGGACTGACTGACGGACGGAGGGCAAACCTATAGTCCCCTCCGGTCAAAAACCGGTAGGGGACTAATAAATATAAACATGCAGCACAGAGTCCAGTCAAAATAATTTGAAAATGAAAGTAGATTATATATATCTTATTTTCTAGCTCAAGACGGTCGGGCCAAATATACCCACACCTGGACCTATTTTCTGACATTATTTGTAAAGTTGCAGTTAGTATCATGAAATAAACAATCTCAACACAGTAACAGAGCTTCAATATCCAGTATTGCTAAGCAAATTCTAACATTCACACAAAAATTTTAAATAAAAATTTCCATTTTCACTCAAAATATAAAATACACATACAGAAGTGATACTTTTTTAAATAAATAATTTAATGACTCAAGTTTATCACAGTTATATATACATCAATACTACATCTATATACAGTTAAACCTGTCCTTAAAGGCCACCCATATTGGTTTATAAAGCACAGAGAACTTGCCATGACTTTTATGCATGAATATATTACAAGGTTCTTGCGTTAAATATATAAATAACCGCGAGCAACTCATGCAATATCGGCCCTTTTATATAGATATGTGTTGATATTACACCCACCTCAAGCATCTTTATGATACTTCCCGATTATGAAAACATACTACAGGATTATAAAGACAATATATCAGCTGTTAAATTATGGTAATAGAAGGTCAAGGTCGTGTCAAATTCTATGTACTATACTAATTTATTTAAGGTCAATTTTGAAACAAAGTTTTACAACTTCAAAAATTGATCACTCTCGAAACCTCATTCCTGATGTTATTCATCGCCACAAGGGGCATGAGAGAGTGAAGCCTGATTTTCCAATTTAACCAGGAGGGTCTAGCAAGAGTATTGCAGAGACCATTTTTAATATGTCTTTGGTACGACACAGCCTGGGATCAATCCCCAGACCTGCGCTCGAAGTAGATGCTCTACTACTGGTGTCAAATTAAAAATCCTGAAAATCATATGCGGCCGACCATTTTTGCCAAACAAGAAGCCTTCATCCACTTAGTTTCATATTTAACAAGTTTTTATTGAATAAAATCCTTCAGAGCAGATAAAAATGACCACAACCTTTGTTGATGTATTTTCATCAAATAACTTTTATTTTTATCAGAAATCATAGCTCTTTCAGGATAGACCAATCCGGAATTCCGGATTTATCAGGAATATTGACATCCCTGTATATTGAAGCACTATTTTTGTTTTGACATGCAGTCTTTTTTTAACCTGTTCAATATTGTCTGACGGGAGATTAAATTTACGGCCTTCAACGTCGCAAACAAGTTTTGTAATAGTGGTCTTAGTTCACAGGTGGTCTTTAACGCAGGTTTTACTGTCTTGACACTTGCATACATGTACCAAACAATCACATATTTTCGCAAGATCCAAATTTCGTGAATTTGGTATTTTGAAGTAGTTCACAAAGAAATGTTCACTATTATAACACTTCAGAATTAATGACTTCTGTGAATTTAGGATATGAAACTACTTGCTCGAATCAGCAAAAGTGAAAAATTATCCTTTATACTCTAAACATATTACCTGCAGAAGTTACTGGCCCGAATCAATAAAAAGTTGTCCCGGACAAGTGCTAATTTTGCAAACCGCAGAAAAAACTACTTACTATGTTTTACTGCTGTTGTAAAAGTTAAAAAAAAGTTCCAGAAAATCTTGAATTTGCGAATATTGCGAAAATTAATTCTTGCGAAAATATGTGACTTTACAGTACTATACAATCATACAGGGATACTATGGGAATGAAATTCTGTATCACAACCCGACCTCGGACAGAAAATAGAATAGCGCCACCAATAACATCACCACACCAAGTAGTAGCCAGATCGCTGAGAGTGATGCTGAAATCATAGAAAATATACAATCATAAGTCATAACACAAACAAAATACATATTTTACAGGAATCCTACAAATCTGAACTAATCCAGATGTGCAGCACTAGAAAGAGTGAACTTTTCTGCAGAAAATAAAAGTAATTTGACGAAAAAATTAAATGCAGTGACTAAGTTACGGTCATTTGACATATCATCAGTTGAAATTTATTAATAGAACAATAATGTTTCAGGGAAGGGAAATGTGCTATTGGCACGGAAACAGACTATAGTCAGACCAGTCAGGGGTGTCAACAGAGCCAAATTAAAAATCCTGAAAATCATGCGGCTGACCAATTTTGGACAAACTAGAGGCCGTCAACCATATATAACTCAGTTTTTCAAACTTTTTATTGAAGAAAATCCTTCAGAGCAGATATAATTGACCATAACTTTGTCATTTCTTGAGATAGTTTCATCAAATAACTTTTATTTTGGTCAAAAAGCATAGCTCTTCAAGGATAGACAAATGCGGAAAATTGACACCTCTGGACCTTAATCTTGTGTTCAGATGTGGCATTATGTTTCAATAGGAAAGATGCTACTTCTATCATTTTGAAACGAAGCAGATATATGCAACAGACCTTACGACAGAGCGTTGTTTGTCTGATGTTTACAAGTAAATCTATTGGATTAAGCAAACATGTGCAATATGAGGCCAAACAAACCAGAGGATCATTGATCACACAGAGAAGACATAAGTTCGATTTTAACTGTACAAATACATGCTTTAAAGACAAAACATTACCTAAACACTTAAAAAAATAAAAAGATTATGGTCGCAGTAGGGTTTGAACCCTCAGGAATATGTCAATAGACATTGTGACTGCTTTTTTGGTTATTAAAGGCCCATAACCCAATAAGGCCTAGGCCGATTTGGCCTATAATCAAACTTGGCCTAGATATTAATTATGCCTATAAGCATTGTCACAAAGTTTAAAGACGATCGGATGAAAACTCTGAGCGTTAAGAGTACAGATAAACTGCTGGACACCGCCGCCCGCTTGCCAAGGGTGTTCCCATAATACGTCCCATAATACGGGCGTATAAAAATTGTGCAGAGACATAGACAGTAATATAATTACCTCGAGTAGGTTCCTGATGAACTCGAACCGTGTTATCTGCAGATATACTTAACAACGTGAAATCCTGACCATCACTTACTGCCTTAGCACTCTCTGATATCGGCATAAAATCTAGGCCAGTAACAAATATACTATGTGCTTCTTTTACGTAGTAAAGTTTCTAAAAAAAAAAAATAGTTCAATGATAAAACTGATCAAATGATGTTTCTTGCTTATAACAAGAGATGTTTGTAATACATACATGCCCCATGGTAGCCAAATAGTCATTCATGTTCAAGGTCAACACGAAATTGTTGACCTACAGACATCAAAATCAATAAGGGTCATCTACTGATGAAGATCAACCTCCATGTAAATTTCACGATTCTAGGCCCAAATGTTCTGAAGTTATCAACTTGAAACCTAGTCTATGTACACACAGACCGACCAACATGTACAAAGCAATACACCCCTCATCTTTGATGGGTGCATAACAAACTATTCCGGATAATATCAGGACACATGTATACAGTACTTATATTCATGAATCATTTTAAAAGCAGTAATGTTTACAAATCATTGCAATGAATCTTACTGGCAGTACGACAAAATGTTTTCATTGATACAGTAAGAATAGTTGTTAGATAAAACAAGGTATATAGACTTAACACTCACTTGAAGACTAAATGAGATATAGACAGCTACGCTTCCTGTGATCATACCAACACCCAAATATATACCATCAGAGCTGTAAGTAAAATATCCATAGTTAAAACATGTATGTATGAGCAAGTAGTTTAACAGGCCTTCCCCAGAAAATGTTTAACACAATGGGGCAATGTTTCTAAAATATAATAGGTTGTTTATTAGGGTCTAATTCAAAAGTCAGCAAATCCCAGCATTCTGATTGGCTTAGACGTGACGTTGACACATCAGTAAACCTCCTGTTTCGCCAATCGTGATCCTCGGACATTACTGACGAAAACGTTCTCAACGAATGTGTGCAGAATAAATCAAACTACAAAGGCCTCTTATAGCTTAATTTTGACATAGCACATTACCCCCATGTATGTTCATCCCCTGCTTTTGTGTTTACGTAAGGAACAGAGCATCTAAACACATTTTGTTTAGCTAACGTAATTCACCAAACGTCTTGTTCGTGACTTTACTTAATGTGTTGCTTCAGAGCTGGTGTTAATATTAACGCCATTTTCCTGGATGGTATCCTAACCAGTACTAACTTATGCTCCACAAGGAACCAGCAACTTCTCCAAATTGACATTGCTATCAAATTTGATGGAAGTGAATGCCATGTCATGATGGAGAATTCAACTCGGATCACCATGTTACAAATCTTTCACATTACCCACTGTCTTAACTATAATTTATATTGTTATCTTACCTTACGGCTAACGATGACAGCACCTCAGTTCCTGCATTCATCACTAACTTAGGTTTATATGATTCACCATCCCATTTAGCAATAAAACACGGATCGGGCGTTGTTTGTCGTTTAATTGGTATGTTTATAGTATATAGATTGAAACCCTTTTTCAAAGTGCCTTCTTTCAAACCAAATCTGAAATAACAACGATGTTTCATCATCAAAGTATTACAGTGAATAACATGTATGCAAATAACTACACCAGTTTGTTTGTGTATTCAGACTTAAAGCCATTTCTCAACAATTTTTCAGTTATATACGGTGGCAGATTTATCTAACCCGTTTTCCTGGACTGAATCCTAACCAGTAGGAACTTACCCTTTACCAAAGGCTGAAACTTTCTACACATGTGGAGAAAAATCTACATTGTTGTCGAATATTCTTGGAAGGGTATGACCTGCAACAACCGGGAACTGAAGATCGCTGCGTTACAATACACTGTATGGTCGCAGTTACTTCAGTGCTGTCATCCTTGGGATTGAAGGTTTGATTCCCTCCCACCAGGTGAGGGTGTATTTGACTTTTTAATATTTAGTGAATATCAACTGTCCAAGGCATTTATATAAGCCAAGTGAAGTGTCTGTCTGCCAGGCAGCTACAGAGGACTGAATGACAGGGGTGTCAATAGAGCCAGATTAAAAATCCTGAAAATCATATGCGGCTAGCAATTTTGACAAAAAAGTGGCCTTCAACCACATTGTTTCCATATATGTGTATAATTTGGTTTGTATTAAAGAAAACCCTTCAAAGCTGATTTAATTGACAATATCTTTGCCATTTCTTGAGATATTTTCATCAAATAACTTTTATTTTGGTTAGCAATCACAGCTTTTTAGGATAAATAAATCTGAAAATCCGGAAAAATCAGGAATATTGATCCCTCTGGAATGGCTACAACAACAATGATAACTTACCGACAAGCTCTAAATCTATGTTCTCCAGTTTTACCTGGCCAGTCCATGTCTAAATGCCTCTTGCCATCTTTAGTATTCCATACTGAGAAACAATTACCTTTAGATATGGTAACAATCTGTAAAGTATGAAAATATCCTGTGTTCAGTGAAATGTTCATGCATACATCACAGGCAATAATAATATCAATAGTTGACTGCTTACTTCAGGGTATTCATAATTAACTGATGGGTGCAAGTTAAAAATTCTGAAAGACCTGAAATTCTGAAAAAATGTCAATTTATATAGTGAAAACAAAGAAAAACAGACTTTTTGGCACAATCAAAATCCTGAAATCAGGTATACATATACCTGAAAATTTGCACCCAAGTGATGAATGATTGCTGATAAAAATTGTGTTTCAATTTTTTTTAAATGGTTTATTATTATTAATACTAAATTATGGCTGCCTCTTGCCTGAATGGTTGTTTGACTTCCTGACAGTTATCAACATTGATAATGAAAACACTGTTATTTGACATAATTTCCAATATATTCCAACCTTAGCAGGGGTGTAGAAATGTTTTCATGTAGCCAGTTAAACATTAAAAGTAAGTGGTTAATTTCTTTCTATGTAAAAAGAAGACAAATATTAAAAGTAACCGACAATAAGCAGTTGATTTTGCCACCTACTGGCTCATTTCTACATCCCTGCAAAGAGTTCAAACAGTTAAACACTGAGAAGATATAAGAATGATCGTACCTTATCACCTTTAGGACTGATATCCAGATCATCTATCTCGTGTTTATGTGCATCTATATCATGTAACTTCACTAATCCATCTGTCTGAAAATTGTAACATAAAACATAATTATACCACAAAGTGCCACAAGGAGCAGACTCTTAAAGTTCATCTTGATAGTTTTGTACTGGATTTCAACAATAGTGATCATTTAATAAAATTAATAGCTAATATACCTCTAACTTTAAGTCCTGGGGTAAAAATGTGGCTTTTTGAAAAACAAGGGATGTTTGTAAACATGTATGCCCCCATGGCAGCCCAATAGTCAGACAATTCAAATGGTAAAGGTCACAGTGACCTTGACCTTTGTCTTACAAAACTAATCTATAGGGGTCATCTACTGTTGATGACCAACTTCCATATAAAGTTAGAAGATCCCAGGACAAAGCATTCTTGAGTTATTGAACGGAAACCATTTGATCTACCGACCTACCGACATGTGCAAAGCAATATACTCCCTCATCAAAGATGGGGGGGGGGCATAATAAATAACGACTTACCTTCCATACCCTAAGATGACCGTCTCCACCACCTGTTGCTAGGATACTACGATCTGGACCAAACTGAACACATTTCTGATAGCCACCATCTTTACAAAAGTCTGAAGTTACACTTTTTAATTTTTCCACTTCAAAAGTCACATGTTTTGTTTGATTTACTGATTCATTTGTGTCAGCGTCTTTATTGTCATTACCCTTTCTTCTCACAGCCTCAGTGGTACTAGACTTATCAGATTTCCCTGCTGAATAATTGAACAAAAGAAGTGTCCATGAAAATCAGTTCTAATACAAAATGTAATAAACGATTCAAATCCAGCCTTTCTGAGTTACAGACCTTCAAATTTTCGACATCTTTAGCTAAGAGCCCATTAACCAGTTTACAGATCATGTACATGTTTTAATATAAAGTTTGGAGCAACCTTCAAAATGGCAACATGCAGTTCAACTAATACCTGACTGTAAGTGTAATATTACATAATTTCCCATGTTAAAATAATCTAGTGAATAGCACAAGACTTATAAAATAAACAAACAGGCAGTATGTTATTTGAAATAAATGGCTACATATGTTTCTATTAATAAGTATTCAAGATGACACAATAAAATTAACTAATGACTTTACCTGACTTAGTAGGGGAAACAACTCTGTATTTTAATGCAAACAAGTGACACTGTTCATCCAAGCCGGCAGCAAACATGTGATTCCTACCATCATATGCGGCACTACCATTCATTGGAGCATGTGACCCCACATCATGCCTACAAACACTTCCAGCTTGAAATCCTTCATCTGTTAACTTTATTTCAAATATTTCCTGCAAGGCAAAGCAATGAAAGCATACATGTTTATACAATGAAAAATATTACATACAACACAGTGACATACAAAACTATCCTTTGAATTTTGCATACATGTGTGCATTTTTCCAGATATATATTCTATTTATCATTTGGAGCTAATTTAATAGCCCCAATTCCTTTTATTAGTTTTAACTGTAGATTATATATTTTTCATAGGTCAGGCTTATAGGTAGGCATTGACCATCTCATGATGTAAATCATTTGAAATCACACAACTTACTTACGAAAATCCCAGAAACCTTTCAGGATTTTTTTACACGGCAAAGTTTTTAACATAGTCCTTAGTTCTACTAACTGAGCTAGCCAGCACATATAGTGAGTTTAATTGAGTCACGTACAGGGCTCGACACTAACACTGGTCCGCTGGTCTGAGACCAGTAAAAATCCAGAAGGACCAGTGAAAATTCTGGAGGACCAGTAACTGTCCTTTTTACAAATTGGACGCTTTTGCCCTGTCGGAACAGTGGCCAAAATAGTTAGTGTCTAGGCCTGACGTACGACACTCTTTCCCCATTATTTGTTGGACATGAAATGTAAGCTATCCTTGCCTTCACGAGGCCCGCCAAGAGGTCTACAAGCGTTTACCAAGCCCATGACCAATGGCATTACTAGTCCGTAGCTCAACCTTGATTGAGCTAGTGGGCGCAAGTCGTGACTCGTGAGTATAGTCCTGGGGATTTTACAAATTAAAGTCCCCTCACTTGATTCAATTCAGAAATTATATAAATAAGGTATTTAACATACAGTGGTGACATGTAGAAATAAATTAGAATGTGAAAGACTTAGAAAATAACATTATATTCGTTACTGAATCCCGTGAGTACGAAATTTCCCAGTACGAAACATATGGGTCCAAATGAAATGGATGATTATGGAGTTATGAATGTGTTAAGGTACTTACTATCGCATTCGAGACTCCCGTTTTAGCTTGGCCTCCACCTCCCGCTACCAAAAAATGTCGTTCGCCGAGAGATTTCACTACATACATAGGAAAATCTATCTTCGCAATCGGTTTTCCTTTCTCGGGCGCCATGTTGGCAGTTTATGAGCCCAAAGAAATAAAATTACAAAAAAGTATAATATTTAAAATCAAAGCACTGAAAGTGTTATCACCTTTGGCCTTTTTACATATAAAACTAAATAATTATACAGTAAACTTCTGCATATAAGACCACTTCACATATTTTGAAATCATGATTTTGGCCAGTTTTAAGGTCGGAAAGTCTTAAATTTAGAACATATCCGATATTAAGATCGATTTGCCATCATTAGTAAATTATCGTCCATTAGAAGATTTTAAAGAGTTGTCTAACCAAATTGCTAGCAAAAAGCGCTATCGAAAGCTTTCCTATGTCTATGCAATGTCATGCTTCCACTGAGCACTGTGCTTGCAGAAAGCAAACCGTTTCTCAGCACTTTGCTAACAAGCATTTTCTTGTGCAACAGACCGCTCGGTAGCGCTTTGCTGTGTTACAGTCCGCTATCCGCAAGCGCTCTTCGGTAGCATGTAAATTTTTGTCATCTGTTACGTAGTGCTTTCTTGAAGCAGGCAATTTCCTAGCAGTGCTACCGAGCACTTAATTGGTAGCACTTTTGTAACGCAAGGGTTCCAGCTTATAAATTATGACTTTAAAACTTTTTCATACTCAACTCAATGCTGTGCTCCAATTTCAAATGGTTTGACTAGTAAACAAGAGGGCCCAAAGGGCCCTAGGTCGCTCACCTGTTATAGCAGTACATGCAAGACCTGTGATTTGACCTAGTGACCTAGTTCTTGGCCCCATATGACCCAATATCGAACTTGACCTAGATTTTGTTGTGATGATCATTGAGACCAAGTTTCATAAAGATTAGATCAAAATTGTGACCTCTAGTGACTACACAAGGTTTTTCTATGATTTGACATTGTGACCTAGTTTTTGACCCTGTATAACCCAATATTGAACTTGATCTAGATTTTGTTGAGATGACCAATTTGACCTAGGTTCATAAAGATTAGGCCGAAATTGTGACCTCTAGTGTCTACACAAGGTTTTTCTATGATTTGACCTTGTGACCTAGTTTTTGACCCCGTATGACCAAATATCAAACTTGACCTAGATTTTGTTGTGATGACCATTGTGACCAGGTTTCATAAAGATTAGGTAAAAATTGTGACCTCTAGAGACTACATAATGTTTTTCTATGATTTGACCTTGTGACCTAGTTTTTGACCCCGGATGACCCAATATCCAACTTGACCTAGATTTTGTTGAGATGATCATTTCGACCAAGTTTCATAAAGATTAAGTCAAAATTGTGACCTCTAGTGCCTACACAAGGTTTTTCTATGATTTGACCTTGTGACCTAGTTTTTTTACCCCGGATGACCCAATATCGAACTTGACCTAGATTTTGTTATGATGATCATTGTGACCAAGTTTCATAAAGATTAGGTCAAAATTGTGACCTCTAGTGACTACACAAGTTTTTTCTATGATTTGACCTTGTGACCTAGTTTTTGACCCCGGATGACCCAATATCGAACTTGACCTAGATTTTGTTGAGATGATCATTGTGACCAGGTTTCATAAAGATTAAGTCAAAATTGTGACCTCTAGTGTCTACACAAGCAAATTGTTGACGGACGGACGACGGACGAAGAGTGATCACAAAAGCTCACCCTGTCACTTTGTGACAGGTGAGCTAAAAACTGATGAGAGGATTTAAGTGTCGCAGCAAAGCAGTATCAGACATGATATATGGTCACTTGTGCTGTATAGGAACAACTCAAGTTTTATGCTGCTGAGCATTAAATAGTTGTATATTTAGTCCAGTGGACTTAAGCATCAGTAGAGCATGAAATAGTTGTATATTCGAAGTTAAGTGGAGTTTAGCAGCAGTTGAGCATAAAATAGTTGTATATTCACAGTTAAGTGGACTTTAGTGGCAGTTGAACATGAAATAGTTGTATATTCAGTCAAGTGGACTTTTGCAGCAGTTGAACATGATATAGTTGTATATTCACAGTCAAGTGGACTTTAACAGCAGTTGAACATGAAATAGTTGTATATTCAGTCAAGTGGATTTTTGCAGCAGTTGAACATGATATAGTTGTATATTCACAGTCAAGTAGACTTTAGCAGCATTTGAACATGAAATAGTTGTACACTAAGTATTCAGTCAAGTGGACTTTAGCAGCATTTGAACATGAAATAGTTGTATATTCAGTCGAGTGGACTTTAGCAGCAGTTAAGCTTCATTTTCTTAATTCATTTATGCATTTGTCATAGTTGCTTGTATGTGTGGTTTCTGTTTTTCCTTTTTTGTGCGTTCCTTTCGTGCTCTGCTGTTTCTGTCAGTGCTTCTTTCCCTGTCCAATGTTTTTGTTGCACGAGAATATAGTCTCAAGTAAATGTTATCTGTCCAGATGCAGGACATCAACATACAGTAAACCAAATTTAATTTTCAGATATTTGGTGTTGATCGAACAAACTTGCTGACAATGCATGCAACACCTTTCTCCATTTGTTTTCAAGAGGTACAGTTTCTGACATCCAAGTTTGACTCCCAGTCGATTCAGAGCATACCTTTCCAGAGTGTTGAGATTTTCCTCCACATGTGGAGATGATGCAGATTCCTTGTAACAGTGTTGAAGACCAGGTTAGCATGTGCAAGGATACAGCTCATGAAATTGGTTAGGTGAATTAGCAGCTGTATATTACCAGGAACACTGGATGCTAGTAATTAGAGAAATCTGTCAAACATGTGCCAGTGGTCGAGCAACTACCAGTGTTCAGAAGCCAACATAATTATTCCCATCAACTATTCCATTTATAATATGCCTGTTTCTAAGAATTCACATTTGACATATTCCTTGGCTAGCTGCTGACAACATGTCAAGACTGCATAAACTTTAAAGACTTCATAAGAATAAAGACAAATGATAAAGAATGGCAACAATTTATTGAGTCAACATATTTGAAGAATACAGGATATTGAGGACAAATAGTATCATAATCTTGGGTTCTTCTCAATAAAATATCCCCATCCTGCAATAGAAAAGTATATAAGTATATAGTGACATTTGGAACAAATTACAGTTATTACAGATATTAAGAAAGTGCATGTAATTTCTTGCCCGAATCAAAAGTGAATAGTTTTTCTATATGCTCTATACATATTTCCTACAAAAGTTAATACCCTACCAAAAAATTCCACAGATAACCCACCTGGACCCGACAATTCTTGAGTTCTTGAACTGAAACCACTTGTACCAACAGAGAGACTTACAGACCGGCAAGCGCAAAACAATATACGGTTATACCCTCATGATGTAGAGCTGTCATTGATAGAAGCGATATTGATGTATCAACAATATTTTTTAGCCGAGCGATTATTGATTCACATTTTGAAATATCAATACATGGGTAAATGAATGGAACCACCCAAAATCATTATTTTCCTGCACAAAACATTTTCTTCTTTAAAATGGAAGTTCACAAATTGTCAAAATGGGTAAAGTCCAACCAATATTTACATCATACATCCAACCGTCGATTGCTGACTATGTACAGTGTAGAATGGCTAAATTAGTGAATCATGACTGATGGGCCAATTTCTTGTTTGTGTATATGAGTAAATCGCTATATTGATGTATCGTTGATACTTGGTCTGATATATTGGAATCGTTGATATGCCTAGGGTCGCATCAATGACAGCTCAAAGATGAAGGAAGGCATGGTCATGAATAACATGAAACTGGGAGATAACTCTTGCCTTGAAAATTTTGTCTTACACATCTACACCTAAAGGTGATCATGCGTAGGAATGTAAGAATCGCTTTCATATTGATTGCTATACGATGGTTCTGTACAGTACCAGGGCTCTCATTTCACCATTTATGGGACCAAATTTCGGCCACATTCCCCTCTTAAATTAATATACATTTTCCCCCTATTTTCTGAAAAAAATTGTTTTGAAAGTCAATGAAGAGCTTTTGTAAATGCGGTTCTGTAGTTGCTGTAGCTGTTGTTAAAGCTTGAAATTGGCTTTTTGTTCAGTTAATATGTATTACTTTTATAATAGTATGGATATTTATAAAAGACAAATTCCCCTTTTTCTTCAAAACAACGCAAAATTTCCTACCTGAGGGCCCCTTACTCCAGTCCCAAAAGTGTAGTGAAAGCCCGGAGTACACATTGATCATTGACCATTTCATGTGATAAAATATGATTTACCTTTGCCACAGATTACTACTATCGTAATCTCCTAGCTTCTCTTTCAGACTCCAGCAGTGTAAGGATATCTCCTTCTCTTACGGGTCCTTTAACATTTCGGATAATTGATCGGTTGCTGTCATCAAGAAATTCAACACGAACCTACAAGAGACAATTAGACATGTTTTTAAAGTAATTCAATGTAATTACTTTGCAATAAATCCATATTATAAAGACCGACGGATAATTGATCGGTTGCTGTCATCAAGAAATTCAACACGAACCTACAAACAGACAATTAAATATGATTTTAAAATAATTCAATGTAATAATAATTACTTGGCAATAAATCCATATTAAAAAGACTGATGTGCGTTGTATTGACGTACGAATTTCGAAGACTGATATTATATAATTGTTTAAGTATTGTGTCAAGTCTCACTAGGCAAAAGAATTTTAACAATATGAACTATGGACAGGAGACAACCCACTCGCATCATTCTGGCACCTGAGGTGAACCATGCATTGTCATGCAATTTTTAATGACCTTTGTTATGTCTCTGTCTAGGAATGGCATTGAAGCCAAAATATCTCCCACTCGAAGTGGATGCTCTATGCTTGAAATCATTCTATAACTCTAGAGTAAATTTGTGTTGTACAACAATTGCGTATTCAACTGGACATCTTCTGTAGAGGTTCCTCGCCTCGCATCATAATTAAAGATTTCCTATTATAATTAATAAATCAGTTTGTTGAGCAATTTAAGACAAACATTATCCATAAACTTAAATTTTTTTGGTTAAATCAAAGATCTAAAAATACATGTGTTTAGATCTTTGGTTAAATTTCAACTTGCAAGAGAGTACATAATTAAAAGAATAGCCAATGTTTTAACGTTGAATATTTGCCTGACTATAACATACCTGTGTACACTGTCCCTGTGATCCAGTTCTTCCAAGAACTTTCACAACCTGAAAATATAACATGTTATTATCATTATTATGTCATACATTTAATACTACAAAATTGACAGTTTTTTTGTGGGGTCAGGTAGAGATCTCACTCTTTAATTGTGTTTCAGAGGGGGACTCAGTTGCTACATTCTAAGATCAATTCCCTAAAGAAGCTCAGCTACAGCAGATATTCCGAAAGTTGGCAAAAATGTTCGGAAATTCGGTCCATTAATGCACCAGTCAATTAAAACCATGCCCCCCCCCCCTAACAGTAACACAGGGGAAGGGCAGGGAACTGTCCCGTGTTTTACCTTTCCAATGTTCCCGCACTGCTGCGAGTCAGAGCTGGGCTTTTTCAGAGCAACAGATAAGGTTTTAGGTCATTGGGTATTTTACCCCCAAGTTTCAATTTTATTTGGGTTTTACAAATTTTAATTCGGTATTTAATAAAACTAATTGGGTAATTGGTCTTTAATGTACTATTTTTCACTATAACATCATTTTCTATTTGCCTTTTCTTACTCCCTTCTCTCAAAATCTATTGGGTTTTTAAGAAAATTAATTGGGTAATTACCCTAATACGCAGCTTATCTGTAGCTGGCTTTTTGTTTCGAACCAAAATAGCAGGGAAATATAGCCTATAGGTATAGGGTGGGCCAAAATGCGGGGGTTATACCAACTGTATGGCCCTAACTATAACGACACCATTTTGATAAATCATTAATTTGATTAAATGACAGTTGTGGACAAAGCCTTGGAAGGCCAATCCTACCAATCCTGGATTAAAAATTGGCAATTCGTATCAAAATCTTCAAGACTTGTCCATCAGATCAGCAAATTTCAGGATGACTGCTACTGTCAACCATGTAGTTTAAGTTAAACTGGACAGCGTTGCATGTGTTGTAACTAAATAATTGGATTCCGATGTTGCAATTTTGGAGACCCGACTCACAACAGGTGCCACCTAGCTCAGTTGGCAGAGCTATAGACTAGTATTATTGGGGTCCCCGAGTCCCACGTGATGTGCAACTACCCAAGAAATAAAACGTTGGGGAAGGAAGTCCCACAAGCCCAGGCGCAATGATGTCCCCACTGGTAACAAACAAGGACAAAGGTCCCGTTCAGTTAAGTATAGCTTCTTACAAGCATGTGTATGCTACAGTCTAGAAGCTAAAATCATGTCTCGAGTCTCTATTATAGGAGTTTGACATCACTTATCACAGATATCAGATCGCGAAAACATATGACAAATCACGAAGTGGCAACGGTTGAACCCCTAATTTAGGCTTATTTTCCATGTCACGGTACAGTCAATCGGATTGCGTAAATGAATGCAATATAGGTTTTTGTTCTACGCCGAATAAATTTGATTTGTGTAGTATCTTAAGGTATTTAAACATACTTTTGCGAGTTTGACTGGCTGGAGTTTGTCCATGTTTTCGACAAGAGACCGGAAAAGGAAATTGCACGGGGTGCCCGTTGCAAAATCATGGAAATGTTTATATCGAGACTAAATAATTATATGCGGATCTTTAAACAATTACTGATTACCTCCCTTATTGTCCGCTCTTTGGATCCAAAATTATAATGAATCCTTTGTCTGTCCGTTGTTTTAATGAAGGCAAGAGTTAAAGAAGAACAAATTCGAGAGCCAACTATATAGGAACAACCAATATAGAGGAAAAATAATGTTCCTGCATTTGGAATCTACTTATGCACCAGCCAATATTTTATCCGGGTACTCTAATAAAAACACGAATGAAAGTATCGCTGTCATCTTTCAGGGTGTCGAAATTCCTGTACCAAAGTCTATTTCCCGGGACTAGGAGTTGATAAGGTTGTCAAATTCCCACCTGTCAGGAAGATTTGTTTGTCTTATTCCCCCTGTATCCCACGCCGCAAGTAGAATTGCACAATCTAAGGAACCAGAACTGATTTAATGAGCCATGCGCAGTCTCGCCGATGTACAAACAATGGGCCATTTTAACTGCCAATACTTCCAGGGAACAGCACATCATCACTGCATGCAGAGGAATAACTGGTTTTGCTCTAACAGCATTGTTTATTTGAAATATCCGATCATGGACCGGTCAACTGCTGATTTTGATGTTGTAAGCATAAGTACTTAATACATTGTTGTAAAGATTAAGAAAATCAACTTTAACACAAAAATGTCAAATACTCATTAATGCAGCTTGAGACAGAGTTAGGTATGTTCCAAATTACCTCAATTTGAAAGGAAATAAGCGTTTTTTTCTACTGATACTTTTTTTATTGTTTCCTTAAACCGTTATTGAAAATGTGTTGGCTGTAATCCACTTTCACTTATTCTATCAATGCAAGAGGCCTCTAAGTGCATACAGAGTCATTTGAAGTTGGGTCAATGGAAATCTTATCTAAATAACTTTAGTATGTGTACTTTTCATTTTTTGTCGAGTATAGTGAATGGAAGAACAAAGGGCTATAATTTTGGCCAAAATCATTGCTGTGTAAACTCTTTCCTTCATGCACATCTACATGTTGAGGCTGTTCATCTGTGAATGTTCGAAGGATATCCTGCCAAACCTGTAAGAGAATTTGCATCCAGAAGAATATGTCTACGGACGGACAGACGGACAGACAAGCTGATCCCAATATACTCCTTACAACTTGTTGAGCAGGGGGTATGATAATTTTGCTGAATTTTGGTTACAACATTGAACAAAATTCCAGATGTGCAAATTATCATGCTTCAAACGATTCCTCAGCAGTTTCATGACAATTGGTAAACTATTTGAATTCGACAAATCCAAATCTAATCCACATTTTTTTCACAGGAAACCGGGTTAATAATATCAAACTGAACAATTTCATTTATAATGAATTTATTGATTTTTTCTCACAATAGCAAAAAGCATATTCTACATTAGACGTCTCTGTTAACAGTGTAAAACCAAACAGCATAAATACAGATAATTTACATATACATACATATATATATTCTATCACAATAGTTATTCAATACTTGTTGACTTTATATTTATAGTGTTGAGATATTAACCTGACCCTCCTCGATACATTCTATCAGAATAATTTAACAGCTGATTTAAGTTATAGTCAGAAAATATTAAGTAAATTTTTAATAATTAAAAAGGGCGAAGCGAGCAAAGCAAAGAGAGTCCTTTTTAGTCATTAAAATTCACTTAATATGTTCTAACAAGCTTGGAATATAACATCCTGCATTTTGATTGGCTGATAGAAATTAGCGCCAACGCATGACGTCACGTAAGATTAAAATTTAATTATTAAATTTTCATTTAACCTACTAAATTTGGCGTTTTTCATAGGCTTATACTGTAGGTTATATTCTAAATGTGGTTATATGTTTTTACAAGCACATAGAACTATAAATATGTTCAAAATATCCTCAAGATTTAATACAAAGGATAATGTACAATTTGCTCAAGGAAATTTATATTATTCAAGACAACACCAGAACCTTGTAATATTATGTATATTCTAATTTATGCGTCAAGGTCAGGGTCAAGTTAATATCTCCACACCTATGCTAACACAAGTGATTGACTCATCACAGATCTTTATAGCTGAAGACATAATTTTGATCAAACAATGCCCAATGTATCCAGTATATTCATATATAAATTATAAAATAAAATATTTCAAATTTAGGTAAAAATTATAAAAACATGATGCATATAAATTAGGCTACAGCGAAGTAAAGTGAAAATTTATAACATAATATCAGAATTTGAATTTAATTAAATTATCTCTCCTAAAACTATTTTCCCGTTCATCCAGTAAATAGACTAAATATACAAAGAATTAGGATGTTTTTCACAGACGACGACAGAATGTCAGCTATATCTGTCGAAATAGTATGCCAAAAACCACATTTAGTAAAATGTATGGATGACAAAATACTAATTTTGCAAGAGTTGCTCCCCTTAGACTTTGAATTATTAATTTATTGTTTACATTTCATTATTTTGTCTACAAACCAACTGGAGGCTGTATTTCGTTTTCTTCCATCATATGGTTTTTTCAACCTTTTGGACCCAACTAAAGTGCTCAAAATGCATCATTTTGCAGATCGGTTGCCAAGTTATTGCATTTTGAAATTAGCCATTTAAGGCATAATGGGACTTTAAGTATGCTTATACATTACTTTTCTAATTAGTAAATTTGTATGATTAGGTTAATATATTACATTATAGATAACAATAGTACAGTGATATTTCTTGAACAAAATTAAACAGCCTGTGCCTTTAAAGTTGGGAAATTTAGCGCAATTTCGGAATTATTAAAAAAGATTGTTTTGGTTAAATTGTTCATAAATTGCTATTTTATACTGATAATACTCTAGTCATATGTTACAACGACTTTTGGCTTTATACTGTAGTTGCTTTAAAACCAGCGAGCACAAAAGGGGGAAATCATGCATACTTTTTGGGAAAGAATTATGATTTTTTGGGAAAAATGGAGGTTATTTTGCTAGGGGAAGGGGCCTGTATTCGGCCCAAAAATGGCCAAAAAAATCACTGTAGTATGTGATATTATGAAGATCTATACATCATAACAATAAACTATTTTTATCTATGCTCTTAAAATTTAAAAAGACTGCAACTAAACTTATATGCAATTAATGTCTCGTACACAAGTAAATATTTTTTGACTAAAATTTGATCAACGTTACCACACAAATCTAGCATCAATAGTTAACAATCGCTTCCATTTTTTAAAATCATAAACACAGAATTTTATCAAATTTTGATACATGTGCATATAATGTGGACGGCTTTTATTCTAGCGAAAGAATAAATTGGAAATTAATCAAATTTCCTGTTAAAAATATTAATTTAAAAATTTAATGTCTAGGACAAAATAATAATTTTGAACAGAATTACAGTGAAAAACACACAAACATATGTATAATCATAAAACAAAAATATCAATTTTGAGCTATACAAAAATAAATATTAATAATACAAACACAATCCAGTCTTAGTGAACACATGGAATTTTCAAAGTAAAAGGCTAAAAAATAACAATATTAGGCTTTCAACCATGCATGAAAAAGTTTGAATGAAATACAAATCAGGCCTCTGTAGATCTTGGGGTTGTCTTCTTTGTCTATATTGCAGGACAAGTGCTTTTAAAAGTATTTGTCAAGGCCTGCAAATGCTTATAAACAAAAAACTTATTAAACAATGACAAATCTATACTAGCCATGATATACATAAAGCCAAAGGCTTATCAGTACCGGAATACGATCTACAAAGTGTGAACTACGAGTAATCTGTTTCAGGGATATGTACTAGATGTTCTATTTTTCATGACATTTACTAAATGTTGTGTTAATATGTTTCTTAACATTTACTAGATGTTCTGTTAACAAGCTCCACAACATTTACTAGATGTTGTGTTAACATGTTTCATCAAATTTACTAGATGTTGTGTTAACATGTTTCATGACATTTACTAGACATTCTGTTAACAAGTTTCAAAACATTTACTAGATGTTCTGTTAACATGTTCCACGACATTTACTAGATGTACATTTACTAGATGTTCTGTTAATATAGTTCAGCACATTTACTAGATGCTCTGTTATTTTTTTAACACCATTTACTAGATGTTCTGTTGCCCTTTACATAGCATTTTAATCAAACTTTATGTTAAAGGTGAAGAAATTGGATGAATATTAGTTGAAAACTTAACAGTTATTTTAATAACCTTAAATTCAATAATATATATTTAATGATTTACAAATGCAACTCATGAAAAATAATATATAAATCAGGACATCCGTGGAATGTGGGAGTACATGTATATATATATATATACAATTATACATTGTTTAGGCCATATTTTTTATTTGATAGGTTTACAAGAATTTTTTCAATTTTTCTTTCCAGAGTAGGGAATAGAACCACAACAAGAGAACCTAAAGGGTCCTTAAGGTAGTTCAGTCCTTAAGGTAGCACAGTCCTTACGGTAGCACAGTCCTTACGGTAGCACAGTCCTTAAGGTACATCAATCCTTAAGGTAGCTAAGTCCTTATGGTAGCACAGTCCTTAAGGTAGCACAGTCCTTAAGGTAGTTCAGTCCTAAAGGTAGTTCAGTCCTTAAGGTAGTTCAGTCATTAGGGTAGTTCATCCTTAAGGTAGCTCACACAATGGCATGTAAGGGACCCAGGAAATATTCAAATTAAATATTTCATTGTATGAATGGCCTCCAACTCATATACAAAATATACGAAATTATTCAATGGTCATTCAGGGGTTCCATTTGACCTGGGAGTAGGGGTTTTGACCCTTGAAATTTCCATTAAGCCACATTTTGACCCTCAAGAGTTTGGTTTGACAGGTAATTTTCTCGTAAAATGATGTGTACTTTGCCTGTAAAGTGGTAAAATTAAGTTAAATGTATGAAAATGACCCTTCAGTTTCAGAACCCCTGGTCATTCCATGCGAGGGACTTTGAGGACGCCTTAGGTCCTTTTAATATATATCCATCCCTCATCTCGAAAGTAAAATCTTCTAAAAAATGTCCGTAAACCAAAAAATTAAAAAACTTTGGCCTTAATTTTATACAAGCAATGATAATACTGATATAGTGAGTAAAAGACGTAAAACAATCACTGCTGAATAAATATATGTGGCCCCAAAACAGGCCTGCAAAATACTAACCCTTTACCTCATATACCCCTAAATATATTAATCGACGAAATTCTTGATAAGAGATTTTTATGGTCCTGTACACAATCTCCATTTAGAATACTGAAATTCAAGTACAGACAAACCTGTCCGGAGCGGCACTCCGTAGAGCAACAACCTCTCTATAACAACACCTTTAAAATTTTGTTAAGCTGGGCTGGTATTCATAAAGCATCTAAGTAGAAATCTTAGAATTTTCTTAAAAACATCAAACTTCCTTAAGTGTGTCAGCCTAACAAGATACTCAAAATTCTTGAACTGTGACATAGGTTTAAAGCATTGTAGGAAGAGCTACAATAATCACTAAGAAAACATGGGTTAATCTTCAATGTGTGGGAAATAAGCGCAACCCAAGTTTTTGACTTAAGTCAAAATATTTAAGTTTTCCACTAAGATGCTTTGTGAATACCAGCCCTGATATTTACTATAAATTTAACCTCTGTAATGCAACAACCTCTAAACAACGGACAATATTTGCAGCTCCCAGAGGGTTAAGCTCTACAGAGGGTGTACTGTAGCTCTGTCAAATAAATAAATCAACAATGAGTAAAAAGGGTTGAAACAAGTGCTTTTTAGCAAGTAGTATTTTTTTGACAATTGAATAAAACAATATACAAATAATAAATTAAGATTTTTAAATACATGTACATAGCAACACATTATTTACCCTTTCCTTTAAATACCTTATATACTCAGGGCCAATCAAAAGTTACCACCCTTTTAACTCTTATATTTTAAAATTTACGTTACACTGTTAAAAGCCGAACACGACTATGTTTTGACCTTACTGTGTAGTCACAGCTATCCTATTTAACAATATTCAAATGCACACACTATAAAACTTTTGTACCAATAGGTTACATTGTATACAAAAAAACAGAGATATTTATAAGTGGTAACTTTTCAGTGATGTCCAGTATATAACAGGTTATAAGGCGAAATGACTTAAACGTTTAATGGTCTAAACACAAATTACAGTTTGCTCAAATATGGGAGTTACAACAAATGCACCATTTAATGGCTAAATTTATGAAATAAACAATACAAATGAATAAAACACAAATTAAACAGAATGTACAGTATATGGAAATCCAGCCTTGTAGAACCAGTGAAGTAAAACAACAGTAACTGTATTATATCAATACAGTGAAAATGGTTTATCAGACAGTAGGCAAACGAAGACTCATACAGAAACAGATGCATTTGTTTCGCTTCCGCTCTTGGGTACACACTTCAATGAAATATATAAACAGGTGCACAGGCAAGTGAGTAAATATTTCATAGCTACAGCTAACAAAGTGCAGAACAAGATTTTAAAACCTGAGTCTCTGGTAAAACTGTAGGAGCAAAAATTGTGTCTAAACGACTTCTCCATGGTATGATAAACAGTTGTGTCTAAAAAGTCCTTGGTAAAACTTACACCACAATTGTGTCTAAACGACTTCTCTACAGAATGATACATTAGTGTCTAAACGACAGCAATTCGGTAGTCATTGTGATACAACGTTTTTTTTGTAACATGCCATAGGACCTAGCACAAATCTATTTTATGGCATAGGACCTAGCACAAATCTATTTTATGGCATAGGGCCTAGCACAAATCTATCTTATGGCATAGGGCCAAGCACAAATCTATTTTAGAGTGACAGAGATTTGCCAGGGTGAAAATCGTAGGACAAAATGAATCAATGACTGGAAGCTAAATACAGGCTAGATGAAAATCTGAAATTATATATGTCATTGTAGATGAACTACTTCAGCTAGTCAATGCATCTGAGATTCCAAAGAGATCAAAATTAAAATATTTTAAACATATACAAGGGGTGTTCCATAAATCATTAAGATTTTATGCCAATACAATTTCATTTGTTGCAATTCCAAAACTGGCCGATTTATAGCAAAAATCCACAAACTCCTGGAACAACCCTCATACATAATTCGATTTGTTGCATTTCAAAAATTGACCAATTTGACTGAACACTCACATATACCCGGTACAAGGGTTGTTCCATAAGATTTTATGCCAAGCAATTGAATTATAGTCCACAAACTTCTGGGACACCCGGTACAAACAGACTGTTAATACTGGTGCGTTGGAAAACATCATTCTGATGTTACAACTGTAAACTTAAGTCTTTGATGTACAGGAAAGCCTAGGGCATCATCAGAAGTCCAAAGAAGAACAGAAAATATAAATATATGAGAACGAAGATTCAACTGATGTTGTCTAGAAGATCTGATGGAATGTGATGTGTTGGATTCAAGTTTCCAGTAAGTTCAAATGACACACTCATAAGTGGGCGTCGTCTTGGTGGTGCCGATCCTGACTGTAAATCTGTCTGACTACTAGCTGAACTTGCATATCTGAAATGTAAGAATAATTATAATACAAATGATGATGTGAATTTTGCATGTTGTCATTGTATAACTTTTTTTATACACATATAAATTCATGCATGCAAAGTCTCTTGCCAGGAGTCTATTTCTCCTGTATATTCAGGTAACACCTCCTGGAACAAGATGAAAAACTCCCTTGAAAATAAAATTTCAGAAAATGTGGATTTTTCAATTTTATTATATATTGTATTACTTCATTCAGGGTTCCCACTTTGCTAAGACAAAATTCCCTGACTTTTCCCTGATTTTTTCCTGACCACAGAGCAGTTTTCCCTGACTTTTTAGAGCGATCGGGCGACATCGACATCTTTTTGTTAGAGCAAAATATGGCAATAAAATAAGAGAAAAGGAGGCTATATTTGCTCTAAATGGTACAAAAGAGTTTAGGATAGCAGTATTTAAGGCTGTCGATTAACATTAATTTAATACAACTTAGAAATACTCTGAGCGAGCATAGCAAGTCTTAGGTATTTTCTTCATAGGAAATGACAATTAACGACAGCTTCAATGAAAAATTCCCTGACTTTTCCCTGACTTTTGCTCAATTTCCAAATTTCCCTGACTAATTTCATAATTCCCTGACTTTTCCCTGACCTTGAAAAAATTGTGTTATTCCCTGACTTTTCCCTGACCGTGGGACCCTCTCATTTCTAGTAAGCCTTACAGAAATTAGACATTTAAAAACGTCTACACCAGCACATAAGGCAGCTAAATATCAGTAAAATTATCAATATATATTAGTTAGTACTACTAAAGCAGAAAATGCATTAACAAAATTACTACAGCAGTTATTCTAAGCAATGCAAACATGTTATAAGCAAATAAATATATGAACAGTATGTTTCCCTTCTCCTCAATAATATTTTAAGTGTTGTTTATCACATAACCTGCGGTCCAGAAGTGCCGTAAAGCCGTGCCGTAATTATCGTTCGGCACTCCCAGACTGTGCAATAAATATTTAAATAAGCTTGACGTGACGTTAGCCAATCCATGCATTGATCCGTAAATGACGTCAGGATAATATCAACGTCGCCATGACATCGCGCTCATTGTACTGCTAAATTTTGGCTGAAACATATTATGCAGCGTACATCATCCTTTTGACCAATAATGTGCATTTTTTAAGGTTATGTGATAAATACGAGCACTCATGCAAGATCCTCTATTTAATACATGTTACAAATGGTGAAATAGACAAGTATGCGTGCTTCATTTGTGAAAGTACATTTTTTACTTCACAGATTTCAAGTAATTTCAACCTTGTTCGGGTGCCAATAGCATGCATCCTTTCTAGCACCCTTACACCAAGTCTGTTTGAAACAACATGCTTTTGTTATAATTCAGCTTATGAAATTTCCAATTACAATAACTTTGTTCATAGTCTGAATTTTTGCATCAAATAACTTTTATTTTCTGCAGAAAAGTTCATTCTTTCCAGAGCAGCAAATCCAGATTTCTGGATCATGCAGTAATTGTAGGACCCTTGTACGTTCTTATGCATTGTTTAAAGACTGAGAGTGCATTGTTTGAAGTAAATTCAAGACATTTACAGCAAGCTTAGAATAGTCATCAACGTCACACTCACAGTATTGTCACAAATAGATGATGACAGCAAATAACAGCACACAGTTTATAGTATCAGGGGTGTCAACAGGGCCAATTTAAAAATCAGGAAAATCGTTTGCGGCTGACCATTTTTGCCAAAAAAGAGGCCTTCCATAATCAACTCAATTTGTATCAAGAAAATCCTTCAGAGCAGATTACATTTACCATAACTTTGTTATTTCTTGAGATATTTTCATCAAACAACTTTAATTTGGTCAAAAATCACAGCTCTTTTAGAATAGACATTCCAGATTAATCAAGAATATTGACACCCCTGTAGTATACGAAAGACGCCAAGCCATTTATAGATTGTATACGGTATATGCACGTCTATAACTGTATATTCATCTAGCAATTCATATAATCTCTAGCTTTAAATACTTCTTACATACTAACATTATAAAGCTATCACAATACTGATAATAAGTACCAGTATAAATGTATGTATGGTAAATATAATTCAAAATTTTATAACATGAGTTACCTCCCTTGATATTTAAGGTAAAGAACCACAAAATGCCTACGCGGCCAAATGGTGATACACTCAAGTAGTCCTTAAAAAAACTTTGGCTTGCCTGTAAATGGGGATATTTCTTGACAAGAGTGAACTGGAGTGATGAAATTGAGTTTAAATGCATTGTAAATATGTATGTTATGTAGTGAAACTGGAAAATCTGGAATATCTTGGTATTATTACATTGATACCAAAGTGAAAGTAGGATAGGGTAAAACCCGGATTGAATCAGTCCGGACATGTGTAAAAATAGGTAGACCATGTTTGATTGCCAAAATTTTTCTTAGAAGATACATGACCCCCCTTTTTTATTGTATTATTTTGAAGCTTAAAGGTACTTCTTTAAAATGATATATGTCTTCCTGCTGGCCATAGACTAAAAGATGTAAAAATTTTGGGCCTACTATTGTAACTTTACATTGAACTAAAGAGCAAATTTATTTGGTGGTTTCTAACCTAAAAACCAAAGCCAAGAATAAAATATATATTTTCATTTCTACAAAAGTACACAATTTTAAAGGGGCATGCCCTGGAACTGAAGTGTCTCGAATAGCAATCAAATTGGTATCATTTTAATACCTAAGTCAAATAATAAAAACCCTGTAAAAAAGTTACGAAATATTCCGCTAGTTATAAAAAAATAATATTTCAAGAATAGCTAAATATCGATACTGACAGCCTTTTATTCAAATTGATATACAAAATATCGAAGAGCGCGTTATAGAGTAAATTCTTAAGTCAAATTCTTCTTTGACTTTTCGGTAATAGTTGGTTTTACAAGTGATGAACGCATTTTTGTTGTATGCAAACCAAGACACTCCAGTTTCTGGGCATGCCCCTTTAAGTCAATGTAGACAAATTAAATTAACAATTTTGAATATACGTGTATAATTAAAGTGCAAGCACGCTCCATTCATGTTTCAATATAATGGCAACTCAGGGGAGATAACTTTAAATGACATTCAAAACATAAGCGAGGAACAAAATTAACATATATTTATATATTTCTACAAAAGCGCAAACTCTAAGCAAAATTTGAAGTCAATGTAACATGATTAGATATGTCAGAGGGAAGGGGGAGGGGTTTAAAACACTGTTAGATGTCACTCAAATCTATTAGCTGTCACTCAAAAATCTTGTTAATTTCTTTGCATGCAAATCTTGTTAAATCACACACAGTTAGGACAACTGGTGGTCACATGATGGCAAGTGAAGGCTTTCCTTATCTAATACAACACTTACCATCTTAAATACAAATAAAAACAAATCTCAGAATTTGAATTTAAATCCCTGAGTAACTGACAAAACATCATTTTTTAAAATATAATGTACAGCCAAGTTCAGATGTTGCCCAAAGAAGTTTTACAACCATTTTTATCTTTGAACCTTTCAACACACCCTGCAAGATGCAACAACAAATGACTATGCAATGAGCAATTTCACCATTTATTGAAAAATACTTGAATCACCTGTAAAAAATTCTTATATGACTTATTAATATAGTATCGAATGTATCATAGTATGGCTGCATTCTGTGACTATGCTCTGACTCAGTATTATAACTTCCGATCCTGTATGCTTTTATAATTTTAATTACTAAGTACAAATGTGTTCTCAGAAATGACCTATCAAATGCTTTAGTTCTGAGACTCACTTCACTCATTCTGACTTAGGCCAACTGATTGAATGTTTAACAACCTTTAACTTTAACAAGCCCAACACAAAACTTCTGTGAACAGTGAAGTTAGTAGTTAGTTTCTGTCAGGCTTTAACATAGCTTTTCATCATTTTTCAGTCATTTTCAGCAAAGAGATGACCTAACCAGTTATCCTAGAACTGTCCTATCCAGTTATCCTGGAAACGTATTATCAACCAGTACTGTCTTACTATTAAGTAAACAAGAAAGTAGTAACTTCTCCGCATGTGGAGGACAAACCGACAAGTGTCACAGGACCTGACGTTCTAACAAGGGCTTCAAACCGTAGATTTATTCGCTGACACCATGCTGAGTGTAGCACTTTACTAACTGTGCAAGCCTGGTGGGAGGGTGAATAGTGAAGTGTCAAGGACCTCAATTGGTTTTGATTACAGACAGTGTAAGACGTCATGGACGTGAGGAGGTCTGTAAATTGACTTCAAAATTATAAATGGGTCCATAAAATTATGTGTGATAAAGATAACCTGGTTAAAACTTCAAGTTTTTTTATTTTTTGTTACTCAGACATTTTTCAGAAAAAAGTCCACAGGAGGAGCGAAAAAATAAAAATAAAAACTCCCAAAATATAGCTTCCACGAGCTGCTGGTGGTAAAATAGTCAATAACGGTCCAATTTAAAGCAATCAACACTCAACAACAGTTAGTTTTCAAGAAAACAGCAAATTTATCTTAAGACTATAGGACACTGTAGTGAAACACTAATATAATAAAACTTATTATTAACAAATTAATGAAATAATAATACAAGGCTGGTCCATTTATCATCAAAACATTATATGCAATTTTTTTCCCCAGTTTTTCCTTTTTTTTTTGAAAATGCCAAAAAATTGGACAGGAGGGTCCGAGTAACGAAAAATAAAAGAACTCTGGCCTAAGAAAGAAAAAATTCATCATGTTTCTTTTTCGCCTAATGATTTAATGCTTAAAATTCTATGTCACGTCCATCACTTTGTTACTAGTATCTTGAAAAGGCTTGAAGCTGAAACGTTGATAAAATAAACATCATAAGTAAAAAAAGATTTTGGAACTTGTTTCTCAATCCATTTAGCCCTTTGATTTATTATTGGCTATCAAATATATTTGTGGTGCATAAGGAAAGCCTGCTTTTACCACTAAACGAATGCATTCTGATCATGACGTGAAACAAATATGAACTGTCAGAACAATTCTGGGTAACAATAACAGGTGACATGAAGATGGGACGAATACACGTATATTTCACGAACTGTGACAAATAATGTGACAATACCGACATTAACAGCTACGTCGTACCTAGAACTTTCACTTGAACTCCCCCAATACTATAGTACTGCAAACAAGGAAACAATAAAAAATATTTACAACTATCGTATCATACTTTACATATTTTTGCTTGAGCATTCCTTTTTCCAACAAGGAAAAACATCTACAACTATTGAAGTCATATACATGAACTCGAGCATACCTATTTGCTCTAAATTTGGCTCAATTCAAAACATGTGTAATTCCAACACCCATATAGCTGAAAACTAGACTATATATTGCATAGTATTGGATTTAATTTGGCTCAAAAACTTAATTAAGTATTCTGTTACACATCACAGGTAACTGTAGCATTGATAAAACTATAAATGACAATTTTTTTTCACATAAATTTATGTTTTTTTGTGGCATAGTTGCCGGGTGGACAACGCTTTTGACTACCAAGCCGGAGGTCACTGGCTTGAATCCGTGTTTCCCATCCAACTAGGAGTGAACTGGTTAGTAGCCCAGAGGTAGACTGGGATGTATTTATTTCATACATGCATCTGGCTTGGTAAAGAACCGTGAAGGAGTCTATTATATTTCTACAGCTAGGATAGTGCACCCGGATTCTTGAATCACACAACGGTCTCTTAAATTCCCTCAAAGGTCATTAGCAAATCTGGCAGGAAAAACATACAATAACTGTCTCTGTTGATTGCAAACAAACACACAGTCATGGTTTTTAAAAAAAATTGTATTATCATTATTTTTCAATGCTACAGTTACCTGTGATTTCCATAGCTTAAAACTAGACTACATTTGTATTATATTATACATTATTGAACTCACAGGGTTTACAAATAAGAGGGAAGAGAGCTAGAATGCATCATAAACAGTAATTCTCCACGCCTTCCTTCTATGCCTTCAAATAAAATTTAAAAAATTAAAAAAAATAAAAATTATAATCATTCACCACTATGTATACAAACTGTTACCCATTCTATATAAGGGTAAAATCTTATACCTGGATTCTCCAAATTCGTCTCTTTCGTCTCGACAAAAAAAAACGACATACAATGATAAATTATTTTTCGGCAATATTCTAAATGTGCCCAAAATGAACAATGATAGAATCAGTTGTATTACAAGCCATGGGCAATAACTCTAGTCGAATTCAAAACAAAGAAACAAGTGCATAACATTCATGTAGTCGTAGTATTGAACTTATCAATCAAAACTTTTTCAGATATCCATAAAAACATAGAAAGAACGGACAGACAGGCAGTAAGCATAAAGTTCATTGCACCTTTTTTGCAATTGGGGCACAAAACTGATAAATGATAATCATGACAAGAGATGTTTGTAAAACATGTATATATGCCCCCATAATTGGCAGCCCAATAGTCAGAAATGGTAAAGGTCAAAAAGACCTTGACCTTTGACCTACTGACCTCAAAATCAATAGGGGTCATCTCATGTTGATGACCAACCTCCATGTAAAGTTGAAGGATCCTAGGGAAAAGTTTTCTCCAGTTATTGAACGGGAACCATTTGGTCTACCGACCGACCATCCGACCAACATATGCAAAGCATCGATATACCCCCTCATCAAAGATAGGGGAGCATAAAAATTAATAGCACACTGGAATATAGAAGTCACACTGGCATGCATAACAAGTCCATCAACTGATGGGTATTAAAACAAATCAAGGGCAGATAATGCATGCTGGTGTTAGGTTCACTACCTAGCTACTCCATTCGCAGTCTCTGTGAGGATACGGTAAGATATTGATAAGGATTAAGGGCTGGAAGTCTGCAGCTGCAAGAAATAGTCACAAATAACACATGATGGTCCTACAGTATGCCTACCATAAAGGTTTTCAACAAAAAAATGCATGTCTCCCACAAAGAGCCATAACTCTGGCAAAATTATCCAACTTAAAATTCCTAACAATAATGCACAACCATTCTTGGTACCAAGTATTCAGGTGAAGTTTAAACTAGCACACATATCATAAACCAACTTGAAGGGTTTTTGATATAAAAATGTATATCTCCCACAAAGGGCCATAACTCTGGCAAAAATCATCAGACCTAAATTCCTGACAATATGCACACATATGCTTAGAACTTAGTATTCATGTGTAGTTTCATTGAAATCGAACCTATAGTATAGCAAGGGTTGAGGATAGAATTGAACGTTCAAGATATGTGAGAATTGAATTGAAATATCAGTGATTTTTTTTGCCTCTTTGGGAAAGGGTCCGGGTCCATTTAGATTGGGAATTTTCGCGTAGTGAATTTTCATGAAGCAGAAAGGCCAAATAAAACAGAAAAAGAGATTACATTTAAATGACATGTGAATGTTTACTGTTTTTTTAAAACTTTTATACTTGACCTCTTGTCAAAAATGTTCATAACTTTATCATTTTATGTCCGATTTTGAAAATTATTTTTTTAAATTGTTTATTGGGAATTTCTCCCTTCAAATTTGGGAAAGTTATAGCCTATTTGCAATTGGAAAAAAATCACTGAATATTCAAAAGCTGTGGTACACTACTCATAGTATAACGTTTATTTCGCAACAGTTTGTCGTCCGGACACTTTGTAACAATATTAACAATTCAGGCCTATTGTCTGGCCATTGCCATTAATTCCTACACGTCAGAACTCTAAGCCATTGTTGAACTGCCAGTAAAACCACTGTTTTTCATACTTCATTTCTTATTTAGGCCTAAAATAAAATATTGTTTGTTTCCCCATCCCCTACCTACCCGATTATAAAGGGCCCTACCCAAAATATTTTATTTCCCAAATTGAAATAAAAAATTTTATTAAAAATTAGAAGTGAAAAATATTTTTTTGTTTACTGGCTTCTTAAATCTTACCATTAAATTTAAGACTGTTGGTTTTCACCTTAGGGTTAATTCTAAATTTCATTATTTGTATGTCTTAACCAATAACTATCATACTGAAACAGTTAAAAAAAAATTTACCCTACCTACCTACCCAGTCTAAATCTGCTAGGGTCGGGATGGGGAAACCAAGAATATTTTAAGTTTGGCCTTACAATATCACCGAGAATACTTCTATGGTTATAAATGTATATCATGTATACTAACTACTAATATATTCCATATTCCAAAGTCCAATGACCAAAGAAAGATACAAACTAGAATCTAATAGGGGGAGACATATAATTATATAATTTCAGTACCATGACTTTTATAGCAGGATGAGTAATATGTTTTTTGTATATATAAATCTACGAATATCATCGTAATTTCCCCAACAAAATCACCATCAATACACTTCAAAAATACTATAAATGGGGGGAGATAACAAATCGAATACACAAACAATAAAATATTACCAATACTATATTCATATAATCTTTGACCTGGCAAAAAATGTGAAAAAAATAAATAAGAACTTTTCAATAAAATTCATCAACCATACCCAGATTCAACAGAATACATATATATATAGCTCACAGCATACAAAGACTTCAACACCAAAACCTTAATGTGCGCAGACAGACAGATGGACAGACAGACAGATATTTTAGATAATGCCAAAATGACAGATCTAGAATTTCGTGGAAATATTAAACAGTACATATAATAAGAGTGTAATTCGAGAGACGAGAAAATAAGGTACCCTCATGAAAATACGGAGCACTCGAGAAAATATTGAGCACTCGAGAAAATACTAAGCACTCGAGGAAATATTGAGCACTCGAGGAAATATTGTGCACTCGAGAAAATATTGAGCACCCGAGGAAATATTGAGCACTAGAGAGGAAATATTGAGCACTCGTATCACCAACCTTTACTACTTGTAATGAAATCGTGGGGAGGTACACTGATCACGTCTTTAATTGAGAAAATGTTAAAAGACATTATATTAACTTTAAGACTCTCTAAAATAAAGTGAATAATTGAAAAAGATTTGTCATTATTTCAGAAAGTCTATTATGTTAGTACATCATTTTGTTAAAAATATTTAAAATTTAGAATTAACGAGCATCTGATGTTTGAAAAATATAATTATAAATTATGCCCCCATGACAGTCAAAATTAGATAGTCTTCTATGTTTAAAAGTCACCACAACCTTGAACTACTGACCTCAAAACTTATAATAAGTGTCATCTTTTGATGATAACCAACCTCCATGTAAAGTTAGGAGATTGTATACTGCACCAGTAAAAAATAAATAGAAAAAAATCCAAAACAGAAGAAGTAACTCCCCCATTAGTCAGGGGTGTCAACAGAGCCAAATTAAAATTCCTGAAAATCATATGCGGCTGACCATTTTTCCAAACAAGAGGCCTTTAACCACATTGTTTCCATATTTTACTCTGTTTTATTCTTCAGAGAAAATTAAATTGACAATAACTTTGCCATTTCTTGAGATATTTTCATCAAATAACTTTTATTTAGGACAGACATAGCTCTTTTAGGATAGATAAATCCGGAATTCCGGATTAATCAGAAATATTGACACCCCTGTTAGAACATGTGTACAAAGATATAAGAAAAGAATCATATAATATGACAGAGAGAATCAGAGATGTTGGTAAAACATGTATGCCCCATGGTCATCAAAAGAGTATGTTACATTAAAAGTCTGTCATGATGACCTTAACGTTTGACCTGCTGACTATAAAATATATCAGCCTCATCTACAGGCAATGACCAATCAACCTATAAAGTTTAAAGATTCTAGGTACAACCATTCTTAAGATGTGGTTCCCATACCATTAATTTTGGTCTACATACTGATGGCAAACGCACACACACACTGCCCAACAAAGGCAAAGACAAACACCGACAAACCAACCACATGTGCAAAGCAATGTATACCCTCTCATCTTTAATCTGGGCATAATTACTGATCATTGATGCATAGACAGCCAAGCCTATGGGTTCATCAACAACTTAAGATTTACTGTAACAGGCATACATTATCAATTAACCCTTTACTCCATGATAGTACCTGAATCCATGTACAATATGTCATGATAAAATAGGGTGTGAGGGCCAGACCATAAAGGCCAGTAAAGGATTAAGCACAGTACATTTGAAAATAATCAATTTGTTATGACTAGATCTTATAAAGCACAAGGTATTTTATGCAAGCCTGCTCCTAATTCTCAGTGTTGTAGGATTGTTAAATTGTTATATTAAATTGTTAAAATATCGAAGTTTTGATTTCTTTAAGAACCAGTTTACAGTAAGAATTCATCTGTTGTGTTGAAGCAGAAAGTGACAGACCAGCCACAAAAAAATGGACAAGCCACAGAAAGTTAGACTAGCCCCAGAAAATCGGACGAACAACATAAATTTGGACAAGCCACATAAAGTTGGACAAGTCAGAGAGAGTCAGACAAGTCACATCAATTTGGACAAGCCACATAAAGTTGGACAAGTAACAAAAAGGTTGGACAAGCCACATAAATGTGGACAAGCCACATACAGTTGGATCAGCCACATAAACTTGGACAAGCCACAGAAAGTTGGACAAGACACATAAACTTGGACAAGCCACATACAGTTGGACAAGCCACATACAGTTAGGCAAGCCACATAAAGTTGGACAAGCCACATGAAGTTGGACAAGCCATATCAAGTTGGACAAGCAGCAAGCTTATCATAAAATAACTTGCGACAAGTTTTAATAGACTAAAAAATATTGCACAATTCAACTCTGTGAATACATACTTAGATCTTAAGAGGCCGCTTCGGGCTTTGATCGGGGCCGAGCGCTGGAACCCCGTATCGGCAAGTGCTGACGTTCTGGCCAACAATTCGTCAAACTGCTTTCGCGGTAAACCTAAAACGTGATAAAAATGAAAAAATAAAATCATTTTATTAAATCAAATAATGATACTGTCGAATTGACAATAAAACTCATAAAATTGAAAACATGTGATTTATTATATTATTAAATATTTACTTAAAAACATACAGTAAATACCAGAAGCACATATAAAGCAAGAAACAGATTTACAAGAAAAGCCAAATTTAAACAGATAACTTGAAAGTTAAAACATTGATGTTAAATCAAAATGTTTGTGAAAGTTAAACTGTTTCAACGACAAACGAGTGAATTCAAAATGTACCCAGAAGTATAAGCAGTGAAGTTATATAATAAGTAAAATAATGTGTGAAACATTCAGAATTTTTACCACATTTCATATCATAAATTTAACTTTATAACATAATATTATATATCATTTAGAATATTTTTACAACAGTGTTCTAGTAAAAAAATGTATCTAGCATCTAGCAAATACTTTAATTGTACTGAAAAAAAGTTTAAAATGACTATTAAAGGGTCTATACTATGATACTTATAATCATACTGGAAAAATCAACATTTAAAGAAGTAAAGTTCTAATAACATTAACAATATGTATGGATATCAAAAATTTATTATATTATCATGCATCATGAGTTCCCACAAATTACGACACCACAAGTAGCATATCCTAGACACTGAGAATGTTGACATACATTACAGAGAATGTCGACACACTAAGAATGTTGACACCAGTCCTTTTGGGAAACGTCACCATTAAAGGCCAGATATGACTGAAATTCGCTTGTAAATAGTTCCCTAATTTACCTGATACCTTTTTCACACAAATCTGATATTTTTATGTGGGAACCCAATAACACATAAAGCTACTATTCTAATATATAGGCTCGACTAGCATAATGCAAAATACCTAGGGTTCACCACTTCAAGGGTCAAGAACAAAATAACAGCATTGCATGCATGCATCCTGAGTTCACCACAATCTTTTTTTTAGTTAAATACAATACTTGTTCATCATTGATCATTTTTAAAAAGATTACTAGCAAATTGTAAGGACATTCATTAAAATTTTGAATTAATCTTCAAATCCATTATCTTAAGGTCCCAAGCTATATGAGTTACGAAGGAACCAAAATTATTTTTACCACCAATGCTAAATGAATAGTTGACAATAAAATTACATTATGTCTAATAGTTTTAACTACTTATTTGCCTCGCAGACAGACATGCCACTTGGATTTATGAATACCTGGGACAGTAGGTGAGCGTCGATCATTTACAATTTTTAAATAAAATTACATTTTTCCTTTTGCTGTCAAACTTTTAAACAGATCTAGCAAATACTAACCTCGCCACTTGTTATAAACATTTTAATAACAAATTTATTTTACAAATACTGGACATTATCACTAATCATTACAAATAGCCAATTTGTTATATATTATAATGAATTAATAATACATCATACCTGGGAGGACTTTTAAATAGAATACAAGGATTATAAAATAACTAGAGCTGTCGCCATTCGGCAGACTAATATACCCCCGCCTGCAAAGGGCCATAATTCTGCCAAAATTAATCGCAGCGCAAATTCCTTTCTTCATGCACATCGATATGTTGAGGTTGTTCATCTGTGAAAGTTTGAGCGAAATCGTGCCAAAACTGTAGGAGTTGCGTCCACAAGAATGCGTCTACAGACAGACAGACGGACGGACAAGCTAAATCCAGTATACCCCCTTACAACTCGTTGTGCGGGGGTATAATAATATATACACGATAATAGTGCAACAAGTGCTCAACTGCTAACCAAAGGAATATAATAATTCAATGTTTATTAAATCTGCTGTCATCAAAAATTGGGGCTCAACAAAAAAGCATAATGCAAAACACACAAAACTTGAAATGACCATTTTCGACTGGGATTGATTGCATAATATATAAACCATATATGTCTATTTAATAATATAAATCAAGAATTTTATGAATGATATTTTTTATTTCATCAAGAGAAAACCTTGATTTATTTGAAAGATGGCACAGCACGCATATGACAAAGTTGCTTTCATTTCTTCATTGCCATTTTATACTAAGTTACGACATAATTACCCACAAAGCCCCAGTCGAACAGAGCCAATGTCTATTTTAATAGAATTGAACTTAAAATTAACATAATTGCAACATTCTATGTAATAATGCATCTATAACAACAGCTAGCCAGATCATTTCAGACAGTTACTAACCCAAGATTACACAATTTGTGAGACCACAAAATTGATAGAATTTTAATACTGATTAAAGAACTCGAAATGTTGGTTTATGACTATTTTTCGTTCCATTCCCAATCAGAATATCCTGGTCACAAATTGGCTAAGACTATTAAGTTCATTTTCTTTTCATTTCTAATCATAATTTCATGGAAACAAGTCAGAGCTGTCCACGAACAGCGCGCTCCACTATTCGCAGTGCCATGCTAGGATAGTACAATTATTATATATTCGAAACAAAATGCTTCATAACAGCAGCATTACCCTCTGCTGTGTAGCATTTGCACTAAGTTGAAAAAAGGGGACACAATTTCACCAAAATACTTAATAGAGTTACCTACCATGTGTAAGGGTTGGGGTCATGATGGTGAACAAGTATGCAAAGTATCAAAGCAATATGTCAATGCACTTTGAAGATATTAGAGGTTTAGAAACTTGTACCTAAACATTTGCACTATTGGCACTAAGAAGAAAAAGGGGGCATAATTTCCACAAAATGCCTGATATAGTTACCTACTCCTGCATATGGGTTGGGGCCATGATGGCAAACAAGTATGCAAAGTATGAATGCAACATCTCAAAGGACTTAGAGAATATAAGAGGTTAAAAAACCTGTACCTAAACTTTAACAAAAGTGTTACGCCGCCGACGCTCGGGTGACCGCAATAGCTCCCCTTATTCTACGAATAGTGGAGCTAAAAATTGCCTTAGATTTTCATGTTCCTGTAAATACCTATGTACCATTGGCTTTTCACCGAATGGAGCCTGTCTTTCTCTTATGCAATATACTGGTGTACATTGTTCTATGTTTATCTTAAAATTTGTTTGAAAATTTATAACTGTACAAAGTTTTCCCTAGGTATATCAGTTAGACAGACACAGCCAGATTATAAGTTGTCTTTGATTAGCAGGAAACAAAATACATAGTTTTTCTTCTTGGCAGATTCCTATCAAAATGCTGGTTTGTTTTACCCTCATAGGCTTCAATGAAATTCATCCTTTCATTGATACTAAATTTGCACTTCCCAAATGAAAAGATTCCCGAAGAAGTTTTGATTTAATGAGCTCTTTCCACATGACTTCAAGTTCATGAATATGCAGATAAGGTGAATAATGAGTTGCTTCCATTCTACCAGGAGGGGGTGAGGAATAGTTCACTAACCATATACCACAAGGATTTGGACTAAGTACCGACAGACTTCAACCCCAAACTAGAAACAGAGGGCAACAATTCTGCAATACATTCATTTTTACCTCCCTTGGTGTTTGAAATATGAAATTGACAACATTTTGCTGATTACAATCTAAATATAGTAACAAGGGAGGCAAATCAATCCAACCAATCTAAATATAGAAACAAGGGAGGTAATTTGTAAATGTTCCCTCAAGAGTGATCTCCCTGCAATCTTTCATTAATAACTTTTGATCTGACATAACCCACCTTTGATTATATTCTCTGAAAAAAGAGAACCAGCATGTAAGAAAATACCTTTCAAACAAACATCGGAAATACTATTGCATATTCTTGCATATCAGAAATGTTACAAAAATGCATGATTTTTTCTTGGTTTAAATTTAATTCATCAGGTGAGGGTTCATATAATAATATAAATTTAATTGTTAAGATTTTTCAATTTAAAAAAAAAATAAGTTTTTGTTTGAATACAGCACACGAACGATAACATCTGCTGCAAAATCATCAATATTTTCGGGGATTGATTTTTTGTTGATTTCGAAATAAATTCGAGCTCGCAATCAAAATCCTACAATTATTTGACGTCCAAAATACATAACAATTCATAGGGTTCTCATGCAATATTTTTAAAACCAACCAAATTGTCATGTACCAGAATCCATGAAATAATTTTGAAGGATATTTTTGCAATAACCGAGAAAAAATCAAGCATTTTTACACACAAAGGGAGACTACAAACCATGCAAAATAATGATAAAATGCATGCAAGAGTTATACACCACAGACAGCTGTTTGCCACCAATATACATGTGTTATAAAATAAGCACAGGTAACCTATATCATTGATAAATAATAATAAATATTTTTATTTATTTTTTACATCAATGTATTAATTTCAAATACCGTAATATCCCGCTTATAAGACCACTTTTATTACATTTTGACATATGCAAATATTTTCAATTTTTCAAGTCTAAAACCAAAATCATAATTTTAAAACAAAATGCCTGAAGTTAAGACTGATTTGCTTAATTATTAAGACCACCTTTTTGGCTGGTGTTATAAGCAGTTTGTTTTGTATTCGATTGCGACAGTCACAAGTGTGTGTGAGGCCATCAGGTTTTGGCCCTGCCAAATTGGCCAATGACCTCTGGCTTCAAGGAACTAAAAGGCATAACTATACTGTATATAAATAAATTGATGTAATTTTTAAAAAATATTTTTTGTTATTGATTTTTATCATAGATACAGTTACCTGTGAAATTAAGCATAGATAGATAATTATTGTATAATGATGGTCGTAGATATTCGTAGAATTAAGAAGCTCTTCACCAAAGAGGCACCAAACAGCACTAACCACTGGGAGCCATACACGGGACAATACCAAACAAATATATGCATCTTTTTAAACAAAATTACAGTGGCAAAATACAAGGCAACCGTTTAATTATATATTTTAAAAATCCATGATGTATGAGCAGGGTGCTCGTATTTTATTGGGTGGTCTTTGGGTGGGGTTCTACCATAAATATGATTCAAGATCACTGACTGACTGGAAAATTATTTTTATATGCATTAAATGAAGAGACATGTTTTTAAAACATACTGACTACCGTATTTAAATAAGTATTGCACACACTTTTATCAACCTATAATCGGTACCAAAACTTGGATGCACCCTCGACACACCTTTAAACATTTTCCAAGTCTCTGATAGGAAAAAGTATTGGCCAAATTGTAAAAGCTTTATTCTTTAGTCGTATTTTCATAATTTTTGCACCTAACATTTTTTTTAATCTACTGACTTTTTTTTTACATGCGTCCTATAAATAGCTGTGTGCAATACTTGGGTAATTACGGTAAGTGACTATTTGATTGATTCCACATGGTACACAATGTGACACCATACATATACAGCAGTAAGCTAGGTTCAAGCAAGGTGCTTCCACCGCCAGTTATATAATATTTGAACACAGTCACAAGGGGAAGGCCTTTATTCTAACACAGTCACAAGGGGAGGGCCTTTATTCTAACACAGTCACAAGGGGAGGGCCTTTATTCTAACACAGTCACAAGGGGAGGGCCTTTATTCTAACACAGTCACAAGGGGAGGGCCTTTATTCTAACACAGTCACAAGGGGAGGGCCTTTATTCTAACACAGTCACAAGGGGAGGGCCTTTATTCTAACACAGTCACAAGGGGAGGGCCTTTATTCTAACACAGTCACAAGGGGAGGGCCTTTATTCTAACACAGTCACAAGGGGAAGGCCTTTATTCTAACACAGTCACAAGGGGAGGGCCTTTATTCTAACACAGTCACAAGGGGAAGGCCTTTATTCTAACACAGTCACAAGGGGAAGGCCTTTATTCTAACACAGTCACAAGGGGAGGGCCTTTAAGTCTAAATCCCGATGTTTATTAATGTTGAGTGATTAAGTTTGAACTTTGAATATAGGTGTACATTGCATTTTGCCATTGATAAAAATAGAAATGTTATAGATGAAAACTCTGCTACAAATACAACAAAATATCTATAAAAATATTGACTATATCTATGAGGCATTCCGAGGGTATGAAAAATGACCCCAATGGAGGGCTACAAGCTTGTATAGTTCACCTTCCTGTGCGCCGGAGCACTGCTGGCTCGTTTAGTTTGATGGGTACGGACCAATGGAGACGGGCGTATGATCAAGAGTTCTATATGGAACAGAACAGAATAAAGATATCAAAAATCCAGTGGATCTAACAATACATGTATCAGCCTTCAAACCAGAAAGGTTTTCGTCACAAAATCGTATGTCTCCCACAAAGGGCCATAACTCTGGTAATAATTATCCGACCTGAAATTCCTGACATTTTGCACAACTAGGCTAGGTACCTAAAAATTGATATTAAGTTTCAGTTATTAATAAATAAATCTGACCAATGATTAAGGAGAATTAGGGAGGACAAACTTTGTGACACCCTTGGTACCAAGTATTCAAGTGAAGTTTCATTGAAATTCTGTCTAGTGGTTAAGGAGAACAAGCGCGGACAAGCTTTGTGAAGTCCTGGTACTTCCAGACACATCCAGCACAAAATCAATGTCCGTCCCACCACTATATGTGGGAGACATATAATAATTTGTAGTAAATGAAAACAAATCAACATAGAATCAAAACTTGGGTCAATACACTTTTGTCAAACAAGGATAAAAACTTAGGACAATATATTTTTGTCAAATGTGAATGGAACCAAATGGGCAAAGACAAAACATCTGTTATTGCAATATACTGTTCCCCAATATCTAAAATCCATTTCAAAGTCCGAGAAACTGGTTAATATAAACCAAATGTCTGAAAAATATACTTTTTAGCTTTACCCCATAAAGCCAATACTACAATTAAAGATTTTCTATTAATGAACATTTGTCACCCCTTTTAAAGACTTTGTCATTGTTATTTATCGTATTTGTAATCTCCCCTTTAACAATGTTTCTAAGTAGTTTCCCTATCATAAAATTTCTCAAAAACAGTTTTCAAAATTTCTGATTTTCTCATAGTTACCTCCCCTTTTTCTTAAATTTCTCATTGTTACCTCCCCTTTTAGTATCATTTCTCATAGTTATCACCACCTCCTCTATTAAAAAAATATCTTTATAACCTACCCTTCTTTTTGTCTCAGTTCTCATTGTTACCTCCCTTTATTCATAAAACTTTCCTTATCACCTTCCCTTATAATTGTTTTTAATTTTCTCATAATTTACTCCCATTTTATGCAATTACTTATAATAACATCTTATTGCAACACAGTTAAACAAGCAAAAACACATCTAAATATGATAATATAACAATATACACCAAGCCACATGCAGTTTGATTGTAAAAAAACATTTTCAACTCCGTTACTTTATGTTATTTTTATGAGTAAAACACCCGTCATTGATATACAGTCTTAGTCTATGTAAACTGGTTAAATCTAACAAAGGTCAGTTACCTCTAAATGTTCCTGGGAAAGAAACAAAAACTAAAATACATAGTTCAATCTACAAAATAATTCAATTTCTAAAT
Source organism: Spisula solida (assembly GCA_947247005.1). Classification (NCBI taxonomy): domain Eukaryota; kingdom Metazoa; phylum Mollusca; class Bivalvia; order Venerida; family Mactridae; genus Spisula; species Spisula solida. The sequence goes on along the minus strand of OX365948.1, from coordinate 56,221,295 downwards.
TTTAAGTAGAGCTAACACAATCACTGTTCTGTGAGTTTATGTGAAAGATGAAAAAAATGATTTTCGAATGCATGAATATACTAGTACCCTTAAATGACTAGATTGTGGTTCTGATTCTTTATAATGCCGGCCCATGCATGAAAGCTGCATACAGAGTTATAATATTGTTTGTAAATACATCATTTATAATATTATAATAATCATAAATATTATACATGTATGTATAAAGCCATGCCAGAATAACATATCATTCACATCACATATTTGTAATAAAAACAAAATAAAGACAATAGAAGAAAATGTTGCGCAATTTTGTTTCTATATTTAGTAACATATGCAATAAAACATTTTGATAGTTCACTCATTAATACACAGTATTTAAAAAATTTTTTTTAAATTACAATTATTGATGGTCTAAGCTATATAGCAAGCATCCTTCTCATGGAGGGGTACAATTACTCAAGATGATGACGAGGTTTAATCAAATGAACTGTGGTCTGTGTTTCTGGGGCTTATTACATAATAACGTAACAGCGTCACCCAAATTGTTGTCCAAATGATTTCAAAGTTGCTGCCAGAAATTTTTTTCTGACTCAGAGCATTTAAAATGAAAGTTCATTATGTAGTTTACTTTTCTTTAATGACTACTGTTAAAAGTAGATGATTTAATTTTCACTACATTCGTGAGGCTATATATCTTGCAAAAACTATTTAGTAGTTAGTATCATTCAAATTAGATACAATTTTGCAAACAATAAACCTCGCTAACATACACCTTATTTCAAATTCACAAAATTTAGACCCTGCGAAAATAATGTGCTTTTACAGTATAAGCGCCAAAACCACAGAATCGGGCGCAAAAATATATATACTTCATTTATTATCTTAACCCGGATTATATCACAATGAAATTCCTAGCCAGAATTCATTTAATATTAATTCATTCACAGGCCTGTTTATTTTACAGTCCCATTTTAGTGGCCATTTATTTCATTAATTAACATCTAAGATTCTTGATAAGGCTCAATTTATAAGTAATCCTAAGATAAGTGGGGAAAATAATCAATTATTAATGAAATGATCCGATTGGAAAGTACAGTAAATAGTAGCTTTCTACTAGCTATATCACATAATGATGTGTGTAAAGAAAGAACAGATGCTTTATGTTTGTTCAGTTTTAACGCCATTTCTTATCCATTTTTCATTTATATATGGTAGCAGATTCACCTATAAACCAGTTTTCCGGGTCTGTATTCTAACCAGGACTAACTTATGCTTCCACAAGGAACCAGCAATTTTTTCATATGTGAAGTAAAATTGGCATTGTCGAATTTTCATGGCCAGACCTGCTGTGACCAGAAATCAAACCTGGATTATCGGGTTACAATGCCAGCACCCTAAACACTGTCGCGGCCCTAGAAACAACTGAAGTGGCTTATTTATAATACATTTGAGTTGTAGTTTTAAAGTGGTAATATTATTAAGCATAGAGCTGTCTTGCTGGGACATACTGCCGAAATGCCGAGCATAGCCTTTATTTGCCAGTCAGCTTTCAGCTGAAATATGGCAGGCATATATGTGTGCCTCCATTCTAACATTTTGCACATATTAAAGTGAATGTTAACATTTAACTAAGCACACACCAGGGTACTGTTTTATCAAAGCACTTACAGAAATCATGAATTTACGTCGAAATTTAAATTCTTAATTATTTTTTAAAACCTATTCATTGTGGATAAATATTGTTTGCAGCTGTTTGTTGACTGAATAATTATTAATATTAAACGGCCCTTTGCAATAATTTGTAGCTATCAAAGAGTTATAATGAATTTAAACTTGAACGTAAGTTTAAGATTTCTGTAAGTGCTTTGATAAAATAGTACCCAGGTGTTATAGTATGGGTTTATACATCATTTCTAGTTAAGTATCGTTTACAGGGACAATCAATCATGAAAACAAATGCTATAGCAGCTACAGTCATTTACATGAAAACAGTGATTCAAAATATCCAAGTAGCGCCTCAAAGTTGGAAATATATAGTTGACTACAATTTATCTAGATTTCTCTAAAAACAGCCGGAAACTTGTTATGGTATATGCCAATATAATTAATCTTGACAAGCAGGGGCTGTCAACATATTTCAAATCTTGATAACGGCTGCAATCAATCAAAATGATTTTTAAGTTGGCAATTTGGCTGTGAGGTTTTCATGGCCGAAATAATGTTTTCACAGCTTTATATATTATTTGAATCAACATTATCTTGTCTTGAAATTAAAAGGTTTCAATGATGGCAATAACTGCTATGACATTTATTTCACATAATACAGTATACATAAATATGTTATTATTGAATTTTAGATGGTGACAGTTGATATTACTTGGTGTGCGCTGTTAATTTATAAAGTTTTGTATCTGTCATTGATCACCTAATTATACTAGATGTTATTTCAACCAATAAGTTAAACATGTTGGCAGTGACGAGAAACAAACAACAACAACAACAATGGTTAGCGGGCAGACGGACAAATGGACAGACAATGTATTGCTAGGCGGCACATGACAATTACAGGTAAACAGTTCATATAAAAGTCACAATTAGGTGTTATTTGACAGGATGATAACAGTATTAATAGTTTTGTCATTTAATTTCTGAAATTTTTTAATTCGAGTTTATCTTAATAAAGGTTAATTTAAGCTTAATAAAGCATGAAATAATGAGTGTATTCAAACAACTTAAAATTCTTATATTCTTATTATTTCCAGTGCAATATTTATATTTTTATGAAAGAAATAATTTATTTCAAAAGTTGTACACTCAACTCAGCTAATTCCAGCCCAAAATTTATAAAACTGCCTTTTTTATAATTTAAAAAAATAAATTTTTACCAAGTACACGTTTCAATGTAAGGTTTGATTATTACATTTATTAGTAAAGCCAAAACATTATTATATATATAGGTAACCTTTGACAGACACAAAATAATATATTTGTGTGATTTTTTAAAGGGTAAAGCACGTTAAATATAAAGTATACAGCCCAAAAAATTGCAATACCCTGGCTGAATGCCCGTAAACTCGAGGTAAAACGCTAGAGCCGTCCAAGGTTACTGCCCCTTAGAAATAATAGTAGCGAGTTAGTTTGAAATAACGTAGGACACAAATGGTTGATGAATCAACAGACTTACTCCGGAATTCAATGCAATCTGGTTTTTCCGATCTAATCCTGTGGCACAAACAAGTTTTACTGTTAGCCATGCATGTTTTGTACAATAAGTTATTAATTTTTAATAATCATATAATCATGGACAATTGAAATGGGTAAAGCTTATTTAAAATCATAATTATTAGGTCAACGTTATTTGTACCTCATGTAAATTAGAGGGAAAACCCAAATCTAGCAATTTCCGGATCACACATATATTGAGAATTTTTTAAAAATACGAATTATATACATTTCAACTTAAATATTTTCAATACCGCAAAAGGGATCAAAAATACTTATTCAATCTCAATGAATTTAAGAAAGGAGCACTTAAGAAAAATATGAATTTTTTTATGAATTGAAAGCCATTTCTAACACTAATAGATATTTTACCAAAAGTCTACAAACCAAAATTTTTAAGTTAAAAGATCAGAAGTTGAAAATATACTACAATTTGAGATCAAACCAACACACAAACTACTGATAAGCCACCGGCTGTTCGTTAGCTTGATTTAGTAAAAGAAATTTTGCATAAATATTTAAACACACATAATATACTTTCACTGCAAGTACTGGACAGTATATATAAAGCATTTCATACATAAACATTTGATGCCATAAAACCACAGTTTAACAAGTACAATACTATGCCATTAACTTAAGAAATTTTTTTTTATTTCAAATCAAACCAAGTAATATCCATTTCCAAACACCGAAGAAAAGCTAAAACAAACAAAATCAACCCTACGTGGAACTACTGTTAAAGTTTTGTTTCGGACAAGTAAAAAACGAATGATTAACCATGACCCCTTAAAATGGAAAAATAAACAAGAAAGAGCATGACATATACCTGGCATCATGTAGCCAGGGATCGTACCCATTCTACCCGCATCTCTGACAGGTGGTAAATCTCGTGCATCGCCCACTGAAAAACAAATACATTTACATATAAAACTAGAAGGGTTTTTTGACAGGAAAACGTATGTCTCCCACAAAGGGCTTTGACTATAGCAATAATCATGTAAACTAAATTTAAGAAATAATGAATAATTATGTACCTGTGTTTTATTGTAGAATAAAGCACAGTCACAAGTTCGGTAGAGTAGTAATTAAATCAAAGAGTGTGTGGCATGAGTGATTTAATGTATGCATCCAAACAAGTGTCTGTGCTTTATTATAGATAAAACACAGATACATATTCATTATTTCAATTCTAACATAGACAATATCCAGCATTTGACAACACATCAATTAAATACATAGACTATGATAGTAACCACTGCACCATTTCCTTTCTCGGAACACTATTATGTTATTTACTGTTACTGTGTTTTATCGGTAATTCATGCACATCTCCGTTTCCTCTATGTTTATATAGGTGAAACTGCTGCATGTTAGAATTCCTGACAATATGCACAACAAGGCTTGGTGCAAAATATTCATAAGATAGTTGGTACCAAAGCTTGTTGTCAATATTGTCATGGGAAGTCAAAAAATTTTTGTCTTGCAAAAAATGATATAACATTACCTCAACTTTTCGTTTTATAATCTGTTCAATTTTGAAATAATTCAAATTGTACCAAACTACCAATCAACAGAAAAAATAAAAAACAACCAATATTGATGTAATTTATTGATTCATTGTAAGTAAGCAGTATGTAAAAAATGCTCACATGGTATGTATTATTAATTAGGCGATACAATGCATCGACAAGAGGGTAGAAATTTCAAGATAAGAACAAAGGAAATCACTGATATATAGGCTAGCCTCATAAAATTTTCAGCATGCCTTGATTTTTTCAGAAATCAGGGTCGTACTGAAGCATAATGCCCAATCCAGAAAATAAGGCACAAGTCTGTTTCGGGTACAATTACCACACATCCCTACATCAAACCTATGTTTCAAACATAATTCTATTGTTCAGCTTATGAAATTTCAAATGACAATGACTTAGTCAATAATTTGAATTTTTTCATCAAATAACTTTTATTTTGGGCAAAAAGGTCCATTCTTTTTATTGCAGCAAATCCATATTTCCAGATTATTACCCTAACTGACGAATCCCTGATCAATAAGCAATAAAGATGTTTACCTGCAAAATCGTCGATAAAGCTGGCACCTCTCCGTAGTACTTCAGCCCGTTTCTGTTTTTGGGTCTCTTTATTTGCATGCCAGTTTTTCAGGAATTGTTTTGCTGTTTCACTGATTTGCTTACCATCCAGTGTGTCTGTAATATCATTATACATATCTTGTTCAGGGGTGTCAATACAGCCAAATTAAAAATCCTGAAAATCATATGCGGTCAACCATTTTTGGCAAACTAGAGGCCTTCAACAACATTGTTTCCATATTAAACTCAGTAGTTTTTCAAGAAACATCATATTTTGGTCAGAAATAATAGCTCTTTTAGGATAGACAAATCTGGAATTCCGCATTAATTAAGAATATTGACACCCCTGCATTAAACATGTCTTGTTACAACAGTATACAAGGGTTCCACAAGGGCCTGATTTTCCCTTGATTTTTAAACCTTTCTTGAATTGTTGATCTGAAATCATTTGATCTATTTATTCATGTTTAAGGTCACAGTGACCTTGGCCTTTGACTTACTGACCTCAAAATCGTTAGGGATCATCTACTGTTGAAGATCAACATTAAGGTACAGTTTAAGGACCATGGGCTCAACCGTTCTTGAGTTATTGAACGGAAACCATATGATCTATTTTATAATCTATTCATGTTAACCTTTACCTTTGACCTACTGTCCTTAATAGGGGTCATCTACTCTTGATGACCTACCTCCATATAAAGTTTCATGATCCCAGGGTCAGACATTCTTGAGTTATTGAACAGAAACTATTTGGTCTACAGACCAATTGACACACAGACATACATGAGCAGAGCAATAAACCTCCTCATCAAAGATGGAGGCATGATGACATATCATCAACAAGCAGGTAGACTAGATGGGTTTTGGAGACAAAAATGTATACATATCTCCAACAAAGTGCCATAACTCTCGCAACAAGTAATTAAGAATTGCAAGCAATACAGAAGTCCCCTACCGGTTTGAGGCCATTTTCAATGTTTCTGTTGCCATAGCAACCACAATTTTGTCAGAATCAAAATATTTTTGGTCGTGCATAATCCCCTTATTGCCCCCTATCCACATATCAAGTTTCATAAACCTAGCTTGAAACTGTTTGAGTTATGGCAGGATCCAGATTTGGGCATATTTTCACTCTTTCTGTTGCCATAGCAACCACAATTTTTGTCAGAATCAAAATATTTTTAGACGTGCATAATTTTCTTATTGCCCCCTATCCACATATCAAGTTTCATAAACCTAGCTTGAAACTGTTTGAGTTATGGCAGGATCCAGATTTGGGCATATTTTCACTCTTTCTGTTGCCATAGCAACCACAATTTTTGTCAGAATCAAAATATGTTTAGACATGCATAATTTTCTTATTGCCCCCTATCCACATATCAAGTTTCATAAACCTAGCTTGGAAACTGTTTGAGTTATGTCAGGATCCAGATTGTTTGACGGACGGACGGACGGACTGACTGACGGACGGAGGGCAAACCTATAGTCCCCTCCGGTCAAAAACCGGTAGGGGACTAATAATCATCCCTCCTCAAAATTCTGACAACATACACAACTAGGCTTGGAAGCAAAAATTCATGTGAAGTTTCATTGGAATCGGATCAATGGTAAAGGAGAACAAGTGCAGTAAAACATTTAGACAGCCATACAGACGTCCTGCACATTCGTGTCAAGATTCTTTGAAATTCGATCAATGGTAAAAGAAGAACAAGCATGTACAATCTTTGTGACAGGGGTTTCACTAGCTTCTGAATCTGAAGGGTCATTTTGATACTTTCGACTAAAATTTACCATTTTATAGGCAAAATACCCATGATTTTAAGATGAATGACCTTGAAACCAAAATCTTAAGGGTCATATGTGGCTTAAAAATTATGAAATTTCAAGAGTCAAAACCCCTAATCCCGAGTCAAACGGAACCCCTGTTAAATAACACATAGATCCTACTGAAGCATAATGCACAATCCTGAAAACGAGTCGAAAATCTGTTTCGGATGCCATTTGCACACACCCCTACAAGGGCCCTGATAACAATATATCTTACCTAAATGTTTCGCCATCACGATCACACGGTCCCGATATTTCGCCTTGTGACAAAGAGGGTTACCCATTAAATCCAATCTATTGAGAAAATACCACTGTCCAAGCACGTGAGCAAGTTCTTTCATGTCATTTAACTGGTTATCAATTGCAAGAAAATGTGTTAACTTATTTAAACACTCTAGGTCTTTGATACTGTCTAAATTTACACCACTAACATTTAGCACTTTTAACGAACCCTGAAAAAGTAAGAAGATAATATTTGTAACAAGTCATTAAGAATTGCAGGCAATACAGAAGTCCCCTACCGGTTTTAGGCCATTTTCAATGTTTCAATTTTGGTCAGATTCAAAATATTTTTGAACGTGCATTATCCCCTTATTGCCCCCTATCCACATACCAAGTTTCAGAAACCTAGCTTGGAAACTGTTTGAGTAATGTCAGGATCCAGATTTTTTGACGGAATGACGGACGGCAAACCTATAGTCCCCTCCGGTCAAAAACCGGTAGGAGTCTAATAACAAGACATTAAGAATTGCAAGCAATACAGACTTCCCCAACCGGTTGGAAGCCATGGCTCTTTATATTATTTTCAATGTTTCTGTTGCTATGGCAACCACAATTTTTGTTGGAAAAAAAAAATATTAAGATGTGCATAATCTCCTTATTAGCACCTACTTACATACGAAGTTTCATAAACCTAGCTTGGAAACTGTTAATTGTGTTATGGCAGGATGCAGATTTCTTGACGGACGGAGAACTAACCTGTAGTCCCCACCTGTTGAAAACCGGTAGGGGACTAAAAAGCACCACTAGTCTTTGATTAAATCCTAAATTTAAACCCATAGTTGAAATAAACAGGATAATAATATTCATTTTTGTGTATAAATAGTGCATTTTATCTACAGTGCACAACATTATGTGAATTATGTTCTACAATGCCTACTTTAGACGTACCAGTCATTTTGTATTAATATAAAGGCTCCCCTGGAAAAAATACATTCAAATCAAGCAGTTTTCCCCAAAAATGAAGTTTATCCTTTATAAAATAATTCCCCATGTCACCAAAATACCAGTATTTTCCCCCCTAATTAAAGGTAAGGTCCCCATCCCAAAGGTTCGAAAAAAAGCTCTATGTGACAGATTGACCTGACATATACAAAGCAATATAAAATGTGTAGTATACCTCACTCAGAACTTGGCATAATTAAACACCTATATTTGATCCAAAAGGTTTGAACTTTTGGAGAAGTACTAATTGCCTGTTTACTCAATACCTGCTATACATATGAAACAATTTCTACAAAGTTTAATCAGGGAACAGTTTTATCAAAGTACTTGACAGAAATTTTAAATTTATGTTCAAATTTATACTTATTAAAATTATTATTTAGACTACACATTGGGAGCAGTTATTGTTCATATAATTTTTTTAATTGGTATTTAACAACGTTTAACCACAATTTGTATCTGGTAAAGAATGTATAAAGAATTTAATTTTAAACATAAATTTAAGATTTTCTTAAGTTTTTTATATAAAACGTGACCCAGGACTGTACAACTAATAAATATACGCAACTGAAAAATCAATAATCTGTCCAAGTAGTTAATTATATCTTTCCGTTTTAATTAATTGATTTGTGTATATCGTCTGAGCAGATATTCAAATAAATCACACTTATCATTTTAAGTACCCGTCATTTCAAACCCCCTACTTGTATGTTCTCATGCGGTTAGGCCACCAAATCTCATAACATTAGGATTTTATATAATACAGTACATTCTCTCAAGAGAAGCCCTCTGTAGAGCAACACCTTCAAATTGCTATTTACTATAAATTTACAGAGATTGTACTGTACATTGATTTGTTTATGATCAAATACAGTATAACCTCTATAGAGCACCACCCTTTGTAAACATTGTTGGTACTTGTAGAGAGGATGTTGCTTTGGAGAGCTAAAATGTATTGTGAATGTTTACTTCTTAAACAAAATGATCATGTTACTAAAGAGAGGTTGTTGCTCAACAATTTTGTACGGTAAACTACATTCTTGGGGAAATAGAGGCTCACAGGGAAGACAAGGCTGGCCCAACTGTGTCACCTCTTAAAATAAAACCATTATCATTATTATTATACTATTATTAATAAATATTACATGGGTGCAAGTTAGAAATTCTGAAAAACCTGAAATCCTAAGAAATTGACAATTCATATAAGGAAAATAAAGAAAAACATACTCAGAGCCACAGATAAGCTGCGTATTGGGGTAATTACCCAATTAATTTTCTTAATAGACACCCAATAGATTTTGAGAGGAGAGAGTAAGAAAAAGCAAATAGAAAATGATGTTATAGAGAAAAATAGTACATTTATATCTAAAAGACCAATTACCCAATTAGTGTTATTAAATACCCAATTAAAATTTGTCAAAACCCAAATAAAATTGAAACTTGGGGGTAAAATACCCAATTGCCTAAAACCTTATCTGTTGCTCTGCATACTTTTTGGTACACTCAAAAACCTGAAGTTCAGGCATATGCCTGAAAACATTCACTAATGTTATTATTATCATACTCACTGATACAGCTTTTATTGATCGTGGATCAAACAGTAATTTTTCTCCCGGCGGAAGAGCTTGATGTTCCACGTGTAGTTCTTGTAACATGATCAATTTCTCTAAACCTTCAATCACTGTTATACTGTTACCACCTAAATACCTGATAATCAAATATAAACATGTATTATCATGCATCATATACCATATTCTCTCGAATAAACGCCCCCGTGGGCGGTTAAGATGAGAAAGCCCTTAAACTTAGAACTTTGTGAGTCGATTAAGATGAGAAAGCCCTTAAAACTAAATTTACAACTTTGTGAGTCGGTTAAGATGAGAAAGTCCTTAAAACTTACAACTTTGTGAGTCGGTTAAGATGAGAAAGCCCTTAAAACTAAATTTACAACTTTGTGAGTCGGTTAAGATGAGAAAGTCCTTAAAACTTACAACTTGATGAGTCGGTTAAGACGAGAAAGTCCTTAAAACTAAATTTACAACTTTGTGAGTCGGTTAAGACGAGAAAGTCCTTAAAACTTACAACTTTGTGAGACGGTTAAGATAAGAAAGCCCTTAAAACTTACAACTTTGTGAGTCGATTAAGATGAGAAAGTCCTTAAAACTAAATTTACAACTTTGTGAGTCGGTTAAGACGAGAAAGTCCTTAAAACTTACAACTTTGTGAGACGGTTAAGATAAGAAAGCCCTTAAAACTTACAACTTTGTGAGTCGATTAAGATGAGAAAGCCCTTAAAACTTACAACTTTGTGAGACGGTTAAGATAAGAAAGCCCTTAAAACTTACAAATTTGTGAGTCGATTAAGATGAGAAAGTCCTTAAAACTTACAACTTTGTGAGTCGGTTAAGATGAGAAAGTCCTTAAAACTTACAAATTTGTGAGTCGATTAAGATGAGAAAGCCCTTAAAACTTACAACTTTGTGAGACGGTTAAGATAAGAAAGCCCTTAAAACTTACAACTTTGTGAGTCGGTTAAGATGAGAAAGTCCTTAAAACTTACAACTTTGTGAGACGGTTAAGATAAGAAAGCCCTTAAAACTTACAAATTTGTGAGTCGATTTAGATGAGAAAGCCCTTAAAACTTACAAATTTGTGAGTCGATTAAGATGAGAAAGCCCTTAAAACTTACAACTTTGTGAGTCGGTTAAGATGAGAAAGACCTTCAATTCTACTGATGTTGTTATTTTGTAGATACAACATTGTGAGGTGTTGATTCTGATGTAAACTTGGTATACACGTCAGCTGATTGTCGTATAGATATAACACCGACAAGTTCCGGCATAATGACATGTCATCTCCCTAGAAAACACATACAATATCATTGGTGCAAACAAGCAATTCTGAAAAGTTTATACTAATTTATTTTTGGATGACTGAGAAACAAGTTTTTCCAACTTATATTAATCACTCTCGACACCTCATTCCTGATGTTATCCATCGCCACAAGGGTATGAGAGAAGAGAAGCCAGATTCCCTTTTATGAGGAACGTTTAGTAAGGGAAATACTGGTACCATTTTTATTTCGTCTTTGGTATGACGCGGCCTGTGATCGAACCCAGGACCTCCTGCACTCAAAGAGGATGCTTTACCACTAGGCTATCGAGGAGGAGGTTCTGAAAATTTTTAATCCTGAACAATTGTCAATTTATATCTAGAGAAAACAAAAGGAAACAAGACTTTTGGGAAACAATGTTTGGTTGTACAGAGGTTGTAGCTTTGGAGCTCAGTAAAAATTTCAGTAAAACCGTAAATGTTTATACTTCTTGAACAAAATGTTTTAATTATGTTGCTTAAGTGAGGTTATTGTTCTATGGAGGGCTGCTCTGGAGAGGTTGCACAGTACATCTATATACAGATCCCAGATAAACTCATAACCCAACAAAAACTGAGTTACAAAATGCACAGCTATAAACTGCACTATTTTTTAATCATAAGCATTTTAAGTTACTAAAAATTCATTAACTTTTGAATTTATTAATAATTCAACAAATTATAGTTGCAAAATTATAAATTAACTTCAGTTACACAGTACAACCTCTGTATAGCAACACCCTTTTAGAGTGGCAAATATTGGCCTTTGTACAGAGGTTGTTGCTCTAAAGAGGTTAAATTTAGAGAAAATATCATTTAAGGAAATTTTGAAGGTGTTGTTAAAGAGAGGGTGTTGCTCTACAGAGGGCCACTCTCTAGAGGTTGTACTGTATATTGATTTTCAAACACCTTACCACTTCATCGATGCTCTTATTTTCCAAGTATAAATGAGTCAGCCTCTTCAGATATTGGTGCATAGTCTCATCACGTTTCTTCTTAGTGTAACCCGAGGTGCCACGAGCAATCAAATCTATCGTTAACTTCACCATAATTGCAGCGTTTAGACAAACCGATTAAGCTGAAAGTACCAATAATTTTTTACGTTAATAATTATATCAACATACATGTACATGCAGGCTTCGCGAAAGTCGCCGGACCGCCGGTCATGACCGGTGAAAATCAGTTTGGTCCGACAAAAATTATAGCTCGCCGGTCCGAATGTCCGTCAAAATTTTCGTATCGTCTGGTTCGAAATTATCGGTACGAAGCATTATTTCCGGTAATTTAACGATGCGCAGGTTGGTTGTTTAAAGGACGGAAAGAGAACTAATTTGCAAAAAGACGCTGATTTGACAAATACTTATACTGTACTCTGTCTTCAGTAGGTTATTTTCCGAAACACATTTTGTGAATACAAATCTCAACAAAAAACTGTTTCCTATTAATATTGTTCGGTCCGGCCAAAATTGATTCGGTCCGGCCAAATTTATTTTATGCCGGACCGGATGTCCGGCCTTTTTTTCTCACCTTCGCGAAGCCTGTACATGTAACAACTACTAGAATATTACCATTGAGCTTGTTCTGAAATAGAACTGAGTCTGAAGAGGTGGCATTTTGGCCTAGTAGTTAAATCTCTAGTCAACCTGGAGTCTGTTGCCTAACTAAACCGCTACCCAGCGCTCTGTAGCGCCCTGCTTAATGAAACGGCTTGCTTAAAAAAAGTGCAACGTAGCGGAATCGTATGCTACCGGCGAGCGCTCATGGAAAGCAGACTGTTTCGTAGCAAAGCACTATCGAGTGCTTTCTTAATGCAATGGACCACTTCGTAAGCGCTTGCCTAGCAGCAGTATTCAGAAACGGTATGGTATCAGCAAGCACTCCTCGTAGCGGTAGTTGCATAAACGTAGGAAAGCGCTCTGAGGCGCCTTTTGGAAGCGGCTTGGTTAGGCAACAGGTTCCTGCAGTTGACAATTTCGCTTAAAATAGAATATTTTGTTTGACATTTTGGAAATTGGCTGCTTGTTGACAAGATGGTCATCCAATCAGTGATTTCCAAAAAGTCCAAACAAAATATCAATTTCAAGCAAAATTGTCAACTGTCAAACATTTTTCAAAACAACTAAACATGGTATACTCACCTGTCAATCATAATATGTAGAGTTCTTGCTATGTCATGAAGAGATTTCAAGCGTAAAATGAAAACAGTGAACTCGGACCGAACCCGGGTCGAGGTATTTTGAGTACGAATATTCACAACACTGTCGAGTTGAACGGTAAAGCATTCTAAAGAGCTAAGGTTAGATAAATGAGAAATAGAACAGTAATATACATAGACATATCACCTTAAAGAAAATGATGACTGATCCCCATGGTTGATGTAAACCTCGAAATCATCTTTGACAATCCAACACAATTCAGTCATTCACCACGAATCCTCGATTTTCAACGATCCGAAAAATAGTTCCAGTTGGTTAACGAAATATCAGCTATTATATGTCTGCATTTATACAAAAAATAAACGTAAATAATTTATTATATTAAAATGTAATAAATAAAAGTCGCTTATGAATTATAGATGATTGATTTATCAAAATATAGTAAAACTGCTTTTTTGGTGTATGAATTTATGGAAATTTTCGCGTAGTCACGTGGTTAGTTGCCAACGCACGTTGATAGGTGTAGACGCTAGAATATTCCGAACTAAATGATCCTATCGGGTATGTGACCAATAAATTAGGCGGCTAAAGACAGCTAAATCTCAATTTGGAGAGTGCTCGGGGAGTCATGCACATATAAAACTATACATATATAAATAAGAGATCTCTTTTATACTATAAGTATCTTAATCATGTGTGTTGACAAGATATTTAGCGAAATAAGTTTATGTCATTGATCTATTCAAATAAATTAACTGTCAATCCATTGTCAACAAAAACGCGAACTCTGTATACATGCACTGGACACACAACCCAGCTATAATTGCAGGATCGAACCTAGTCATTGCTCACTCATATGGTGTTATAACCTACCTTGGTAGTGGTTCTTCATTTCAACGCGGTAACACAAACTTCAACATTTGGAAATATATATACATGTGCATGTATATATACATACGTATACGTATAGAAAAACCAAAGACCTAAATATACACAGATTGGACACTTAATTGAAAACGGAGAGAAAATGCAAAATAGCATGCAGCAGATTCTGATATTTTGCATGAAATATTTTGTTTGTCATCCTTTTTTAATGACAAATATCTCATTTTGAAGAGCTTAGCTTCTTCTACTGCATGATGTAACTTATTTTTTTCTATCTGTTATAGAATTAAAATAAAATTGATCGAATGAGGCAGATCGGGTATATTTTGATAAAATTGGAATTTCCATTAAAATGAGAGTAGGTCTGGCTCTTTGAGGTATATTGTTTTATTCCTTGACTGATTTCAATAAATTATGTATCATTTTAAAGCAGAATAATAAATCTATTGCATAAACTTATTAGTTTTTTCCTATGTATATTAAAACAGGAGATATAAGGTATTAAGAACAAACGAGATTTCGTGAGATTTCAGAAAACTGCCGCGAGATATTGTGAAGTTTGGTAGATTTTTCCAATCTTTGTATATTTAGGTCTTTGGAAAAACCTATTGCTGTTCAATTGAAAGATGTTTTATCTGCGAGTAACAAAATATCCAAATGATCCCGGGTCTGAAATAACTCCACGAATCCACGAAATTCCAAAAAAAACTATACGCCTGCTTTTGCAGAATTGTCAATCGACGTACACACTATTCCACTGAAGAACGATCCCATGTTCTTTTGTATACATATATCAACAGGTGTGCTGCACCCCATGTCCGTTTGTCATCATTTTATACATATACCATGCACACCTGAACAAGTTGCGGAATATTTTATGCCCTGGTATGGAACGCCATAGCTGTCTTTTGTTGACGCTTGTCATGTTAAATTGTTATAGTATCATTTGAACATGTCTATACGACATGTTAAATTGTTACAACAACGTCTTAAATTGTCGATAGGGCATGTGAACTTCTCAGTGCAACATTATTTAAGAAATAAAAATCTGTTCGCGTTCATTGTCGGTGAATAAAACACGGGCAGGAGTTCGGATGCGGAAAAATTAAATCACGAGTGTTTTATGCACCGACAATATACAAGAACAGAGTTTTTATTTTGATTCTAAATACGATAATATCCCGCACTATTTAACTGCGCGCATTCCATTTCCACCCATTTGACATTGAACATAATTCCACGCTGAAATTGAGTGGCTTATTAGCTGGTACAATTACCTCCCTCGTTAATGAAAACGACCTTCGTAATTTTCTGAAGGAAATACCACATTTTAAACATTGAAACAACTTTTATAACACGAGTATATGGTATCTATTTCATAAAATGAAAAATATAAATGAATCGATTATCAGAAGCTTTAATAAAACTTGGTTTCTAGAGTATATTGGAGTTTCTAAAAATAGATGCGTCATAGCTGTAACACTGGATTCTAGTGCAACTCGCCTTGTCATCGTGACTCGTAGAAAATTTTACTATAAAGTTTACGTTCATTCATTCATAAATATGTCACGTGATACTGGGCGTAAATAGAAACAGCCAATTTGATAGGTATGTTTTATGGGGGTAATAATACATTGTTAGGTCCGCTCTATATTTAAACGATTAATCCGCAGATCGTGTTAGAATATATGTCAAGTGACACTGTTAAACTGTCCTAGTATCTTGTGAACATGTCTATATGCCATGTTCAATTGTTAAAATAGCTTCTTATCATGTTCATTCGGCATGTGAACTACTCAACAGAACGTGTAATACTGTTAAACGACCGTGATTAATTGTTAAAAATCATTTGAAGATGTCTATAAGCCATGTTAAATTGTCAAAATGTCTTCTTATCATGTCCAATAACCATGTGAACTTCTCAACAGAACGTGTTATATTGTTAAACAACAGTGGTAAATTGTTAAAATATCATTTGAAGATGTCTATACGACATGTCAAATTGTTAAAAAAGCTTCTTATCATGTTCAATAACCATGTGAACTTCTTTATAGAACGTGTTATATTGTTTAACAACAGTGGTAAATTGTTAAAATATCATTTGAAAATGTCTACATGCCATGCTATAGTGTTAAAACGACATTTTAACATGTCAACGAGGCATGTGGACTTCTTAATAGACAGTGTTGTTGTTGTTCAAATTTGTATGACGTCATCAATATCGTAAGTTCCTCCCGCGTGCATATTGAACAAAGATGGCGGAAATTGTATTTTGATCATATACGTTTTAGACAAATGGTCAGTTTAAACCACGAACTTACGTAGGGAAAATTGCCGTTTATAAAAAAAACTCAATAAACTATAAAACTATGGTGCTAGCGAAACTAAATGAAATTATATATGAGCCGTTCTCCAGGAAAACCGGGCTTAGTGACATTGTATTAGTATTTATGTAATAAGGGTAAGACAATCCTCAAAAAAGAAAACAAGGTCATGCTCTTTGATTTGAGTTTAAGTTCTTGGATAATATAGAACTATGTCTTATATTTATTTTTTCTCATGAATCATGTTAAAATGTCTTCTGTCGTTGCTATGGTGACCAATTTCTGAAGAGTTATCCATATTGAGAAAACGAGGGGTTAGTGGTTGAAAACAATAGCTACGTTTCTCTTACAGCTAAAATTCACGATTAAGATATCTTTTATCAAAAAAGGAATATAATTCTAAATTGTGATACGATTTTGAAAAGTTTACGCCAAGAACACATCAAATACTGGATTTATGAACTTCTTGTTAACGTAACGTCAAATAACGTTTGAATGACGTTTGCGACGTCACTAATAAAGAAAGTAGTGGGGAGTGGTTAGTTTTAAAAGTCTGTAACTTTGTAATTTGATGTTATATTTTGCTTAAAGTTTCAGAAACTGTTCAAAAGAGTCTTGTCTTTCTAATGCTATATTATCATAAGTTTCATATTTTTGTCACTAAGCCCGGTTTTCCTGGAGAACGGCTCATATATAAAAAACCAAATAAGTAACATTAGTACGGTATCATGTGTATATCAAGCTAACTTGACGCTCAATCACGGCTTAAGGTGATTCCAAACTCTTCAGTTGAGCGGAAGTTTAGAAATCGGTGTAAATAAGACGTATTAAAAGCGTCCGACTACCATGAAGAAATAGTGTGAAAAACTTAAAATTGAAGTGTCAGCATGTTCAGACTTCTCATGTCTTAAAATCGCGAATTTACTATATTATACTATTATAAGCTTGCAGAATAAAGCTATAGCTGAAATTTTATGTGCCATTTATTCCAAACGTAGAAACACCAACACTCGCGAATACTAGCTACACCGTATGTGAAACGTGAAATCACTAAAGTGTCAATTACGAAAATCTAGCCGAGCAACTGCCATGAATTTGGGATAAAACTTCTATAACAGTTACTCTACTGGTTGCATGTACGAAAAAAGTATGTTGTTCAACTATTTTTTCGTATAACTTAAAAATGAAAAATCATATATTTTAAAATATCATGTAAAAATACATATAACATGCATAGTCTAAAACAAACGCTATCGTGTGATTTCGTATATACGCAATTTCGTGCATACCAAGTTTCATGTAATTAAATGTCAAACTTTTTCATTGAAATGCAAATATCAGTTTTAAGGGGGGTTCCCCAAAATCTAAAAATATCTTGAAAACTAGCCGAGCAAAACTGTTATGGGTTTGCACAATCACTATCATGAGTGTGTTCTTCATAAAAATCAGGTGTTTGATACCTCTTGTACAGAAAAATTTAAGAGTTGGGAATCCCGGGTTAATGTACGTTCTCATCAGCTGATCACCTCTGCCTTAATGCATTGCAAAATCTTTTCCGGAGACAAACGGAAATGACCGAACTTTCACGATTTGGTAAGTTCCTCGATTGGTTGTCTTAGTGCTTTTATACAATGAAATTTCAATGGGTTGTCTCAATTATGAATCAAATAATGTAGCCTTTGAATTCGCCAAGCCTACAACTTGACAAGATGAATAACTCTTACATATAACTATAATAACTCTTGGCGGTTGTCGCCCTTTGATTTATTTTATTGTCAGTAACATGAACGCAAAACTATCGAACTGCCTTATACATGCTTTTTTCGTGGAATTGGGGCCTGATAACCAAACAAAAACTGAGTTACAAAATACACAGCTAAAAACTGCAATATTTCTCAATCATTTAGCATTTTAAGTAATTTAAAATTCATTAACTTTTGAGTAATTTATCAACAATCAGGGGTTAGCTAAGCAATAACTTGGGAGTTTTTACGTGGAATTAGGGGCCTGATTAGACCAAAGTACGCGGTCCGATGATCGGACGGCGATCAGATTGTATTGTGACCCAAGTATTAAAGGTGCTGCCTCACAAATCTGGCTCAAAGTTTTGTATATCGGGATTTTTCAACCGAACCAAGTATTGATGTAATAGAAAGCCACTGGCAGTTGCTTTATGAAAGATATGGTGCAAATAAGCAATTTTAACCACTCTCGATATTGCCCACTGAGTATTTTTTTATTGAAAGCGCTAAGTTTCCTTCCAACATGCTGTGTAAATTATATAATTCACATGTGATCAAACTGTAACATCAACAAACTACAGCGTAAACATCAGTCAGGTATTTGGTTCGTTTTTCGATTCGTTTTCATCAAATGCGAACAAATTTTTATGCAATTTAAGTAACAGTAGTGTTAATTCTATGAAGGGTATATTTTTATGTAAAAATACTAAATAACTACAAAATGCCGACGTTTCTCAAGTCATTTTAGATGTCATCGTGGTTGTTTATGGCATATACAGGCAACTTTACCAAACTTACACGAATATTTGACAATTCTCTTTTTTTTTGCAATGCACCTGTATGTGAGGCATTCCCTTTAATGTTAGTATGAATAATATTGTTTTATGATGTTCAGCCTCTATAAGTAACAGATGGATACATTCAAACATTTGCGATTTGAGTAAAAAATAACCAAAATTAGCCCACAAAGAGCCCGTCATTATTGAGGAAAACACTTTCTTGCAGCTAGCAATTGGTACACTTGACAATTGTTTTTTTGTCCGCCTTCAATGTTCTGTTGTCTCTGATAGAAATGGATGATTCACTCAAAAAAAATAATCTCATAAAATAGTGTTATTTTACAGCAATTCGTAACCACCATCATTCTGCAATTTTACCCTTTCGTAGTTAAATGATCCATTCTATTGTTTAGTTATTTCCGATTCAAAGACTAAACAATTTATTTTCAAGTCTCATGATTAACTAGGAAAAAAGAATTTTCAACCAACGACAAAAACCCCTAAATTTTGCGTCAGTAAATCCATCTTTAAAGCGCGCGTTTTTCTTCCGTGTCCAAACCAAGCACGCGTACGTTTGTCTTTTGAAGTCTTCCACTGAAACATTGTCAGTTAGCTTTTTTTGTTGCGACATTATTTAATCAGTCCCGAGTTCTTTGAAGTACATTTTTTTTTGATATGCGGTTTATTTAATTTCAAAATTCATTGGTAATGAAACTGATCAAAGGATTCGATTTTGTCTCAGATTTCATTATTCGTAGAATGATTAGTAATGTTCAATGATTAAAGACAGAGAAAACGTCGTGATAAGCATTCTATAGTAAGGCTCCACTTTTAAGACACGACAAAAATGTGGTCTTTATCATAGGCACATGGTTTCAAATTATGGTTTCAAATTATCTGAGTGTATCCTATATAGAGCGAAGGTTGTGCAGCGGCCATGTTTAGCCGCAACGGATATGATGTTACGACAGCTGGTACCCAGTTTTTCGACAGTTGTTATAACAAACACGGATACCAATTCTTGTAAGGTCATATCCGCTGCGGCTAAACATGGCCGCTGCACAACCTTCTTACTATATAGGGTACACTCAGATAACTTGAAATCATGTACCTATGGTCTTAATTGTGGGCAGTTTTTTTTCTAAATTTAAGAATTTTGTAAATTCGTGTATTCGCATAAGAGTTGAAATGGTCTAACAATCGGGACGCTATCGAATATTGACAGGTCACCTGGCTTGCTTAGGAGTTATCTGCCCTTGAATATTCAAATTAGGAGAATAGCACTATACTAGTTCCAAGGGGAGATAACTCACAAACTATGATTATTTTTGATTTTTCTGTTTCTAACATGATATGTTCGTATACAAAGTTTGAACACATTCTATGATTAGGAATTTTGATTTTTTTCTCCAAGAAACTGCAGTGTTTGTTCATCGTGCATTACACGCTTGCTTATTATTAATATTATACATGTATATAATTATTATTATAACTGCTATACCATATTAATACAGCCCTTTTTATGTTTATACACGTTCAAAAGTGCTGTACAAAGTCAATCACGTTTAAGACATGGTTAAACAATATACAAAAATTATTTAAAATATGATAAATGTATACAGCAACAAATCCACCACTCATTTATGCAAACAGGTAAAATACACAACATATACTGTTTCAAGTCCGGTTGGCTATACGTAAGCTGTATGGCCAGTCCACACGCGCATTACTCCACCAGCCGGTGTTCACTGTTCTCTCAATGTTTACTAAATACAATAGTGTTTCAAGAACAGCGTCAGATACCACTGTACGAGAAACCGTCTTATATCCTTTCCGCTACCATAGCGTACTAATGCAGCCTGACCGGGACGGCCATTTCGGCCATCCGTAGTTCGACCTAAATGCCCAAATTCGGGAATTTTGCTGTCATGGGTACACAGGCATCTCAGACTAAAGGATATTACGGGCCCAAGATCTTGCATAGGTTTTTGGGCCCGCTGGTCCCCTTTAACGAGGAAAGTTTGAACGTAGATTTTCCAAAACTGAAATTACTGGTCCTATCCACCATTGCGGTACGATTCCCTGTGGAATTACATTATAGATATTTAGCGCCAAAAAGCTATTTTTCTATAGAAGGAATATAAAGCTAGACAAAGGGACCAAGGTCAGTGGGGGCCCAAAAGCAGGCCTACCAAGCTAAAAAAAGTTTTTCGCGCAAGGGTCACCGTCACATCGTCATTTCCGGTGACCTTTAGTCCAAATGTTGACAATTTATCCTACTTTCATTTTGGGGCAGGTGTGTAGCAGCATCCGGATGTATCGAGTTTTTATCAGTGCTGCAAGTCAATAGTGTCTCAGGGACGTGGTATAGGGACCAAGTGAATTTCTCATGACCCCCAAAAAATCGTGGTAGCGGAAAGGATATAGTGTTTTATATATAATATTATGCATTATATATGTCGTATACATCGAGAAATTTAACACAATATGTACGCATACTATTGTAACTTTACCAGCATCAGGGATAATGGAGACCAAGTTTAAATGCGAATCTTTATTGTTAAATATCACATTTCTGTTTAGAATTTTAAACTTATCTGTTAGACATCTCTGTCATGGTAGGGACGGGGGTCCACCCACTCGCGAAGTTTCCCAACATCAAAATGTGAACTTGATCGTTGGTCTACGTCAGTAATCGACGTCACAGATCTATTCGTGGAAACTGGACAGTTATTGCAAACTGATTGTACGGATAAACTGAACTCAATCGTAAAACATCGGCTATTTCCGTTTTGTTCCAGTAAATAAACCTGGGTGATCGCATAGGCACATGGTTTCAAATGATCTAAGCATACCCTCATGTTAGTTTCAAATGATCAAAGTGTACCCTATATATAGAGAAGGTTATGCGGCGGCCGTGTTCAGTCTCAACGGATATGACGTTAGGAAAGCTGGTACTCATTTTTTTTCCTGCAAACACGGATACCAGTTCCTGTAACGTCATATTCGTTGCGGCTAAACATGGCCGCGGCACAACCTTTTCTATATATAGCTGCACAACCTTCTCTCTATATATGATACACTCATATAATTTGAAACCATGTGTCTATGGGTGATTGTAACAGTAGTGCAGCCAGTGCCTCGTGTTACAAACACGTCAGGAGTATGATCATGTTCGTCCGCCCGTCCGGAGTCGTTATCTTACAAAAGTGCTAGAGGTCCATTAAGTAATGGAGGGGATTGGCCAATCTGGTAAGGAAAACACCCAATCGTGAAAGCTCGGTCATTTCCATTTGTCTCCGTTGATATGGAATGCATAAAGGCCGAGGTGATCAGAATGGAAAACACCAAACGACCACGCTATTACGAATGTTGCAGATAAACTGGAAAACAAACTGAGGACATATGCACTGTGACTGTCCCTTCATTCATGATTGTAATGCGGTACATAACATATATCTGCATCATTCGTGTTTCCCTCCTACGACATTCGTTCTTCCCTCCTACGACATTCGTGTTACCCTCCTACGTCATTCGTGTTTCCCTCCTACGACATTCGTTCTTTCCTCCTACGACATTCGTTCTTCCCTCCTACGACATTCGTTCTTTCCTCCTACGACATTCGTGTTACCGTCCTACGACATTCGTGTTTCCCTCCTACGACATTCGTTCTTCCCTCCTACGACATTCGTGTTACCCTCCTACGACATTCGTTCTTCCCTCCTACGACATTCGTGTTACCCTCCTACGACATTCGTGTTTCCCTCCTACGACATTCGTGTTTCCCTCCTACGACATTCGTGTCTCCCTCCTACGACATTCGTGTTTCTCTCCTACGACATTCGTTCTTCCCTTAGAACTACGGCATTCCTTTTTCCAAAAATAGAAACGTTGAGTATACTATAATTAATTTCAACACGTGTTTTTGTTGACATTTATCTTTGTTTATTCCTTTTTAATTAATTTCAACACGTGTTTTTGTTGACATTTATCTTTGTTTATTCCTTTTTAATTAATTTCAACGCGTGTTTTTGTTGACATTTATCTTTGTTTATTCCTTTTTAATTAATTTTAACGCGTGTTTTTGTTGACATTTATCTTTGTTTATTCCTTTTTAATTAATTTTAACGCGTGTTTTTGTTGACAATTATCTTTGTTTATTCCTTTTTAATTAATTTTAACGCGTGTTTTTGTTGACATTTATCTTTGTTTATTCCTTTTTAATTAATTTCAACACGTGTTTTTGTTGACATTTATCTTTGTTTATTCCTTTTTTTCCCCATATACGTCATTCGTTTTTCCATTATACCTCATTCAGTTTTCCCCTTCCCAAGGCATTTTTAACTAATCAATATTTTACGTGAATGGTACGTTACAAACAAAGCTTACAAATAGAATATATGGGAGCACTCGCAAATTAGGCCTACCTCTAATTGCCACAATTTGCACGCCGTACGTGGGTGGTCACAGGACTGGTAGAAGGATCGTCTAGATACCTTCAAGTAAATGACACCACATTGAGTCTTCCAGATGATAGAATAACAAGAACTGTAGCAACTTTTTACTTTGGAGCTTGGGAGTATCTTTAAAGACCCATTATGCCTTAAATCGCTATTTTCAAAATGCAGTAACTTGGCAACCTATCTGCAAAATGATGCATTTTGAGCACTTTAGTTGGGTCCCAAAGGTGGAAAACACCATAAGATGGAAGAAAACGAAATAAAGCCTTCAGTTGGTTTGAAGACATAATAACGAAATGTAAACAATAAATACATAATTCAAAGTCTAAGGGGAGCAACTCTTGCAAAATTAGTATTTTGTCATCCATACATTTTACTGAATGTGGTTTTTGGCATACTATTTCGACAGATATAGCTGACATTCTGTCGTCGTCGGTGAAAAACATCCTTATTCTTTGTATATTTAGTCTATTTACTGGATGATCGGGAAAAAAATTTGGGAGAGATAATGTAACTTTAAAGGTAGCAAGTCAACGGTATATACCTTAGGAGATTGTTGCTGGTTAATAGTGGTATATGTATCCGACGGTAGATAAGGGCTATTTAGTAAAAGTTTGTGGAAGAGTATTGCAATTTTCTGCATTATTGTGCGTGAAAATGTATATTGTAATTATGTGTGTTCGACTCTACATGTATTGGAGGAAATAAAATATATATCTACGAGGGGTGATCAACAAATACGCGAAAAAGTGCTCTGAAATCTTTGTTATGTGACCAATATTGCTGCAAGTCGGTCAAAATAACAATAAAAACATTAAATCCAAGGAAATATTTGGTCGAAAAACCATAGAAACCCGTAACGTCACTTCGGCTACACCGGCCCAACGTCATCGTGACGCCATGACACTTAAAAACGAACACACAATTCAAGGCAAAATTTTATGAAGACCAATATTGCGTCACATGCCACTTGCAAGACGTAGAAGATGAATTAATTCATATTCTGATCACCTCGGCCTTTATGTATTGCAATATTTACCGGAGACAAACGGAAATGACCGAGCTTTTACGATTGATTCATTTAGTGTAGTATATAAAACCCAACGACTACGATTTGTGCAATCGGAACGGTCCGTACGGCATTTATCGCTTCCTGACGTCGCCAGATAAACAGCAGAATTGTACGAGGTGCTCCGAATGCGATTTGTGCCGTATCATATTACTAATTAATAACCGGGATAGGGTTTTTACATTGTTCATAAAAATACGAGTACATGTATTGGCATTGCTTTGAACTTGTCGGTACAATATATCACGTAGCTGACATGGACACATCTGCTTAATTTGCTTAATATCATATTTTCTTATTCATGTCAGTGGCTTAGAATTAGAATGTCGTAAATACTACTTACGACCTTATAAGACTCAAGCATATTTGAAATCTGCATCTCAAGGCACTTCTTATGAGCCTATTTTCACGAAAATAGGATGTGGTCATGTTGACCAAACTGAAGTAAAGTAAAGAGTAGTTTTCAGACACTCTTTTCTTGTTTTCTCAAAATATTGATTTTGAACATACAACCTTCTCATTCTAAGCCAGCGATTTAACGTTATAAATATAAGTGTTGACGATAACTACACAAAGATAGTAAAAATCGGACAACTGAAACAGCCGAGCGCAGAAACAAACACAGACCACAATTATACCGCACAATGCCCAACACACAACTGAACGGAGTCCCAAGTTTCAGCTGTCAGGTTTATGTTAATATGAGTACAGCAAAAAAAAACACAGCCTTCTATGAAAACATTATAAGACCGCGATCATCCTCATTACATCAGTGGGTAGTCAAGTTCGCAGAAAAATACGACAATATATATGATTAAAGTGTAAAACAAATATTTCATGTTATTAGATACACTTTACATCAAATAATCAAAGCACCGAGAGTACTCGTGGAAGGCGATCTGGTTGCTGCTACTAAAGCTTAAACCGACTTTACACGTTTAATGTTCGTTTTCTTACTGCCGATCTTGTCTTGAATGTCAAAATAGGCATATGTGACTATATAAGCATGTTGGTTATCTAAATAATTGTTAAAAGGTGCATATTAATTTATATGTAATACGTGTATTGAATGCGTATATCAAAAGTGGCTTTAAAATAATACTACGCGCCTATTTATCAGATTCTACAGTACCGTCTTGTAATCACTTCCCTCACAGCGGGAGACAGTCTATAGAAAGCGGCTAGCTAGTACAGTGACACCATATGATTGCATAACAGTACTTTGCAGACCGTATACGATTCATTGATAAAACCATCACTTGACCGTAGTCTGAAGTTTCTAAAAATAGCTTTACAGCCGGGACATTTGATGAACACGTCATTTTTGTATTATGAAACAAGTTCGGTATCAGCCGGTGTAGGGATTTTTTTGGCCAAAATATCGATTTAACAAACAGTTTCACAATAATTTTTTATCTTAGAATAAACAAATGTTGCTGATTGGCTTAAATCAGTTAAACAATTTGGAGAAACATATGTAGCAGTATTGGGAATGTTGACAGTTTCTGGAACTACTTGAATGCGGATTCACATAGCAGCCTAAAGGCGGTTAATTTTGTATTAAGAAATGGGCAATGGTAGTAATGAGAGACTTAATCGCCTCCCAAAAAATAATGAAAATGTAATGGAACTAGTCAGGTTCTCGACATTCTTACACAATGCTTCATTTTTTGGATTTTTTTTGGAAATCGTAACCTTTTGAAATCTCCTCGATAGCCTAGTGGTTGAGCGTTCGCTTCGAGTGCGGGAGGTCTCGGGTTCGATCCCTGGCCGCGTCATACCAAAGACGAAACAAAAATGGTACCAGGAATTCCCTTGCTAGACGCTCAGCATAAAAGGGAAACTGGCTTCTCTTCTCTTATACCCTCGTGACGATGGATAACATCAGGAATGAGGTGTCGAGAGTGATTAATATACGTCGGAAAAAAACTTGTTTCACAATCGACCATAAATAAATTAGTATAAACTAGCATGGTAATATTTTTAAACTAAACGCCAGTTAGTTAAACTAAATGATGGATGACGTGTTCCTTCCTGCCTGGATGGTACCTGACATTAAAATGAAGCCGTCGACCATTCAACGTTCTATTTAAGTAGGTGTCGTATAACACGGTACTAATTGCGATACATCCCTTCTCAGTTCCGTCGGAGAATTTTACTGAACTCAGGATACATGACATGTGAGTTCCGTCCGAGCGTACATCGATTCTCAGTTCCACCAGAGCCATATGAAAACAGTATAGTTCTCATGATATTTTATTCTATAGTACTTGTATTTAGTTTAGTAGGACCCGGAAACAAAAATTCCATAAAAACTATAAATAGTGCTGTTGAATTTCAAATTTATACGAAAAAAAATCGATGTACGAATGAAGAATCCATAGGATTCTGCACCGTCACTTACTGTAAAATCATTCTTTTTGGAGGGGGTTGAATTTGAGTTGATTTCGTTGTTAACTTGACCACGAAATATAAAGCCCACAATTAATCGACCTCCCGAATCGAAACATACAGGATGTCCAAAAAAACGGGGACCTAGGCTAAACATTTGTAACTTTTTCTCTTTTATTTATAACACGTTGTCAATATGACAAAACATTCAGGGATGAATACAATTCAAAATATCAACACTATAATTGTGATTATTTAGTCTGAATATCCAGAGTTATCTCCCTTGTTTTCAATCACGTATTTCAGTATATCAGAATACAATGAACTGGAAATTTCAGCGTCTTCATAAACATATTTACATGCCGACCCCAAATTACATCTCAGGTGTCCCATAGTCAAGGATAATGGATCTGCATAAACTTGTTTATCATGTATGACAAACAGATTAACTAAAGGACCAATTTCCAAGCTATATTTAGGCCAATTGTTCTAAGGAATGAGGTCAAATGTAAGTACTTTCTTGCGAATTTATCATGATTTTGCTGTTGATTTGTTGTAGTAAGTAGTTTCTGCTTTCTTATAAATGCTGACACACTAAATGACTCTGATATACATCTATGAACTTTTGATTCGGATATAAATTCATAGTATTACCTTTTGCTTCTAACTAAGCTTTCTTGTTGATTGGTCTCAATAATAATAAATGAATCTATATATTTTGCTTCTTTGGCGATTGTTAATGAATATTTTGAAGGTTGTCTGCTTCCCTTTTATTGAATAAACTTGCCAGTTTTTCCCTTCGTTCATCATTTCATTGCAATATTCTTCGATTTTCATCACCTCTGGGACTTTAAAACTTTGTTTTCTCAATATGAACTCTCAAGACAACAATGTGCTATCTAATGATGACATTTTCATGACACGTCAGCAAAGAAACCCAGGAAATGACGCCGTATGTAAAATGATGACGTCTCTTCCTGTTTTAAAGCGAAATCTATTTTCAAATACCTATTTTAAAATTAGAAATTACTTTATACACTCTCACAAAACAACAATCAAATTCATTAAAAATTAAAAAAGTTATAAAGGATTTAGGTAGGTCCCCGTTTTTTTGGGACACCCTGTAGGTTCGCCCTTCCATGTTTTGTAATCCACGAAGTTCGACCCCACGAAAATGCATTTTTATCAAAAACCCACGAAATTTAATACCCACGAAAATATGTGATTTTATAGTAAATTGTGACCATGGTACTAGAAACCCTTAATATTCGATTTTGCTATAATACGAAACCATAAGAATTGTTAAGTTAAACTGGTTTTGGTCCATTTTCTGAAATTTACACTCTTGAAGAGTCATTTTATAGTTAAGCGGTTTGAATTTATTACCTTAAGGTAACTGGATATTAATAGTTTCCTTTCAGCCTCGAAATGGAATGACTCATATGGTTATATCACAGGCGTAAGAAGTTATATCACAAAACACAGTTTTGACATCTCCGATCAGGCCTCAACAAATATCTTTAAAAGCACTCGTCCTGCAATATAGACAATGAAGAAAACCCCAAATTCTAACTTGTCCTGCTATATAAATAAAGTAGATAAAAGGTATACAGGACAAGCGGACGAGTGGATTTATTGAGGCCGGTCGATTGTTTCAGCCTTTTCACTGTATAAAACACATGGACGTTTAATTTTCTCTTGTATACATACATAGTAAATAGGCGAACACATGGGGATGTCAAAACTTTGTATTTTGTGATATAATTTCTGAAGTCTGTGGATATGTATTTCAGATCGACGACTTTAAAGCCCAATTATCTCTTAAAACTTTTTGCAACTTTGGAACTCAACCGAGTATTCTTCACCTGTGAACTTGACTAACCACTGATGTATGAGGACGGTACTCAACTAAAGTGCTCAAAATGCATCATTCTGCAGATAGGTTCCGCAAGTTATTGCTTTTTTAAAAAAGCAGATTAGGGCTTAATGGGGGTTTAACAACCACAGCCCTGGCTCATTGGTTAGTGCTCTAGGTTGGTGAGCCCGTGTATAAGCTAGGCGAGTGGGGGTTGATTCCCAATCGCGGCAGCTTTGTCATGAAAATTTGACACCGATGCTGATTTTCCTCTACATGTGGAGAAGTTATAGTATTATAGCTTAAATGAGGGTGTGGCCAACAAGTGGCCAA
Organism: Spisula solida; assembly: GCA_947247005.1. Lineage (NCBI taxonomy): Eukaryota > Metazoa > Mollusca > Bivalvia > Venerida > Mactridae > Spisula > Spisula solida. The sequence goes on along the minus strand of OX365948.1, from coordinate 56,192,064 downwards.
CAAGCCACACAAAGTGTTGCAGTTTTACAGTTATCGCACTCTTTTCGAATGCAATATTACAGTTATTGCACTCTTTTCTGAACAGTAGCTATAATACAAGCAATAAAAAACCTGCCAAAAGCTAGCTGGTGGACACATAAATGATCTAACCTATACTATATAGGCTATAGTATATACATGTACTAGACATCCGAACCCGACTATTTATTAAATATGCCGACGTAATAATGCTACATATTTACTGTATTATTATTGCTTATGTCAATATTATCATCTTATGACCACAAATATGTGGTGTATGTAACATACATTATCATTTACAGTAAAGACGAACATTTCTCGAATATCTTTATAAATGATGATCAATATTCCAGTATTATTAGAAAGCATTCCATCACCCCTGTCATGCGGAGATTTAAATGATTGGGAACCAAATTATTTTCCCGGATGTCCTTCTGTACAAGTATTTAACTACATGTATAATTTTGAGGATCTTATGAAAGATTGTGTCAAGTTTATTTTGTCTAATAAGTTTCCTCGTAAAACATAAAGATCGGACAGGGAAGGCAGCATTCAACCGAAACAGTCGAGCACAGAAAACATTAAAAACAACAAGGATCACAATTATACGACACAATGTCCAACACACAACCGAACGAGAAAATGAACTTAACCGCTGAAAGTACCCAAGTTTCAGCTGTCAAAAATCTGAAAGTACAAGTCCCAGGCTGTCAAATGTCTCTGTTATGCCGCCACTAAAGTCACAGTCACGATGTGTCCCTATTTATGTCGAGGTTGGACTCCAAAAAGGGAGAATATTAAGTCAGACAGGGAAGGCAGCGTGACTCAACTTAACCAGCCGAGTACACGGAAAACATTAAAAACATACAAGGCAAAACGCCAAACTGAACCAGTCGAGCACAGAAAACATAAAACCCATACAAGGCACAGGGCCAAACTAGACAAGTAAAAGATCCACCAAAGTCCAAGCTGTCGAAAAGTTTCAGCTATCAAAAAGCTGAAAGCCCTAGCTGGATGACCCAATTCAAACAGTTCAAATTATTAGCTCACATTGAAAACGTGACTCCAGCAGATTATCACATCCAGGTATAAGTGACCTTCACCTCTGACTCAGATGTAGACATTATCAGTTACGGACAGGATTGTAACAGGAGTGTAACCTTTCATATAGATATATAAGTCTTGTTTCTGCACCGTCATGGTACAATGTACTTAGTACGATGTTGTATTATCGGCTTGCTTAATAAATGCCATCATCATGCGAACGTGAGAGAAACCCACTTTTCGATGAGCACAATTTCGCATAGCTAACTTTACAACAACTGAGGAGTTTTATTCGCCACACTTAATGAGTTTGCCGCGGATCAATTTGATATACTCCTTTTTAAAAAAACACCTAATGTGTCATTTCAACATAGGATTAAAGCCAAGTGTCTTTCAACGAAGGGTTAAAAAGTACTGTTTGTCAAGGACGCGGATTATTATATGCATTTTGACAACAATAAGAAAGGCCTAATTCAGCTATAATATTACAAATATAAACACACACTTAATAGCTATTTGAAAACGCAATAAGTCGCCGGCTTAGAATTAGAAAGTCATGAGTATTTGGAATCTGCATCTCAATGCGCTTCTTATGAGCCTATTTTCATGAAAATCGGAAGTAGTCAAGTCGACCAATTGAAGATGAAAAAGCTTGTTTTTCCATACGAAAAGAGTAGTTTTCAGACCGTTTTTTCTTGTTTTTTTCAAAATATTGATTTTGTACTTTAAACCTAATTCTAAGCCAGCGATGTATAGAGTCTTGAAGAAAAAAAACTTTATTATTTGGCATGACAATAATATGTAATTTTGTCATAATTATGATAATTCGACGCATATACCGCAGGGAATACAAGATAAAAGAGGTATTGGCTTCAACATGGTTTAAGAACAAAACGTATTGTATTTGAGACGATGTAATTCAGAAATTCGGAAGTTTTATTGGATTGTGAAGCAATACATGCTGTCATATGTACGACCACAATAATTTGAAATTCTAACTGAAAGGATGGAAACGCACACCCCCTCCAAAGAGGAATCCCGAAGCCAGTGCTAACAAAATAAAAGATGCAAGCGATCAAGTTAGCCCATTAGACGAAGCATACTTATATGTACCTCATACTATCTATAGTATTCACTTTCCCCTGGTATTACAAGATACGTTCCTTATCTCCTTCATGATATGTCCATATCTAGTACATCGTCGGTTCCATTTGGTGTCGTGACGAAACCAAGCATTCGGGCGAGTATTACATACATTTAAGGGGATAGGGTGGACGAGCAAGACCTGTATAAAGGGCTGCTATGCTTCGATAAATTCGCTTTGTTAATGCATATTCGTTGATTAGCTCCTAGGGTAAATGTAAAGCATTGTAATGCTAATGTTTATTACGTCCACCAAAATAATGGGTAGACACCGTACACCGGATATAGCCCCCTACTTCGTACGAAAACGAAAGTAAAAGTGGAAATCGATTTCGGACGACGGTAAGTTATTACAGCTAAATTATGCGTTTCTTAGGACTCTGTTTAGATTTAAACTTTTACCTGTCATGTTCTTCACCTATGTTTAAACCCTCATTAGTAAACACCAACTAACAAGCATGCAATTGAAGAAAAACAACGTAAATGGTTTGATAAAACAGTATCCATGTGCCTACGGCGCATTGGTATGTTTTTTTCAGGCCCAATGATGTTGATTCCTATTCTTGTTACATAGCTGTGTGTAGTTTAGGGATTCCAGATGGGGTGTTACACACGAGGATTATGATATTGTCGATCCCAAATATGCTCTATTGGGGCCATATCATGTTTATACGAAAGGTGCCTTAAGTTTAGTTAGGATATGGTGACAGTGACGCAAACGATCAAAAATACTATGGCATCGGTAGGTGCGACTGCTTTAACCGAAAACGTTGTTTCCATCCAAATCCGTTTCGTAGTTAGTACTTCATTGCAACTGTTGCCGATTAGACCATGCGTTTTTGTTACAAGTCTCGCTGCGTTTTAGCGAAAAAAGCGCCCAAAACGGCACATTTTACACTGCACCTTTATTATTTCCGTGTACAAGTGTATATCACAAAATGCACAATTTTTTCTGCGTTTAGTGATGTAATTTTCATTTTTCTAGGCCGAGTTATGCAAAAGTAGTCGTAGAAAATCGTTTTCGAGTGTGCCTCAACTTTTGACGTTACGTCTTTATGTGTACACGAAAGATTACAGCCAATGTCTGAAAAGGTAGTGCGAGTATAGTATGTTAGTTTAACATTGAAATTTTACGGCTGTCTGTATAAGCCTTTATAATTTGTTTTACACCATAATAGTGGTCTCTATCGCTGCGTCACTCTATTCTTACCCTGACTGAACTTTACGTCACCATACGATCACTTGTGGTGTAGCCCATCGCTTTGCGTATAAAGGGTTCGAATACTGGTTGGCCCAATATCAGGACAAATTGACTCTGCGGTTTCCATTTGACTGTTCAAAATTCGGTGAGCCATTGCCCTCAAATGTAATAGGAAACATATAATTATTATGAATGTGATAAAAAAGTTGTGTCGACCTTGTCATTTAAATTAGTCATAGTAACAATCGAAGCGTTTACCGCAGCTGGCGAACAAGACGACGTGCATTCACCTTGTAAATCTAGCGGTATCATGCCGAGTGCGAACGTGAGTCGAGAATGTCATTATAGTTTCACTAAGCATCGGATCATGACGGATTTTAGTAGGCTTTTTCGTAGGCTTCAATGCGTACTATTTACGGGTAAACTCGAGGTCGTTGGTTAAGTTTATTTAAAGGTGCTGCCTTACGTGTTGATGTTTTGCAAAAATAAAATTGTCAAAAATTCGCGTAATTTTGGTAACGATGTCTGTATATCCAATGGTTAGTTCAGTCAGGGTAAATACATTGACGCAGCGGTCGGGTCCACTATTACAGTGTAAAACATAATTTCAATGCTAAACTAACAAACTATAGTCGCACTACCTATTCAGACAATGGTGCACACATAAACGGCTACATCACTGTACCCAAATCCTAACTGGATTATACAACTACACTGAAAGTTTAACATTTTTGCGTAACATTGGCATGTTATAGTTATTCAGTATTTTTACATCCAAAATTCTATATGGTATAAATACCCAATAAAATGAACACTACTGTCACTTAAATTGCCTGATATTTATTCACATTCGATGAAAACGAATTGCAAAACGAACCAGATACCTTACTGATGTTTACGCTGTAATTAATTGGTGTTACTGTTCAATCACGTGTGAATTACATAAGTCAAAAAGCACATTGGAAGGAAACTCTTCGCTATATTTTAAATGAAACAATACCGAGTGCGCGATATCGATAAAGGTTTAAATTATTACTTATTTGAAACAAATCTTTCATAAAACCACCGTCAGTGGCTTAACTATTACGTAAATACTTGGTTAGGTAAAAAATTATGTCATGCAAATATTTTAGTCCAATCTGTGAGGCAGCACCTTTAAGATATATATATCCGGATCTAGATCTCGGGTCTATACACAATGAAACGTCTAGTCATTCTATGTGAACGTGAGTAGCGAAACTGCCGTGACAGTGCGTAGTGTTTATACCAATATTTGTTTAATTTTGATAAGCTGTTTAATAATTAGCAGATAATATCTTTTAACGGCTGACAAAAGTTCAAATACCTTCCCATGTCATTCGGATTTCTAATTCATTTTGCAAACGTGACTGAAAACGTCATGATGGATTTCATTTTTCATTCATACATATTGACATTCACAGCGTTAATAAGCATGTGAAGGACAGCGAGTTTGCCGCCCAGGAATAAGTTAGAATACGTATATAGTAACGTCCTTTCAGAAAACTTTTCAATTATAAGACAGGGTCGTATCCAGAGAAAAAAAACGCCGATGCTATGACTGAACATATCGTCCAAAGATGTAAACGTCATACCAGGAGCGAGCTGCGAAATGGCCTCAAGACACAACCCTCCACCAGAAGCTTTATGGAGACGTTGATGTCCTGAGACGGACCACATCCTTCATCACAGCTACTGGCGTGGTACTGTAGAGCGAACACCAGTAAGCACCGAGGCAAAACTATTTTCAAGGGTATATTTGAAGCATAATTATTCCCCTACCGGTTTTTGACCCTGACTTTTCCATGACCACACAGCAGTTTACCCTGATTTTTTAGCATAATATGGCAATACAAATAGAGAAAAGGCGGCTATATTTGCTTTAAATGGAACCAAGAAGTAAAAGGTAGCAGTTTTAGGGCTGTTGATTGACCTTAAGTTATTTTTTCAGTCTTTGGTATTTTGTTCATATGAAATGACACTTATTAACATCTTTAATGAAGAATTCCCTGACTTTTGCTCAATTTCCAGATTTCCCTGACTAATTCCAAAATTCCCTGACTTTTCCCTGACCTTGAAAAAATTATGTTTTCCCTGATTTTCCCCTGACCCTGGGAACCCTGAATAAAGGGGCACTCGCGGTAACGCTTTTGCTAAGGCAACGCACCCATGTATTAAAATAAAGCACAACTATAGTTCAGTTAGGATAATGTGACAGTGACGTTGCAGTTTATGTGTACGCAAAAATAACAACCATTGTGTAAACAGGTAGAGCGAAGTTTAGTATGTTAGTTTAGCATTGAAATAATAGTTGTTTGCACAGTATAAGCCATTAAAATTGGTTTTACATCGTTATAGTGGACTCGACCGCTGCGTCACTGGATTTTTATCCTGACTGGACTATATACATGTACATTTTTGTATTATGAAAATAATCGCTTACAAACAAGAACAGTACGTTTAAGCACAGGAACTTGCATTTATAATTTGAAAAAAAAAGAAAAAAAAATTGAATAAATTTTTTTTTTAACTATAGTACAGTAGGCCTAGTTAAAAACATTTTTTTTTCAATTTTTTTCTTCTTTTTTTTTCAAATTATGAATGCAAGTTCCTGTGGATTAAGGAGCGTAATGCACCGTACGTCGATTATTATAATCGTAATAGCGCTTCATTACTCTTGCGACGTCGTTGAGTGATACATTTTGATATGTAATGTAATTTGTCTTTAATTTCTTTTTATATAGTTTACATATATTTCTCAGATGTTGTGTATGAAGACAAGCCTGAATTTATGAACAACATCAATAACGATGATCACAATTTGAATGGTTTACGTAAAGCCTATGTCCCAATGAGGAATTCGTTATCGACGATGTTCTCCCGATATTACCAGATACCACCCGATTGCTTCCTGTATCACAAATCGTCCCAAATCGACTTTCCCAAAGCTTCCCCTAGACCATGATGGACCTGTTCCCAATGTCTTGATAACTCATTAATTTCAATCCGGAGTACATCGCCGAGGCAAAAAAATGCTCAGTGGGACCTAGGCTTTAATGTGAACATTCATAATAAAGGACAATTAAATGGTAAACATCTTATTTTTACCTAAAAGGCTAAAATGGATATGATTCAATTGTTGTAAACAAGTCGATACATTAAGACAAATCGTAAATTAGTAATAAATTAATTTGGTAATTTAAATATCGTCTAGGCGGGCGACCATATTTTCATGACACACACGGCACAGCATCAATTATGAAACCTCGACAGTTTCCGTTTTTCTATGGTAAAGGCACAGATGCCGTGTAATCAGATTGGACACATCATTTCACAGTACAACATACAAGACACTACGCCATTCATCTCATCAAAGGGCACGACACGACGAAAGCAAACGTAAAACAAAATCAGAGCAAAAGCATAGAAAGGCAAAGCAAGACCAAAGGCAAAGAAAAGCACAATAAATCAAAGCAATGAAGAGCACAATGCAAAAGCAAAGCATTTAGCCAAACCAAAGCACAATAAAACAAAGCAAAGCCAAACGCAAAAACAAAAGCAATAGCAAAGCAAAGAAAGAAACAAAGCAAAGCTAAGCACTTATACAAAGCACATAATAACACGGTATGACATAATCATGGCATGACTGGTGTATAATGATTTCATATAAAGTTTTTCAAAACAGAAAAAAGCGACAAAAGTGGACGGCCACTAAATTGAAATTTTGTCTCTGCACCACGATGTTTCGTTTTCGACGAGGCCAACAATTTAAAACATCATTTTCCGAATCATTCAATATGGTACATGTACTGATTTACTGTATTGTTGTTTTGTAAGATAAGATAAGATAAGATAAGATAAGATAAGATAAGATAAAGTTTGATTCCAATCAAGGGTCATATAACATGACCTATGAATCACAGATAAAACAAAATGGATTGAAAATATAAACATAACAACAAAGAACTTTTAAAGTAAATAAGGCTTGATTTTGATTAGGTAACACAAATAAATAAGGCTTTATGTCTAAAGAATCCTACCTCCCTTCATGCACTTGAAAAATGATGGGAGATAGGATTAATTTGACGTTTTTAATATTGGTAAAAAAAGAGAGTAAAATTTAACAATACATATTATAACTAATAGATCTATATAACAAACGTAAGTAAACGTTTTTTTTGTATTGGTCAACGGTTTAGCTAACTGTTAGTGGTTGGCGCTGGATACTTTATTGCGTGAAGTTCAACTACATGTATGTCATTCTGCTTTTCAGCAGCCGGGACTTGGGCTTAGCGATTAAGTTTATTTTTTCGTTCAGGTATGTGTTGGACATTGTGCGATATTTTTTATGTTTTCTGTGCTCGGCTGTTTAAGTTAATTATTAAGGTAGTACGGGTGTTAGAACTAAAATAAAACACGTGGCTACACATTTAAAATTATTAAGGGAGTACGAGTGTTAGGCCTACTAGTAAATTAAAACACGTGGTTACATTAACAAGTTGTCAATTATTTACGAATAGTGAAAGTATCATCAAACAGCTCATCACACGTTGAAAAAAAATGTGAACGTGATCTAAACTGGGTTAAACTATTCGTGGTTTGTGGGAAAGGCATTTAAATCAAGCCAGCATAAATTCTTAAAACAGCTCGTACAATCAATGAGTATGAACAACTTGTAATCGAAGCGTTTCGTCATGATTTCATACAAAAATTTATAAACTACCTTGTCATTGTTGTAACCGGTAAACGTGAGTTGGTAAACGACCTTCACCATTATCAACTGATAGTAGAAAGTAATGTAATAGTAAATGTTGTACAGTAGGGTATATAAACCGTCATACCGGGTATGTACCGTGTCTGAAATGAGTCATCACATTTTATGTGTAGCCGTGGTACTAGTATATGGGTATACGGGTATATCGTATTAAGTTGGGTTTAAATTTTTGTCCTCGTCGTAAGATTTTCATAAAGTTTAAAGATGATTTTAAAGATACCATTATGTAATCACAATTCATTGTAACAAATAGGGTACTTGAGACGGCATCGCCATGAAACTAGGAAACAGTATCGTCGACGTTTTATACAAACGGTCTAGATTCACAATATAAACACGCAGCATAAAAAAAAAACAAAAAAAAACCAGATTTATATAGCGCCTTTTTCATGCGAACACTGTCACGTTCAAAGGCACGTACTTTACACAATTGTGTTGCAGCCACATGGGCGCAGGTGCATCCTCTACCAGTGCAGATACAGCATGATCTGACCAGAGGGACAGACTGAGAGAAAGCCCCTGAAGGGAGAGAGAGAGAGAGAGACATTAGATACAGGCATGTCCGGTGCGGCAGAAGTGCACCTAGCTCTTATTTCGAATAGACAACCTGGTTCTTTAATGTGCCCGGTGTATAGCACTGATACACAGAGCACGGAAGGTACAAACGAGTGACAGGGGAAAATGTTAAGAACAAATCAGACAGGAAGGCAGCACTCCGTTGAAACAGCAGAACACGGAAGTCACAAAAAGGAAGAAAGAAGCACATAAAAAAGAAATACCACGCACGGTCCCCGAGCACAAATCCAAATGTAAAAAATAGAAAAAAAACTTAACAAGTTAACAGTTACGAAGTCCTAGGTGAATTTGGCCGATACTTTAATATTCCGGCACCTGTCTTGGTTAACATTATAAATGTTGGAGACAAACCCAATGGCTGACAATGGTTAACAGTTTTACTTTTCTTCTGCGGAGTTGGGAATAAAGTAACTTTGGAGTTTGTGTTTTGGTTTTAGTTTTTTTATCCATGGTGACGTAGACAAAAACTCGATGGTTTGTTTCTTTTAACATTTTTGAATATATTATTACGAGTCTAGAAGTGATAAAAAAGAAGTGACAAACAATGACGTCATCACGCCATTGGGTCATACCTTATGACTATCTGAATGTCACAGTACCTTTATGTTGTACGTTGAGAATAAAATGAAAGGTAGTACTAGTTTTTCCTGATCTTTGCTCAAAATTCAGTTCTATAGCCTTCAATAGGCGTCCAACCTCTACCGGAAACCATACCTTCACTTTTACTGGTAGTTTGCTTGTTGTGAGAGCCGAGTAGCTCGTACGTCACCATTTCTCTGAAGTGATGGTGTCGTTATACTGTTACAACGACAAGCAACGTCACGCTTGTCTGTAGTCTTCTTGTCTGTTAGTTTTTCATTATGCGCTGGCTTAGAATGAGAATATCATAAATACAAAAACGATATTTTGAGAAAACAAGAAAAAAACTGTCTGAAAACTACTCTTTAATTTTGGGAAACAAGCTTTTTCAACTTCAGTTTGGTCAACATGACCTGTTCCGATTTTCATGAAAACAGGTTCATTAGAAGCGCCTTGTGATGCAGATTATAAATATGTATGGGTCTTATAAGGTCGTAAGTAGTAGACTTTTTAATTCTAAGCCAGTGACATATTGCGTTTTCAAAAAGCTATGGTCGTACAAAATGTAAGTAGCATTTACGACCTTCTCGTTCTAAGTCAGCCATGTGTCCCTTCAATACTACTGATGAATAAGAGAGAATCAGTAAAATATGCCAAGCTCTTTCACAGATGATTGAGATAAAGGAAACACGTCCACACGTGATTAAAGTATTGTCACAGAGAACAAATACATATACATGTTTTATAGAACAATTTGACAGAAATCCGATGCATTGAAATCCTCAAATTGTTCATATAAGCAATCTTATAGTGTGTATCTAGTCCAACATCAAACGTAACATCCTTTATATCATGAGTTAATTTCAACACCATTGTCACAATTGCCGTTTCTGAGAACATAATTGAAACATTAAGCACACCGCTGGTTTAGAATTAGAAGGTTGTAAGTGCTACTTACGACCTTATAAGACTCATGCATATTTGAAATTTGAATCACAAGGCGCTTCTTATGAGCCTATTCTCATGAAAATCAGAAGTGATCATTTTAACCAAACTGAAGTTAAAAAAGCTTGTTTTTCCACAAGTAAAGAGTACTTATCAGTCAGTTTTTTCTAGTTTTCTCAAAACATTGATTTTGTACTTACGACCTTCTCATTCTAAGCCAGCGATATCAAGAGTTAATTTCAGCAACATTTTCACAATTGCTGTAATTAAATTCCATTTTCTGAGAACATTATTGAAACATTGAGCACATGTTGAAATGAAAGTCTTTAATAACAATAAAAGTATTGGACCCATAATTTGTCGCTCAGTTAATTTCAACAAAAATTTAGATCTTGGTAATTACAAGTCGTTAGTTAATTTCAAGAAATATCAGTTTTTATTATGTTTGTACCAAAGAATACGAGAGAAGTGTATGACCTTTAATAAAAGTACAAACATAATGAAAACTGATATTTCGATCAACCGTTACTAGGTTACTTATTACAAATGTCTAGCACTTATGCCATTCCTTGATTGGTTTCCTTTTCCAGGCATATAGCAATCAGGCGATCATAAAAGGATAGTATCACTGACCAAACCGATCGTGAAAGCTCGACCATTTGCGTATGTCTCGGGTAAATATACTAATATCTATTAATGCACCAGTCAATATTTTGCCCGCCCGGGGGAGCAGCGGGCGACACGGGGAATTAGACATTTTTAATTTTTTGATGTCTAAATCCCCACCCTGGTGACAATGTTTACTGTCTAAATCCCAAGCTTGGGCACGGATATACACTAGATGTATTCTTTGGCTTGGGACATAGTTTTTCATCCGGGGAATTTAATAAAACTTGAATAAAAGTATTATTGTCGTCTTTCGCGGTGTAGAAACTCCCGGACCAGTCTATTCCCCGGGACTCGGAGTCGATAAGTTCGTCTAATTCCCGCCTATCGGGAAGATTCGTCTGTCTATTTCCCCCTGTATCCCAGACGCTCCCCCGGGCGGCATAATATTGACTGGTGCATAATTGCAATGCATAAAGGCCGAGGTGGTACAATCACACTCAGAGCTCTCGGGCACCGAAAGCACCCCCTCCATCCCGATTAAAACAGAAATGCTTTTCAGTGTTTCCCTTCTAACATAACTAAAAGTACTAACAGTCTTTCGGACGAGATTTAGAACCCGGGGTCCCGTGTATCATGCTTTACATCAGGCACGTAAAAGAACCAGTGATGCTTCTGGAACTGGGGCATCTTCTGTATCATGCACTTTCCTCCAAAAGCTAAAGTAACTAACCTCTTCTGGGGGCCTCGCCCATATGGATTTCCGGTGGCGAGGATAAACAAAAGCATATACGTAAATCAAATCAAATGAATGTGACCATACAACCACGCTGATCTCAAGCAAAGGAAGGCTTGTGTTGAAGATTAAGCAAACGCCTACCTATGTTGCCTATAAATAAAGTCTTTATAATTAACATTATCTTAATTGATATGTAGGGTGTAAAACATTTGTCCCCATGAAAAGTATGTCAGTATAGCTGGTGTCGTTGACTTGTAAAGAGGCGTGCCTTGGCTATAATAATACATGTAGTAACATATTTCTGTCTGGTATTTTTTCCTGTATGCAAAATCGAAACATATGACAAATATCTCAGGCTTTTACTTATGATGGCTGTTTCATTAAATGCTTGTTTATTTTTTGTTGGAGAGTCTGAATTTAGAAGTGTCTAGCTATTTATCTGAAGAAACCTCTAGTCTACCACGTTCTACACCTCCTTGCTTGCCTCGGTGATTGTATTAATCTTATAAGTTGATTCCAAACATATTGCTGTTGTTAGTTTTACCTTTGTGACATTTCCTTACTATAGTAGAACTTTGATGCCTCAAATAACTTTCAGACTTTGAAGATAGTTTGACTACTGTTCAAGACATCTACTGTATACATGAACGAGGGTTGTCCGGAAAGTTTTGAGACTGTGTCTATATCTTAAAACATATCCGAAACTGACCATTAAAAACTATACTACTAGTGCAAGAACATTTTGCCAGGCACTGCTGTTCTGAGAATACCATTTTGGCATTGTGCCTTGTATGTTTTTATGTTTTCTGTGCTAGGCTGGTTAAGTTATGTGTTGCCTTCCGTGTCCGACTTTATATTATCTTTTTGTTACCAACCCCTGACCAACAAGCATGGACAAACTATGTGACATCCATCCAGACAGACGTCAAGCACATAATATGTCTTCCCTACTATATCGCTGGCTTAGAATTAGGTTGTAAGGTCAAAATCAATATTTTGCAAAAACAAGAAAAACAGTCGAAAAACTACTCTTTACTTATGGAAAAACAAGCATTTTAAACTTCAGTTTAGTCAACACGATCACTTCCCATTTACATGAAAATAGGCTCATAAGAAGTGCCTTGAGATGCAAATTTAAAATATGCATGAGTCTTATAAGTAGTACTTATAACATTCTAATTCCAAGTCAGTGATATGTTGGAGACATAATCATTAATGAAACTATTCTAAGAAAACAACATAACACAACACATGTTTGATTTCATATTTTCATATTTTAATTTGATTTTTTTTCGTATTTTTTCATATTAAGCTTTATAATGCTTAACAACGTATTTCTGTAACAAAAACATGTAATTATTATACTATTGGATTAGGTTAGTCAACAGCATTATGCAGAATCCGATAATGAGGAAATATATAACAAAACAAATGGTCAACAATTCATTAACAAAGTACCGTACTCTTCCAAGTATTGCTCGCACTTTTATCCACACACAATTGTAACCAAAAATTGGATACATCCTTTACACAGCTTTAGACCTTTTTTCATAACCAAAAATTAAATGTGTCCTTTACACAGCTTTAGTCCTTTTTTCATAACCAAAAATTAAATGTGTCCTGTACACAGCTTTAGACCTTTTTTCATAACCAAAAATTAAATGTGTCCTTTACACAGCTTTAAACCTTTTTTCATAACCAAAAATTAAATGTGTCCTTTACACAGCTTTAAACCTTTTTTCATAACCAAAAATTAAATGTGTCCTTTACACAGCTTTAGACCTTTTTTCATAACCAAAAATTAAATGTGTCCTTTACACAGCTTTAAACCTTTTTCATAACCAAAAATTAAATGTGTCCTTTACACAGCTTTAAACCTTTTTTCATAACCAAAAATTAAATGTGTCCTTTAAACAGCTTTAGACTTTTTCCAAGTCTTTGATGAACAAATGAGCAACAGCCACATTCTTTCAACAGTCATATTTTCAATTTTTTTTGCATTCTTAATTTTTTCGTTTGATTCTTCTTCCAATTTTTACCTGCGTCTTATACACAACTGCGTGCAATCCTTGGGTGAATACAGTACATGTACATATAGTTTGTACCACAAAATATGAGACACATGCAATCGTTTTAATAACAATAATTTCTGAGTTTTTCATAATTTTTTTTATAACTGAACCTTGTTGAGTGTCAAATATGTTTAGTGCTAATCAAAAATTAGTAACAGTACATAAATTACTGTATCTTTTTATAAACATCTCAAAAATAAATAATATATAAACCATGTAGGTATTATGACAAGAATGAAGAGGTTTTGAATTCTTAAAAAATTAATAAACATGACGTCAATGAACGCAATGCTAAACAGCAGTAGTTTCGTATTTGTAATGCTGTCGATGGTCTTTTATAAATAATGCACCAATCATTTAAATAAATATATTTGTTCTTCGAAATGAAGACTTAAAAGAATGCACATTTGTTTTCTACTAACTAACATATCGTTTACAGGATAAGATATATATTCGAGGCAAATTTGACAGATTGTACCCTGTGGCATTGTTGATTTATCAAAGGGCTGATCTAATATTAAATAGATTTTTGCTATTTCTTAAGTTAGGAAAATATAAATATATTTAAATCTTTCTTTGACTATATCAATAATGTAATCATCGATTTTCTGTCTAAATATGCCGAGTACCGTAACATTACCAGAGCATACCTCTCACAAGCATTATTCTTTCTTCAAATGGTATGATATCAAATTTTTCGTAATAAATACAAATTACAAAAAATATTCTCTTCAGAAAAACCACTCCTGAACAACCACGTCTGAACAAAGGTAGAATAAACCATTTCAAAAAGAAAGTCGCTCTTGAGAGGTAGCACTTCATGTTTGTTTATAATTTATTATTAATTTATTTTAAAAATTAATCTTTCACCATCCTCACTCGAAATACAAAAGCAGTGAAAATGGTGAAGAATTAACAATATATGGTGTTCCAATTTTTTGTTCTAATAAGGTAATATGACTATTACTTGATAAACAAAAATAATGGATACAGCAATGTTGCTTTGAACTTTTAAATAAAGCAGTTTTTGTAGGACCGCTGAAAAACATTATTGGACTGAAAGCAATATTCTTACATGAACAAAGAATCCATATTGTAACTGAAACTTACATAGAAAACAATTCCACATTCTTTTGAATGGTATGACGTGAATGGCCATGTTTAACATGACAAAATATGGGACTGTTTTTCGTAACAAATACTCTTAAACATTTCAAAAACAATCTCATAAAAGTGATTTGTACTGTTATTAACAACACAATAGTTTACGTACAAATATACGGTGACAAAACAACATTCGGGATACATTGTAAAACTATATACAATGAAATGAAAGCCCAAAGATTACGGTTCACATGTGACATCATCACATGTCACATGACATCATCACATGTCACATGACATCATCACATGTCACATGACATCATCACATGTCACATGACATCATCACATGTCACATGACATCATCACATGTCACATGCCCATCACTGACATCATCACATGTCACATGACATCATCACAAGTGACATGATATAACATCGTCACATGACATCATCATGACATCACATTAAACTCCACATTCATCACACAAAAAGTGTACTCCGCTGTATAAATACTTACAATATTTTGATCAAAATATAACATTGTCTTAATTTTTTCTTTTATTATAACAGGGGTTCCATTTGACTTGGCAGCAAGGGTTTTGACTCTTGAAATTTCTAAAAGAAAACAACAAATTTTGACCCTCAAGATTTAGGCTGAACTTTGAAGGATCATTTTCTCTTAAAGTCATGGGTATTTAGCCTATAAATAGGTAAAATTTAGTAAAAAAGTATAACAAGACTGCGTTCACTAAACGCTTATGCCCCCTGTGGAAGCCTTGTCCATCAATAAGTCTAAGTCCAAAATTAGGTCAAGGTGAAGGTCAAAATGGGGTTAGGTGGTACAGGCGTGTGGAGAGTGTTCATACACAACATCCATGCAAGTATGAAAGCTTTGTAGCAAGCCATATTAATGCTAGAAGAAACGGTCAATTTGGGTTAACCAGGACGGACGGACGAACGGACGGACGAACGGACGGACAGGTGAATCACTATATGCCTCCCCATCTATCGATAGGGGGGCATAAAAATTACCCTTCAGATTCAGAACCTAGTGGAACCCCTGTATAATACAAAGTTTGGTGTAAGCATGTTAATGTGATTTCAAATCAAGGTTTGGTTAGATTTTAATATTTCAAACAAAACAACATAAAAGTTCTTATTCAAAACAAAGAATATTTTGATTATTATCTATGGCATAAACATTCTGCAACATGAACTGAATGGCTTTTAAAAGCTTATGAGAATGCAAAAGTGTTCATCTTATATTAATTTTATTCATGTTTAAATTCATGTTCACATTTCGCTGGCTTAGAATGAAAATGTCTTACATACAAAAAGGCTATTTTGGGAAAACAAGAAAAAACTGTCTGAAAACTGCTCTTTACTAATGGAAAATCAAGCTTTTTCAACTTCAATTTGGTTAACAAGGCCTCTTCCGATTTTCATGAAAATAGGCTATTTGAAATATGCACGAGTCTTACAACCTTCACATTACACCATTCAGTCCCGTTGTGATTTTTCTAATTAAACTTCACTAAATTTTGAATATTTCACAATTTTAACAAAAGACTGGCCTGAAGCATGATATGATTGCTGGTCCTTCGTTTATTTTTAACAACAACTTTTTTTCATTATCTCCAACTTGACAATGATTTTTGTATTAATACAGTTTAATCAGGGGTGTCAACAGAGCCAAATTAAAAATCCTGAAATCATATGAGGATGACCATTTTTGCCAAACAAGAGGCCTTCAACCACATTGTTTCCATATTTGACCAAATTTCATCAAATAACTTTTATTTCGGTCCGAAATCATAGCCTTATAAGGTTAGATGAAATCAGGAATTCTGGATTAATCAGGAATATTGACGCCCCTGGTATATACACGAGTTCAGTTGACACTCTGTGATGACTAGTTGAGGTTGCCATGGTTACTATAACACAGTTTAATCCTTTCCTTATTTGGTAGAATGTAACAATCGTTCCCTTCCTCGGTTGGCAGCGGAGAGTTAGTGATTGTACAAATGTTTGAGAGTAGCTCCATCTTATAGATGGTTCCCTTCCTGTTTTGACACACTCAGTCGATAAAGATGAATGTATCAACCACGAGGTAGAATGGTTTCTCTTGATGGAACAGAGCTGGTTCCTGGTGGTACAGTGCACGCCGTAGCATTTCAGTGCACGAAGCCATTATGTGCACGCCGCAGTAATTCAGTGCAGGCAGCAATACGGTGCACACTGCAGCAATACGGAGCACACCGCAGCAATTCAGGGCACACAGCATGCCATATGGTGCACACAGCAGATTCAGTGCACGCAGCAATTCAGTGCACAGCGCAGTAATTCAGTGCACACAGCGACTGTGTAACCATCATGTGATTTGATTCACAGGCTTAACTCCAAAAATCACATTTGGAATGTTTTTGGTAAGCTCTTGTTAATAAATTATAGCCCCCTGTAATTAACGGGGTCAGCTGCCGACAGGCTCGGCCCCTACGGCTACACCATGTCCACTACGACCACATGTCATATACGCAATATCCGACCATTCCTCCCTATCTGGATCATAACATTCAACTGTCGATAAAAAATCTGTACCATCGTATCCTCCTGAAAAAGAGAAAAAAAAATTATTAAAAAAATTTTTTTTCATTATCTTTTATTTTTTTACATCATGTAATTAAAGCCAGAATCAGCTGTCGTCCAGTGCCTTAAATCCTAGAATGGTGTCTTTTAATTCAGTACGATGGTTAATATTTCGGTCTGTACAGAGCTATTTGAGTCATTATGGCTTGTATTAAGTGAAAAGTGATTAAATTAGCCATTAAATTAATGATAACCATGCAGATATGACTTTAAATTTTTTAGCCATTATCGTGGATCTGTGTAAGCTCAAATCCCAGCAATGCCCCAGCGCCTTAAAAAAGTTCTAGGGAAAGGCCTGTTATTATATTAACACTTTGCAGTTATATGAACAATTCTAACATGATGTACGACTTTGTCTAGACAGACAAAGAACAAGAATAGCATTGTCATAAAGTAATTTGTTATATTATATTAACAGTTTTCCAACATGACAATTTTTTCTATACCAACAAGGAGCAAGAATAGCGTTGTATAACGTTTGATATACTGATTAACCGTCCCTTACATAACCATCGAGGTACACCGAGTTACCAAAGCTAAAATGTAACCTAAGATGGAGGCATCGATAATTACTAATACCAGTTTAGGGTGGCCACAAAAATTTAAGAATGAAATTCCCTGATTTTTCCATCGCCAAAAGGTTGTTATCCATGAAAACTCAGAAACAGCTGAAAATATGACCTCCAACATCCCCTTATAGCCATACCTTCACCACCATACTCATTATTTATACCTATCTTATAATAAATACAGTTTGTTTGAAGTAAAATATTTATTGAATAAAGTAATAAAGAGAAGCTTCACATTATTTTCCTCCAATTTTGTAATTCCCTGATTTTTGCCCAATTTTGAAATTTCGTGATTTTTCCCAGCAGGGAATTTGTTTAGGCCATTTTCCCCGAGTCTGTGGCCACCCTATAGTATCAGAAAGTGTGGTACAGGGTATTTACCTAGAGCGTATAATTTCCCGCCCAATACTGCTACACTCAATGCACTTCTTGGACTTTTCATCGGAGAAACAAACTCCCATTTATCCGTCCTTAGGCAATAACGTTCAACAGTTGGTAATTGACTTGTACTGTCGTAGCCTCCAACAGCATACACATACCCATCAAGGGCCGCAACTCCTGAAAAACAAATATTTACACTTAGTACATGATCGTGCATTTATATTTCTAGCCAATTGTTTTCTCAAAAAATTGTCTTAAATAATTTACAAAACAATTTTATTAAACAAAGAGTTAGGTATCCATGGAAACAATAGTTCACTTTTAAACAACAATAAATAGAGGTTTACAACCAAAAAATTGTGACTGTCAGGAAATTTGCATCAATTAGATGGATGTCAGTTTATAAAGGGGCCTTTATGAATCATTTGTAAAAACTGGGCCCAACAAAGAAACAATATTACGTGAACATCTAATTAATTTCAACATCAAAAGTTCATTATAACGAAACAATAGATAATCAACATCCAGTGAGAATGGAGTAAAACACTTAGGGTTTGAATATTAAGACCCCTTGATTTGACCCCAATATAGGGGCTGCCTAACTAGACCCCTGAACTTTCTTAAAAGACACAATTGATACCTCCAGACTCTTCCATGAATTTATCGGTATATTTGGCTACAAATGATACTATCCAGTATTAACTTATTTATTACTAAATTTCTTTCAGTCAATTGTGAAGTAATTTCTTACAACATATATTAATTACAATTTACTCTCAACACTTCAGTTCTGATGTATCCATCTAGGGTATGAGAGCAGAGAAGGCAATTTCCAGTTTATGCTGAGCGTATAGCAAGGGAAATACTGGTACCATTTTTATTTCGTTTTGGTATGACGCGGCCTGGGATCGAACCCTGGACCTCCAGCACTCGTAGCGGACACTCAACCACTGGGCTCTGAGGAGGAGAACCCCTACTGTATAAATGCAGACATATATAAGTTGCCTTACCTGCGCCACTCCTTGTCGTGTTCATCGGAGCCATGGTCAACCACTCATCCTTCTCCGGATCATAACGTTCAACACTTCGTAATCGTTGTTGACCGTCATAACCTCCGACGGCGAATAAAAGTCTATTAACACATGCGAGGCCGACGCCAATCCGCCGGCTATTCATAGTTGCTATTTTTTGCCATTTATCTAAATCAGGATCATACCTGAAATGGAAGAAAAAGACGTTTGAAATACATTATCATTAAACTAAACAAAGTAATTACCGGTATGCATTTATGACAAGTTAAATTGACTTTTAAGCCTTAACGACAGAGCAGGGATAACCACATCCTGGTTTTTTATTTGGATTTTGTTTAGCATGCTCGTTATCAATTTGAGGCAATCAAAACAATTATTTCATCAATTAAAACTTAAAAGAAGTGTATTATTTAAGTTTTTGAGGCGGCTAATTGAGTTGTAGTTAAGACAGTAATTATGGCTAACAGCTGCCTCTTAATGACAACCCTGCACGCCTTATTGTTTTATGGGCATCATTTAGCGGATAAGACCCCTAATTTTCAAAAGCGGCATTTTGAACCACAAAATTATGACTCAATGGTCCTTTTTTCTTTTCAATTATACTTAAGTATTATAATACTGTTAATAAATAAATTAAGTCAAATTAATTTTTTTATACAGATATATTATCATATAGTTGTGGTGCAAAGTTTTTTTGACAAACTAAATATTATTTTATCATTTTATAACAATTTTTATCAACAAAAATCAGCTACAAATAATGTTTAGTGACTACGGTACAAATATATTCTAATTTCTAAATTTTGTCTTCATTTTAGGGCAATGAGTATTGTCAGTAAGTGACTTGCAAAATCTAAGGTTTTACGACCGTTATAATTTGATCATTACTCCATTCAAACAGAACTTTGCAAACATGTACTAAAATATATCAAAAATCCATAATAAAAATATTATTATATAGTATAGAGAAATTTCATATTTTTCATATCAGTTTGCGTTTATAGCGAGAATGTCGCAAAAGGACATACCACCTGCCTATAAAGCGAGCCAATATATCGGTAAAACGTTGAGAATACATACAGCTGGGTCGTAGGTGCTTGACGAAAACGTTTCAAGCACGTAAATATCATATACGGTAAAATCATTTATGTTCGTGGGTAAAAAATTTCACAGAATATGGTAAAAATGTAATTTCAAGTTGGTGGTTTCTTAAATTTGTGGATATAAAATAT
Organism: Spisula solida; assembly: GCA_947247005.1. Taxonomy (NCBI): domain Eukaryota; kingdom Metazoa; phylum Mollusca; class Bivalvia; order Venerida; family Mactridae; genus Spisula; species Spisula solida. The sequence goes on along the minus strand of OX365948.1, from coordinate 56,171,384 downwards.
TGGAGAAAAAATCTCTTTTTAAATATTTTTGAGATTAATAATTTTAGGAGATTTAATTTTGTAATCCAGTTCATCGGTGAAAGTTAATCTGCCGCGAATATTAATAACTTTACGTTAACAATAAACTGTCCTAATTCTCTAACATCTCGGACAATACAAATAATCTACAATCACCTTATATAGGCTTATCTCGCATTATGGCTACCTATGTATTAAGTGTGGCCAAAGTAGTGTTACGCAATTCAAAAAGGAGGTGAATGCAGTCGTCATAAAACTTGACAAAAAAGGAAATCATAAAATCTTGGTGTAGTACAAGGTTTTTATGTGTTTATTTTAATGTGTTGGTAGCACTACACACTGCATTAAATATTAACTACCCTGACGTTAGATTTAACCTACACAAAAATCATCTAATAAAACTCGTATGGCATGTCGACCCAGACAAATAAAGGTCATATTATAAACCTAATTAACAGTTTTTTTATAATTAACACAAAAATGGGTATTAGACAACAAATTTAAGACGGAAATTTAAGTTTTTCATTTTTATCACCATGTTGTATTTTTTAACTTTTTTTTAAAAGATACATTTTTTATAGTTAAAAAAAACCATGCATTTTTTATATTAGAGATGTGTGAACAATTTATATTTAGAAGATATCAAATTTAGTTTCATAAGCATAAGGCTCAATTTCGTAAGCAGCATGTTTAGTTTCATAAGCATTAGGCCTAATTTCGTAAACAACATGTCTCAGTTTCATAAGCATAAGGCCTAATTTCATAAGCAACATGTCTCAGTTTTATAAACATTAAGCCAAATTTCGTAAGTAAAATTTGTCTAAGTTTCATAAGAATTAAGCCTAATTTCATAAGCATTATGTCTCAGTTTCATTATTAGCACATAAAGGTCTAATTTCATAAATAATTTACACATTATAGAAATTTTCCACCATCTATGTTACAAATGTATACATGTAGTCACAATGACTAGCTGGCGATTTAAAATATTAAAAAAGAGCTTCATCATCGTATTATTACTAGAGTCCGTCGTTATCTGATACAGAGCCGTGTATCTGATCAGATCATACAATTTACATAGAAAAAAATCAATGAATATACTCTAGTCAAATACCCCGATATCTGCCTCAGATGTCAGAACGATTGTGATGATCACACTACGAACAATAGCTTCAATATCGTGCCAAAAGATTTCAGACCCCGATACAAAATGACTTAATTGCTTAATGTTAAAAATCTTTTCAATTAACTAAGCAGTTTTAGGCATACATTAAACATAATACATGTGCCAGTAATTTCATTTTAAATAAACAATAATAATAAAGCCAAGTTTGAATTTATTTCATTGTAATTGTGTTATTTATCCGATTAACATTATCTGTGCCCTTTTCTTCGCCTCCACTGAAGTGGAGGCTACTATTGGAATGCTTTTTCATTTTTGCCATGGAGCTTCTTTTTTCTGTTCAGTTAATTATTATAGAGGAGCATAATTTCGGTATACCCGGTAGTATAAACAAAATGTTGCTTACAAAATTAGACTTTTAAAATGCCTAAGATACTAAATATGCAACTGGGCTAATGCTTATGAAACTGGACATGTTGCTTATCAAAGCTAGACATAGTTGCTTATGAAACTAGATTTGTTGATTTGAAATTAGACATGCTGACTAATATTAAGGCATGGGTAAAACCGAATGACCACGTAATTATGACTGTCTCAGTTAAATGCAAACTTAAAATCTCTAGCTTTTAAAAGTAATTTTACATCATCAGGGAAAAAAAATATAACAGCATATAATATATAAAACCTATAAATGAAATGACTGGCCTTTAATAATGCATATAAGATAAAACTTATCTCGGGTTTAATTTGCGGACATTCAACGATATTATACGATAAACATACATGCTAATATTATATTTTATCTGGTATATAGTATGGAGACATTGACTTGATCCTGACCTTTATGCATGAAATATATTACAAGGGTATTTCGTTGAATATATCAATTTCCGCAAGCAAATCGTGCAATATCGGTCCGTAAGATTTGTGTTGGTTAATTACGTACACCTTGAGCGTCTTCGTGATACATGATACTACCCGCTTTTGAAAACATACAACCGGGATTATTAAAAAATAAAGACAATATATCAGCTGGTAAATTATGCTAATAGAAGGTTGAGGACCATGTCAAATTCTCCATACTATACCAACTAGTCTATTACAAGTCACTCCTATACAGACAGGCCCGACAATAAATCTGCTATGACTTGCAAGTCTATCGTTTATGATCGCAAACCGTTTATGATCGCACTAAACATCTCATAATAATAATTATTAGTTATCTGTCACTAAAACATAGAAAGAGTATCATAAATAACACAGTAAAATGTCAATCAACACCAGTATACTATAAGTAATACCCTGCATTACGCAGCTGTTTTCTATCCTAAATAATTATATATATATATTACAATTATCGAGTTATTGGAAGGTACTGTATGTCAGATATTTTACAATGATTTTATTTTTCCTATTTCCAGTAAACCTTGAAGTTGGTGGTTATAGTTGGGATTCTCATGATTGTGGAAATTTGAGACTTTAATGTCATTTTGGCCATACTAATATTTTTACTTTTTAAATTAATGTTACGCACGTGTGTATGTCAAAATTGCTGGCTACGCCCCTGCCATGAATACTTAACCTAGCACCTAATTCCATAGCAAATTCATAAATTTGCGAAAAATAAGTCAATTACCTTAATTCACGAAATAAAGACCTAACAAATATAAAGTGATGTACAGTAATTGATCAATAATAAGAACTTATATTATTGTTCCCCCAATCTTCACACCTGTGTACCAATAAATATGTAAATAATGAACATTAACTTAACTTCTTCTTTCTTACGATATATTAATACGGGCATAATAAACTCTATGTCTGGGTCAAATCAAGTATTATTATTATCACATACATCATTTCCACAGTAATATACATAGTTTTATTAGAAAACATTTGCGAAATTTTCAGTACATTTGTAACTGTTTCGTCGCCCAAAACTCAGTTTGGTCAGTCAGATTTCTCTGGTACCTCAGGGCTGGTGTTCACAAAACATCTTAAGTGAAAACTTAAAACTTTCTTAAAATCTTCAAATTTCCTTAAGTGTATCAGCATAAACAGGAAAATCAAGATAATCAATTATTTACATCATTTAGAAGCATTATTTAAAGAGCTACAATAATCACAAAGAAAACATGGGTTATTCTTCGTTTCTTGGGTAAATATGATCAGCTCAAGGGTTGTTTAACTTAAATATTTAAGTTTTCCCTTAAGATGGTGCTTTGTGAAAACATGTACCAGCCCTGGTTTGACTGTTGATTCAGTTATATTATTAAGTCGGACTCTTTTAAGTTGTGATTTGAAATATGTTTCTGGAGTTTTCTCTCCTCCATTACTGAAGAGGAGACAAGAGAATCCAAACCAAACCAAGCCCAGACTGAACTGACTTCAGGCGACTAAACGGTTGCGGAAGTTTTCCCAAAAAACCAGCCATTATGTTAGCAACTTTTATATATTATGGTATTGATAATGTTACTGAAACACTATGGCGGATCATTTACTTGTTCAGTTACGCATTGTGCCTTGTATGTGTTTTTTTTTCTGTGCTCGGCTGATTAAGTTGAGGGCTGCCTTCCCTTTCTGACTTAATATTGTCTTTTTGCAATGATTCAGTTTTCAAACTGGCATCACTTACACCAGAATAATGGGTTAGAATATATTGACAGAAAAATAATAATTTTAGATTCGGACATTTTGAAAACAATATTTCCGTTGACCAACCAATACCCACCTTTCAGCAGAATTATGATGGATTTGACCCTGAGATCCGCCCACAGCATAGATCATGTTATCCATTGCACATACGCCGACCCGATTACGTGGTAGAATCATCGGACATCGCTGAACCCAGCAATGTCGGTACTGATCATACATATCAACAGAGTTTGAATCTAAATTTCCTTCCGGCGAATTGTTTCTACCGCCGACAGCATAAAATGACCCCTTAACGGTACATCCACATAGTCCGCTTCGAGGGGTCGGTAAATCCGGCAACTTTAACCACTGATTAGTCTGTGGATTATAACACTCAAAATTACACAAAGATTGTCTCAAATATCCACCGGCGGAGAAAATCACTAAAGGGGAACATGGTTTTCTTGGTTTTTCGGGACAAACTTGATGTAATTTTAAACCCTCAAAAATTCTAGATAAATATTCCTGACACTGCGGCATTTTCTTTAACACTGTACAATGGTTTAATTGTTTTTCCAGGAAATTAGGAGATAGAAAATGGCACCTAACCGCGGACAACATATTTTCGAGTTTACACAATCTTTTTTCAGCATCATGTTGAACCCAACGTATCACAGCATTAAAAACTTCAGACTCACATTTTACATTGAGTTCATCGTGTTTAATAAGATTCACTAATTGACAAGAAGTTAATTGTAAAAATTCGTCACATTGGATGACTTCCGAGAAATGTTTATATATGAATTCTCGTGCCTTTGTTTCTAGTTCTACACACCCATGTTCGCTCGCAAATTCGGTTATTCCAATACAATTACTGGCGTCGAGCTGCTGTTCTAAAAATACACTACACGCCTCGACGACGTGGTTCATTTGAAACATAGTTGCCGCCGGTAACAGATAACAGACATTCTGTTCACTTACTCGAATTTCGGCGGTGTACGCAAAGTCTATAAGTACCGCTAACGTGCACGGATGAATCCCATGCAACGGAATCACACTCATTTCTTCTTCCCGCATTCCACCAGTAAACATTGCACGGAAATAAGAACTAGCCGACGCCAGCACAATTTTATGACAAACAAATTTTTCGTCACCGACGAGTAGCGTCACATCACAAAGTTTCGTTGCTCGTCGTAATGTGTTCATAATATCCAACGCTTCTTTAGGGTGTTTCATTATATTAAAGTGCATATTTCCGTCGGTTTTTTCCGTCGTGACATGTCGGGGACGGTAACATGATGAGAAACCGACCCGATCATTTATCATCTTCTCAAACTCTGTTAGCTCGACTTCTTTATTCCCCTGCATTTTGATTTGTATTACGCCGACGTAATTAGAAAATGAATTTTCATCACCAAGTTGATCACCAAAGAAGAGTCTGAAAATAGAAAGACAAAGTTGTTCAATCTAACTGAACTAAACAATACAAACAATTTCATTACAGAACAAAAAGACAACTTGTTGAAATTTACCGATGTCATGAACACATAGTGTAAAGCCCTGACTTTTGCCAACTTAGGAATTATTAAACAATACAACTGCTATCAATTTATGACAATAAACATATAAGGCATAATATATGCCGAGGTTTCGTTATTAATACGTTGGCAGAAAAAGATCACTTATATGCATGGTTTTCGTACCGGTAATTCATATTGACAGCATATTGGCAGAAAAAAAAATATCCGATCGGACCATGCAGGGCCATTTCTGTAAGTATTATTAATACTAAACACATGATTTCTATTGGCAATAAGTTATTAAATTAATGAAAATCCAGACTTAAAATGTAAGCAGCGATCTTACATTCAAATAATTCCTTGTTCGACCAAAGGAAAAACAAATTTTAGCTTTCATTAAATGTAACGATAATGAGAAAAATACCCAAGTGATTATATAAAATGAATCACAGGCGCAGTTTCAACCACGCCATTTTTAAGTTAAAATCTCATGGCATGTATCCATACACAAGAGTATATGTATGAAACAAAATTAGTAATAAATAAATACCCTCTAACACAACTGAATTTAGTAATATAGCATGTTTAAATATTAAGACGAAATAAAGAATATATATATATTAAATGAATACCACAGTGTTTTTGAATAAATAACAATATTTATACTTAATACATGTATTTTAGTATAAAATACTTTTCATACTACTAAACAAGCCAAAATCATAATCGTCTACTGATAGCCAAAAGGGGCCATCAGTGATTATCAAGCCCCTAGACAATATAACCTTAAATAGTTCGTGTTTATTTTCAGCATCATTCCCAAGCAATTGAAGGTCATTAATAACCCTTTATGTGTTCATTTCACTTAAAAATTCAACATGAAAAGTAGTCATTCTATGGCAAAACAATAAAACCTATTGATATTTTCTTGTGTTTTTTTTTAACATGACATTTAAGTACAGAAAATACAGCAAATACACATTTGGTCCTCAAAAACAAAATTATATGAAGTCAGCTTGTGTATGAAGAATTTGATAAGTTTTTAACCAGCCCATATTTAATTTAATTTATGAATGCTATATTTGAGTTCATTAAGAATGATATAAGTAATATTGTAAATTAATTAAAATATTATTCAACAAAGTTTGAATACATGTAAGATACGTTTATAATATATCTAAAGAGTGATTTAAGTGTACAAAACAATCAGTTCAAATTTAAAACCCTCAAGACTCCCTTACCAAAATTAGGGGCCGCTTAGGATCCAAGTAATCCGGTTTACTATCCAGCAATATATAATTAAGTTTTGTCACTGTTTTAGTATAGAAGTTATCCATTGATACTTTATAACACATGATGATAATTAATTTAAAAACGATTTCAACATCCATGCACTGAATGTTACACTTCCCATCAAAACTGTTTATATTTAATAATTATGTATTATTACATATTATTACATGTTATTATAATAAATTCTTTAAAACTTCAAAACCGCCGAGTTTTTATTTTTATAATAATCCCTTTCAAACACTGTTTAATAACACCAAATAGTATCTGTTAGTTTTAATCAACACACTGTAGACAGAATATTTGTTAAATACTTCTATTCTATTCTCGACATCAAACCTATCGTTACAGATTATATGGACACACTAATACATTACTCGTCAATATTTTCTATATTTCTACCTCGATATATTCGTCCAATCAGTACGCAGTATACGCAGTATTTCGTCGTTATAATGCCAGTTCTATCTAGTGTGGTAAAAATTATATACAGGTGCGTCACTTGATACTAGCATACAAAACACGGTCACGTAATATACTCTCCAGTACTGTGATAAACGTTAAATCATGATATAGCAGTTTTTTTCAGATCGAAATAGCTTTAATACTGAGTCTCTGTATTGGGAATACGGTATGTGGACACTTAGTAATAAGTGAATTCTGTAAAAGCTGCAGCCAGGATTAACATCGTTAAATATAAACACAATGAGGCAAATTAATGCAAGAATTTATTACTACAGTATCTGATGGTAATTAGAAAATAGCTTCTGTGTTAATTACATTTAATTAAAACTCCATAATCACTCTCACCCCACATTCAAATTGGCCCAGTTAAAATACAGAGGTAATTGTATGATTGAAATTTTTTTTTTGTATAAAAAATTGTGTACTTAAAATTTAATTCATACAGTAAAGTATAAGACCACCTCAATAATACAGGGGTGTCAACAGGGCCAAATAAAAAATTAGGAAAATAGTATGCGGCTAACGGTTTTTGCCAAACAAGAGACCTTCAATGACATTGTTTCAATAATTAACTTAAGATTGTATTTAAGAAAATAATTCTTAGCAGATTAAATTTATCATAACTTTGCCATTTCTTGAGCTATTTTCATAAAATAACTTTTATTTTGGTCAGAAATCATTGCTCTATCAGGCATGATAATCCGGAATTCCGGATAAATCAGGAAAATTGACACCCCTGATAACAAGACCACCTCAAAATAAATACCACCATTTTCAGGTCCATTTTCACTTGATTTGCCCTTAATAATCAGCCTCATATGTATGACCATCTTGATAATAAGACCATCTCAAAACAATTAAGACCACAATTATCAGGTCCGTTCTCACACATTTGCTCTTTATATATATCTAACCTCAATATTAAGACCTTAATAATAATGAGATCAGTTTTAAGGATCCCAAAATGTGGTCTTATTATTGTGGCCTAATAAATTTCGTAATAATTTTTTCAATTTTTGTTTTGTAAAATTCAATGACCATTTTTTTCAATGATATACTGTGTAACCGGTGGTTAAATATATTGCTGGCTTAGGGTGAGAAAGTTGTAGGTGCTACTTACGACCTTGTAAGACTCGTACATATTTGAAATATTCATCACAAGGCGCTTCTTATGAGCCTATTTTCATGAAAATCGGAACAGGTCATGATAACCAAAACTGAAGTTAAAAAAACATTGTTTTTTCCATATAAGTAAAAAGTAGTTTACATACAGTTTTTCTTGTTTGCTCAAAATAATGTTTTTGTACTTACAACGTTCTCATTCTAAAACCAGCGATAATACACAATTGCCACAATGTTTTACATACGACACTATACCTGACGAGACCAACCTGTATACCTGAACACATTCAGGCAAACTTAATATGGTAGAAGAAATGTTTAATGAGCCTTAAATCGTGTTTTAAGCAAAAAACCAAGCATCAGCAATGTTATTTGTTAACAAATAATTGTATACTTAATGTTGCAAAAATGGAAAGCGAGTTTTATTTTGTAAATTTGTGTTACAGTCAAACCTGTGTTGATGGTCACTTATCTTAAACAACCACCAGTCCTGTCTTAAGAAAGCAACCACCCATCTAAAACAACCACCAGTCCTGTCTTAAGTAAGTGACCACCCATCTAAAACAACCACCAATCCTGTCTTAAGAAAGCAACCACCCATCTAAAACAACAACCAGTCCTGTCTTAAGAAAGCAACCACCCATCTAAAACAACAACCAGGTCTGTCTTAAGAAAGTGACCACCCATTTTAAACAATAACTATCTTACACAGCAACCTGTCATAAGTAACCATCTACCTACAGTAACCACTTTTCCTAAGCAACCATCTTCCTACAGTAACCACTTTTCCTAAACAACAATCTTTAAGTTACCACTTTTCCTAAGTAACCATCTACCTACAGTAACCACTTTTCCTAAGCAACCATCTACCTACAGTAACCACTTTTCCTAAGCAACCATCTACCTACAGTAACCACTTATCCTAAGTAACCATCTACCTACAGTAACCACTTTTCCTAAACAACAATCTTTAAGTTACCACTTTTCCTAAGTAACCATCTACCTACAGTAACCACTTTTCCTAAGCAACCATCTACCTACAGTAACCACTTTTCCTAAGCAACCATCTACTTACAGTAACCACTTATCCTAAGTAACCATCTACCTACAGTAACCATTTTTCCTAAGTAACCATCTTTCTTAAGTAACCACTTTTCCTAAGCAACCATCTACCTACAGTAACCACTTTTCCTAAGCAACCATCTACCTACAGTAACCACTTATCCTAAGTAACCATCTACCTACAGTAACCATTTTTCCTAAGTAACCATCTTTCTTAAGTAACCACTTTTCCTAAGCAACTATCTACCTACAGTAACCACTTATCCTTAGTAACCATCTTTCTTAAGTAACCACTTTTCCTAAGAAACCATCTTTCTTAAGTAACCACTTATCCTAAGTAACCATCTACCTACAGTAACCACTTTTCCTAAGTAACAATCTTCCTTAAGTAATCACTTTTCCTAAGCAACCATCTACCCACAGTAACCAATTTTCCTAAGCAACCATCTACCTCCAGTAACCACTTATCCGAAGTAACCATCTACCTACAGTTACCACTTTTCCTAAGTAACAATCTTTCTTAAGTAACCACTTTTCCTAAGTAACCATCTTCCTTAAGTAATCACTTTTCCTAAGTAACCATCTTTCTTAAGTAACCACTTTTCCTAAGTAACCATCTTTCTTAAGTAACCACTTTTCTTAAGTAACCATCTTCCTTAAATAATCACTTTTCCTAAGTAACCATCTTTCTTAAGTAACCACGCACCTGTCTAAAGTAACTATCTATACCAAATCAACTGTCAGCAAACATTTGTTTTAAACAATCATAAATTATGTATTAAGCAATTAACTGTCTTAAACAGCCAACTTAAAATTAACCCAATTTGACATGTTGTTTCAAATAAACTAACGCATGTATGCTTGGTGATACATGTACTACCATATGCGCAGATGAAAAATAAAATATTTCTGGTGTCCCTTCTACACCACCATAGAACTCACACAAGTCATGATGCAGCAAAATTTATAAACCAGATTATATTGGTCATCATAGCTACTGATACTGTAGGGGCTGGTGTTAACTTTCAGTATCATCGCTATATAAATATACACATACCAAGTCACCACGTAACTCTAACCCATTTCATGGTCTAGGGTATCAATCATCGCAAAAATTACTTAAAACGATATGTTTATTCAAGTTTAACGCTGTTTTCAGCATTTTTTTCAATAATACATCATAATATTATGCCGCAGCCAATTCACCTAACCTGTTTTCCTGGACTGTATCCTTACCCACAGCAAATAAAACACATTTTAAAACACTGTACGACTTATTGGGAGACTATGCAATTCAACATGTATGGCTTTTTGCAATAACCGGAAGTAAACTTGTTTATACACAGTGTAACCAGTACCAACTTACCCTAGCAGCTGGCACAAGAAACCAGCAACTTCTCCACATGGGGAGGCAAATCAACATGAATGGAAATTTAATATATTCAATTGTTTTAAACTATAACTATTGGACACCAGTGGGATGAAGACATTTTAAAGGTGTGCCAAGCTATGTGTAGCAATACCACGAGACTTTTACAACACTAAAAACTACAAATCCAAGATTAAATTTGCTTCGCTGGTAAAATCTGCCCAGCTGCTGGAAAATATCTTATATTTCGTGGAAAGCATATAATTTTACACGTAGACTGACGTTTATCTCAAAGAAATCTATGAAGAATCAAAATACAGCTATTTTTTTTCAAAGTGAAGCAAATTTCGTCTTGGATTTGTAGCCTTTAGTGATGAAAAAGTCACATGGTATCGCTACGCTGAGGCTGTAACGACAACCCTTGTTGAATGTTGAAATCTATCTTAACTTTTCTGTACTACGATTCAACATGTCATAATTATAACAATTATAGTATCAACTGACTTGATCTGTTAGAGATTATAAGTCTAAGGAACAAACAAAGATACTAAATTCAGATATCTACTTCAAGAAGATGTTAAAATATCATTTAATATGTAGATGTAGGGTTTTAAGTTTCAAATGAAGATGATATGATATATATATGACGATAATTATATGACTTAGCCTATTGAGGATGATAAACTATTACTCCACCTTAAAAAATATAATTATATGACTTTGGGAGGTATAGTGTGAAGAATTTGACGTGATTCTCGACCTTGTATTAGCATAATTTTTCAGATGATATAATTTGTCTATTTTTAAAACCCTGGTTGAATATTTTCATAAGCGAGAAGCATAAAGAAGACGCTCGAGGTGTAAATACCAACAAAAATCTCAAGGACCGATATTGCACAATTTACGAGCGGAAATTTATATATTCAACGCAAGAACCTCGTAATATTACATATTCATGCATTAAGGTCATGCAGTTAAAGAACTACAAATAATTCAAATTTGAGCGTAACTTTAAGGTTTTCGTAAGTGCTTTGATAAAACAGTACCCAGACGATGAAAGTGAGGGAAGCTTTTAAATGTAACACACAGGTGCACTTAATTAGTGTTGTTTATGTTTGATAATTAATTAAAACTATGAAGTGGCGTTGTCAATGTAACCACACAGTAGACAGTCACCGATCATAACGGTAAATATAAGTCATTACATTAAAATACAGGTAACGATACATTATGTGGTCATAAAACGTCATTGCATTATCATACAACAGTAATTGAAAAATATTAATTAAGAGCGTTACCGTATATATCGCTGGCTTAAAATGAGAAGGTCGCAAGTGCTACTTACGACCTTATATTGGAAATCTGCATCACAAGGCGTTTCTTATGCTTTGTAGGGGATTTAAATATAAAGTTTTATGGCGACATAATCTTTTGTTTACAATTATACTGTTATATTGTGTTTGTTTCAGAAATGTTTGATTATCTATTGTCCTGTATTATTTGATCAGTTAATTAGATAATTACCGTTAATTGAATACGGTACAAAAAGACTGACATCCATGTACATGCTATCTAGATAGACAAAACTATTTTTGTGCATGGAACAATAGGTGATTATAGATTTATGGACAATGAATGATGACTAGACAGAATTGATTGTCGATGTATTCAAGTTATCTCATAAAGTGTACCCGATACTTACAGTTAGCACAGTGACCCCTATGCTAGCACTGTGAGTGACCCCTAATTTGCACCCTTAAAGGATTGTTTATTCAGCAGTTCAACTTACAGCTGTATATATATATGTAACTGTCAGTTAACTCAGGGCATGCCCACTAGGTTAGCACAGTGGCCCCTAATAGGCACCCTCATAAAGGAGTATTTATTCAGCAGAATATCTACCTACAGCAGCTGTAGAGTGGCCCCTAATATTGCTTAAAATGGCCCCCACTAAGTGGAGAATTTTTGTGCGGAATATTAAATAAATAACTGAAACTTGAATAATAGGCCTTTTCTACTGAACTGTTATGTGAAGCGCATGTTTTTAGGGGCCTTAAATCTAAATCAATTCCATTCCTGCATATTAATTGACCTTTCCTAGACTATAACCTTTCCCTGGCTTTCATGCCATAAAGCACTTTATACCAATTGTATATATCTATAATAGAACCAGTCACATGGAGACACAGGTATTATGACATAGCAAAAAATTTCCAATACGTTATTCTGCCGAGAAAAACTGCTAGGTTAACAAAGGAACCGCTAATTATCAGGGAGTTTCTATAATGATACAGGAAACGAAAATAATGCAAGTGATATTTCGTGACATTTAAAAGTCAACATATATATATATATATATACCATCATGACGTCAAATATATAATTATATATATTGTACTTGTGTGAGAAAAATAAATGAGTACAGCTAAAAGTATACATATACTTCAGGTTTTATTTTTGGCATTGTGTTTATCACAAATTCATACATCTGCGTAAGTATACTTTAATGACATGGTATCCTATTCCTAGAATTGACCTCCAATAGCGAATTCATATATCCGCGCATTCTGTTACCAAAACTCTCAACATAATGATCACACAAATATGGAGTTCATACAGGGTCTGTTGCGTAAGAAAAGCGCTACTGAACGCCTTTATTCAGTTTCATCCCGGTCATTCAAATATAGAAGGCATGGAATACGTCCTCCCGTTTGAGACCTTGAAGCATATAATAAACAGAAAATTTGTCAATTTTTGGTGCAAGATAAAATTTTAATTCACTCGTGATCACAGAAAATGAAATTTTCACTTAAAATCAAACAAGGGCAATAACTCTACAGAAACAAAAAAATCAAATAAGGCAATCACTGTAGAAACTAAAAAATATCAAACAAGGGCAATAACTCTGCAGAGACTAAGTCATTGAATCAACAGGTGTCCACAATTGGCTGTTTAGTTCTCTTTACAGGCTCAAAATAAACGAAGTGTTATTTTCGCACTAATACACACCTGCAACCTTATTAACGTCATGAAATATATTAACTTTAAGCAGATTAATGCTGTAGCTATTTCTGCTAAAATTAACAAGTAAGCTAGGAGAATTTGACCCGACTCTCGACTTTCTATTAGCATAATTTAACAGCTGATATATTGTCTATATTTAAAACCCCAGTTGTACGTTTTTAAAAGAGGGCAGTATCACGAAGTCGCTTGAAGACGAAGATGTAATACCAACACAAATCTATAGGACCGATATTGCACGAGTTGCTCGCGGAAATTTATATATTCAACGCAAGAATTGTTACCTTGTAATAAATATCATATTCATGCATAAAGGTCAGGATCAAGTCAAATTATCCGAGCTAAAACTGTTAACGCTTCTAATCTGACTTGTGACTCGCCATTTTTCGCTTTTTCCAATATTAGAATCACCGATCAACTTATCCCTGTACAAACGCAGGTGAGCATTACAGAACTACTCGACGTCACAGGTGCGGTAAATGAAATATTGGTCCCTGCTGTTTCAAGCGGCATTATTGTAGTTTTCTCTTGACTAATTGAGTACATAAATACGTATGATATAAATATAGTTATTATATATTAGCGAATCATTAAATTGATTTAAACTGAATTATGCTTCCTACGCTATAATGTTTATAATGCTTGTCAGATAGTTTAAAGGGGCATGCCCTGGAACTGAAGTGTCTCAAATAGCAATCAAATTTGTTGCGTTGTAGTTCATTGACTGAATCAAAATGTTCATCAAACAGATCCCTTTTAAAATACTACAATTTGTTGAACTTACAGTTTGATCATATGTGAATTACATAATTCACAAAGCATTTTGGAAGGAAACTGCGATATTTTCAAAAGGAAAAATACAGAGTGCCGAATTTCAAGACTGATTTAAATTGCTTATATGTCATAAATCTTTCATAAAGCCACCGCCAGTGGCTTTCTATTACATAAATACTTGGTTAGGTAGGAAAATTACGCCTTACAAAATTTTTAGCCCGATTGTGAGGCAGCCCCTTTAAATTTGAGCGTAAATTTAAGATTTCCTAAGTGCTTTGATAAAACAGTATATTGTACCAGTCCTGTGCACAGTCATCTGCACCAGGCGGTGCTAGTCTATCAAATGACAAGATCTTAGCTAGCATGAGATGACAAAACTATAGAATACACGCTTAAACAATACTTAAACAATAAAGTATAAATATATATATACAAATATATCATGTATCGTTGATCAAGATCGAATGACACTATAGTGTTATAAAGTTATAAACCTATGTAAAACAATGCACATATCTCAAATAACTTGATTTGCTTAGATTAGTTACACGATTAAACCCCGAGTTAAATCTGCACAGTCATCGAGATTATAAACGTCATTGAGATTATAAACGCCCGGATGATGATGCAGCAGGGTGAATTGTTATCATACTGATTGAAATACACCGAAGAAGATACCATTGCAGTACAGTACACTTAAAGAACAAACTATATAGCAAGACCACCTCAACATATAGATCAGGGCTGGTATTTACAAAGCATCTTAGTGGAAAACTTAAATATTCTGACTCAAGTCAAAACCTTGGGTTGCGCATATTTCCCTTACATTGAAGATTAACCCATGTTTTCTTAGTGATTATTGTAGCACTTCCTACAATGCTTTAAACCTATGTCACAGTTCAAGAATTTTGAGTATCTTATTTAGCTGACACACTTAAGGAAATTTAATGTTTCTAAGAAAATTCTAAGATTTCTACTAAGATGCTTTATGAATACCAGCCCAGATTTTTAAGGTTTTCAGGGGGGTCAAATGAGATCCTTTATTAATATGATTGTGTATTGTCAGAGAATTTCAACAGAGCCAAATTAAAAATCCTGAAAATCATAGTAATTACGCACCCGACAGTTTAATCATGACCATAACTTTGCCATTTCTTGAGTGGATTGAATAGGTGACCTAGTGAGAGGTTGCTACCAGCGAGAGGTAGCTGCAACAATGAATTCTAATGTTTCGTAAAAAGTCTGAAAATGTGACAACTGTACAAATAATTAGCCTCACTGTCAATAATTTATTTACACATATTAATAAATGCCAAAATATGACACTTTCGGTGAGTCAGATTATCAATTTTTCTATCTCATCGAATTCTCGTGAATGAGACAGAGTATCATTACATAAATTGCGCAATTGGTATAATTATGACGACGCCCATATTTTTTTCCTTTTCTGACAGATATTTATTCATCATTCGGCAAATAAAAAAGACAAACAAAAAGACAAACATGCTGTACAATTGCATTTTCTCTTCATAAAATGACACACAACACGACGCGCTGCGTTATTTGCAACGTTTGTCTAACAAACAATTACGTTTATGAGCCAGTGTTGTTAATACACCATAACACATAACAACAACAGAGAACATTAACCATCTGTCATCACCAAGTAAGTTCATCCATCATCAAATACCACTGCAATTATTTATATTAAATGTTGTTAGCCGAGAGAGAGTGCGCACAGTTCCCGCCTACATCGTCAATATCAAAGGTCCGTCTTAAACGACATAATCTACTTATCTATCAATGACAAGACGTGAGGAAACTTTGTTGATCTGATGCAAATTAAGACAATGACTTGACAAAATGGTTTAACCAAGTTTAATGGCAAGTTCAGGGCTGGTACACACAAAACATCTTAAGGGAAACTTAGATTTTCTTCAAATCTTAAAAAAAAATCCTTAAGTGTTATTTATATATTATCAGCTAAACAGGAAAATCAAGATTAACAATTTTTTAAATAGTTTAGAAGCATAAATATGTAAAGAGCTACAATAATCACAAAGAAAACAATTGGGTTGTTCTTCATTTCTGGGGATATGTGTGCAGCTCAATTTTTTTTACTTAATTCAAAATATTTAAGTTTTGCCTTAAGATGCTTTGTGGGTAGCTTAAGTTCAGGCTGAATCAACAAATTATTAGGATGGTCAAGGCTACTGTGTACATCATTACATATCATGACTAATTAATGATAATGATAATAAATAATTATTGATTTAACACTTAACACTCGGAGTAAGTTAAGAATAATAAAGCTGGGGACACCTTTCAAATATTTTCAATTTTAACTCACAAAAATTAGCCGTGACTGTGGTCCAGTCAGGTGAGTGCGCTGGATTTAATTGTAACCTGGGGATCCGAATTCGATTCCTGTGTGCTGCAGGTCATACCCTTCCACGAAAAGTTGACAATTGCGATTAATTGCGATTTTCCTCCACATGTGGAGAAGTTGCCATTTTTTATGTGGAAACGTAAGTTGAGTACTGGATAGGATTTTCCGTCCAGGAAAACTGGTTAGGTGAATCAGTTAGCCACCATGACATGAAAATAACGTGACAAGTCATTCATCCTCCAATCTATAAATCCAGCCTGTCTAGGTTGTTTCCAAAAAATGTTTCGAAAATGTCGAGATGTAGCTATCAAAATTCCACAGGTCATCATTAGTTACTGAGAAAACGGAATGAAACCTCATGACAAACATGCAAAAATTAGCCGTGACTGTGGTCCAGTCAGGTGAGTGCGCTGGATTTAATTGTAACCTGGGGATCCGAATTCGATTCCTGTGTGCTGCAGGTCATACCCTTCCACGAAAAGTTGACAATTGCGATTTTCCTCCACATGTGGAGAAGTTGCCATTTTTTATGTGGAAACGTAAGTTGAGTACTGGATAGGATTTTCCGTCCAGGAAAACTGGTTAGGTGAATCAGTTAGCCACCATGACATGAAAATAACGTGACAAGTCATTCATCCTCCAATCTATAAATCCAGCCTGTCTAGGTTGTTTCCAAAAAATGTTTCGAAAATGTCGAGATGTAGCTATCAAAATTCCACAGGTCATCATTAGTTACTGAGAAAACGGAATGAAACCTCATGACAAACATGCAAAAATTAGCCGTGACTGTGGTCCAGTCAGGTGAGTGCGCTGGATTTAATTGTAACCTGGGGATCCGAATTCGATTCCTGTGTGCTGCAGGTCATACCCTTCCACGAAAAGTTGACAATTGCGATTTTCCTCCACATGTGGAGAAGTTGCCATTTTTTATGTGGAAACGTAAGTTGAGTACTGGATAGGATTTTCCGTCCAGGAAAACTGGTTAGGTGAATCAGTTAGCCACCATGACATGAAAATAACGTGACAAGTCATTCATCCTCCAATCTATAAATCCAGCCTGTCTAGGTTGTTTCCAAAAAATGTTTCGAAAATGTCGAGATGTAGCTATCAAAATTCCACAGGTCATCATTAGTTACTGAGAAAACGGAATGAAACCTCATGACAAACATGCAAAGGCGGAGGTAAATTTTTTTCAATGAAATGCAAAGATTTACTCAGACAGATAACGCAGAGGATGATGAAACATTTTCTCAGGACTGAGAGGCCAAACTCAACGCATACATTGAAAATTTAACCTAAGCTGCATTCAATGCAAACAAGGATAAAAACTTAAAAGAGAGAATGAGTTAGGAAGAAAAAACTGTTATCATCATATAGATGGCGTTTACACAAACTGAGCACCATCAACTTGGTAAACATGATATAGATTGCATAAAGTAAACATTGAGAGAGTTTAAATATTTAAACCAACCCACTAAACGAATGAACCAACGAACAGTAAGTACGATATGTTTAAATGGAATGTTTATATGAACTAGGCTTTCACACCCAGTATGTTTGACAATAAATGCTATACAGAATAACATACTTCAAACGTTAATTACTTTTTTTTTCACAATCGATCATAGACGGACGAATGTCAAGGTCATATTGAATTCACGTTCGCTATGACACAAGCAAAATTTTATCGGATATTAAAATTGAATATAATGTTTGACAGCTGAGTTAAGATTTAATTTTGGACTAGGGCAAGGTGAAGTTATAAAATGTGTTTGAATTAAACACTGTGGTTTAAAAGTACGTAGACAACTATGACTTAAATGCACTTTGACAAAACCTATAAAAATATAATTAATACTGGTATTGTATAGCATTTTTGAAGAATTTTAATATAGTGTTTCAATCCCTGCTTTAATCTTGTCCAGGCCTTAAGCTATTACCGGTACCGAGCATAGCCTTTTTTAAATATTTATTTGCCAGTCAGCTTTCAGCTGAAATATGGCAGGCATATGTGTGCCTCCACCCGGATTTGAACCTGGGTCACCAGATTAGACGACAAGCGCCCTAACCACTGAGCTACGGAGGCCACATATAGTAATGTTGTTTTAATTAAACTAATTAAATGTTAATAACAGTATTGTACAGAATTCTGAAGAATTTAGTGTTGTTAACGATCCCTGTGTTAATCTTGTACATGTACAGGCATTAAATTATAATTTTAATTCCCTTGCTAGACGCTCAGCAAAAAGGGAAACTGGCTTCTCTTCTCTTATACTCTCATGCCCTCGTGGTGATGGATAACATCAGAAATGAGGTGTTGAGTGTAATTAATATAAGTTGAACAAATTTGTTTCACAATCAACCTAAAATAAATTAGTATAAACTAAATAAACTAGTACTATAGTAACTGTTGTTAATTAATTAATCAACTAATTAAATGTTAATTGCATTCATATAAACCTCCATACAATCAAGCTTGTCAACTTTTTACATGTTTATGGTTTTATGGTTTAACCTAATTTCTCAACGCTTTTTTCTGTTATACCTTCGTGAAAAGATGGAGGTAGGTTTTTATTTCTCAAGCCAGAGTTTTTAAGTAATTGGATTCACACGCAGATCCGTAATGTTTTCAAGCATGGAGGTCTGAACAGCTATTTTCTCAGGAAAAGGTCCAACTAGCTCATTTATTTCAGTGAGGGGGGTGTTAAACCTGGGGACTTATAATTTTGTTCTCAGGAACTAGGGGTCCAACTACCTTATTTTTTTCTGGAGGGGGGTCCGACCAGCTATTTTTTTCTTAGAAAGGGTTCCAACTAGCTAATTTTTTTTAGAAGGGGTGTTTGACCAGTACTTTTCTCAAAGAGACAAAGACACATTTTTTGATAATTTAAACTTATTGTTTGATAATTTAAACCAATGAGAGCTGCCTTCCCTGTCCCTGACTTAATATTATCTTTTTACTCATTCTGTCAGGTTCAACTGAAGGTTACATAATGTACATGCATGTATGTAACATCAGTGGAAAATAACTTTAACACATGCATGCATGACACTATCGAAAATTTTGAAAACAAGACACTGGTTCAAGGTTGGAGATAAGTCTTTAACATGCAGACATATCAACAAATTCATACCATAGTTTTCGCCCCCCCCCCCCCCCCCCCGCCTCTGACAGCCTTCGGCGATGATAATGAGTTCTAAGTTCTTTGTTAAGTGCGGAAAATAAATGACCTTGACATTCACAAATCACGTTTTAGTTTATCTACGATAAACCATATATAATCACCATACCCAGATCTGATATAAGTATGGAGAATTTGACCCGGTTCTCGACCTTCTGTTAGCATAATTTAACAGCTGATAGATTGTCTATATTTATAGCCCCGGCTGATCAACATCCAAGGAGAAGAATTTAATAAAACCAAGTGTCTTTTATTCTAATCCTTCTTTCGATAAATTGTGTTATTGTATATTAAAATGTATGTACAGTCCAGATAGGATATTGTGACAGTGATGTTGCAATTTATGTGTACGCAATGATTACAACCATTGTCTGAACAGGTAGAGCGAATATAGCAAGTTTAGCATTGAAATTATAGCTGTTTGTACAGTATAATTAAGCCTTTATAATTGGTTTTACACCGTTACAGTGGACTCGATCACTGCGTCACTGGATTCTTACCCTGACTCAGGACTTTATACTGTCTATATTTGGGAAATAAATATGTTTAAACTAACCCCGGATGTATGTTTTCATAAGCGGGAAGTATCACGAAGACGCCTGCATGTAATACATAATATCAAAATTGATTTAAAGGACCGATATTGCACGATTTGCTTGCGGAAATTGATATATTCAACCAAAGAACCTTGTAATATATTCACGCATGAAGGTCAGGATCATGTCAAATTCTCCCTGCTATATCTAACAACATTACCAATGACAAAATGATTATGTAAAAACCTTAAACTTTTAAAACATGAAAACAGAGTATAACTTCAACGCGATAAATTGCAATACAAAAACAAACACAAAATCCGCTATATTTATTGTTTCTGAATATTTAGGAGCATGCAAATTTTATATGTTGAGCCAAATGTTTGAACGCTTTCATAGGCAAATGTTACGGTCCTTGATTTTAATCCATAACAAAAATATAGGCAACTTTGTGTTTGTTTTTGTACAGCAATTTATCGCGTTAAGAGTTATAGCAACTCTTATGAGATTCAAGTATGTATGCACAAAAAAGAAAATAAGATGTCGCAGGCTTAACTGTTTACCTAGACAGTATAGTCCAGAGAATTTGACACGACTCTCGAACTTCTATTAGCATAATTTCACAGCTGATTTATTGTCTATATTTTAAATCCCGGTTGCATGTTTTCATTAGCGGGGAGTATCATGAAGACGCTCGTGGTGTAATAACATTACAAATCTAAAGGACCGATTGTGCACGATTTGCTCGCGGAAATTTATATATTCATCTCAAGAACCCTGTAATATATTCATGCATAAAGGTCAGGATCGTGTCAAATTCTCCGTGCTATCTAACAGGGGTCCTTAGTCTACTAAGGCATAATACCCAATCCTGAAAATTAGACTGTTTCAAACATTGTTCTATTGTTAAATTCAGCTTTAAACACTTCAAATGACCATAACTTTGTTAATACCATGAATTTTTTCATCAAAGTACTTTTATTTTCTGCAGAAAAGTTCATTCTTCCTAGTGCAGCAAATCCGGATTTCCGGATTATTCCGGAATTGTAGGACCACTGTATAATTATGCGTTGTTCCAGATAGTAGCTGCAGTCCAATGGTTAAGTATGCTGGATTTGTGGCATGTCATACCCTTCCATGAAGTTTGACAACAATGTTGAATTGACTAGGCCCCTATGTCAATTCACACATAATGAATATAATTTATAAACAAATCGATCATTTCTATAATATGTACAGTACTGGTATGTTTACAGCCAATGATGCAATTTGCAGGAAAACTACCAATTATATTCACTAGCTATAGTAAAGACTGTAACCTCTCCTTAGTGGCCCTCCCTTGAGCAACAACCTCTCTTTAACAACGCACATTGCCATTTTGTTCCAGGAGTAACAATTTACTATCAATTTTACCTCTCCAGAGCAATAACCTCTGTGTAACACACACACACTTTATGTTTCTCGAAGGATGTAGCATTGTTGCTTTATAGAGGTTGTACTGTATTACTAAACATCATAAGCTTTGAATAAGTGACAATTAACTTCATAACCTGGATAAGTTAAGAACTGCATCGATATAGCTTTACTGCAGCAAATACTCAAATGAGCTGTAACACCGACGCATTTATATATTTCTACACTAGAGTTACATAATAAATTTGTAAGTTAATGTGAACGAAATGAATGTTTATAAAAATTAACTAAAATATTTTTAACTATAAATATTACATAATTTATTGATAAAATTGGTAATAGCTAGGAAAAAGACTATGCCAGAAAAATTCTTAAGACAAAAGTAGCAATAAAAAAGTTCTAAAAACCTTTGACATTCCATCCTCCATAAGATATAGGAATCAATTCTTGCCATTAATCAATTATTGCCATTAAATCAATTCTTGCAATTAACGATTTTGCAAAAATGTCCAGTTGAGTTCAATCACTATGTTTCTAAGACACAGTCATAACAAGAAATGCATGTTCGATCTTAAACTAGTAGTTGAATATTAACTTACTTTGAATCATCAAATCATCAATGATGCTAACGGCATCTATCCTTCACCTTGAACATGATGACACAACTATTAAACGCATAAGTCTATGAATGAAACGTGCGTAAAACCGTAGAGCTGTATCATCAGTGTCTTGGTCTATTAAGTTTTCTATATATAAAATACTCGTTCAAAGCACTACCAGCCAGGTTTAAATTTTTAATTTCTACGATGAGCATTCGTCGTAGAATATCTTTTATCATGTGGGTTTTTAAATACGGTATTATGTTTTAAGTCATTTCGTATTGCCTATCATGACAGTGAAAAATACTTTCAATACTTAGCAGTCACGTTCACGTTCACTTCACAGTCACGTTCGCACGATTACAAGTAAAAATATAAACAGAGCCATTCTACTACTGTACCTACCTGTAAAAAGTCCTATACAAACGAATCTTTATCTTTCACAACCTTCCCGTATAGTCTACATAGTCTCAGCATAGTCTCAACATTTCAATAATCTACAAGTTCAAAACATTAAACATGTCTTAAATGATACAAAATAATATCAAAATAGTATCAAAATAATATTAAAATCCTCGAACAGAATCATGTTTATCAAACAAATATTTCGCAAGTTTAACTCTATAGATTTCAAACAGTATATACTGGTATACCATTCGTTCTCGATTTTACAACCAGCGGTCCATTCATAAAGTCATACAAACAAACTAAACCACGTAAATGAATGACATAGCAAAATTTTACCTCAGGTTTATATTAACACATGTGTGCGTTTAAACATTCTATATACTGATACAGATATATACACAACTGTTAGCGAAACTGGCCAACTGTGCAACATGGTCAATAATAGTTATATCTTAATTAGTATTCAATCAACACAGTCATATATACTGCCCACCAAAATTAAATATACAGAGGTAAATTTCCCATATAATACATATGTACCACAATTTGCAGAACATTGAAACAGCAATATTTTTAAAGACAAGGGATATTTTTGTTAATTAAGTGTAAAGATCATGATACATTTATTGGTAGCCTAGGTGAAAATATAAAGTTTCTTTGTCGGGCTTGAAAGGTAACTTTGTATTTTGCCCCATTAATAAGAGAACCAATCATTGTATGGTCTTTACATTTAAAAACCAAAAATATTCCTTGTCTTTAAAAATATTGTTGCTTCACTGTTCTGCAAATATTGTTATATCAGATGAGTAAATGGGAGAAATAACCTCTGTATACCTATTTTTGGTGGGCAGTGTACACATATAATTACGGACATATATGGACATATATCGCTATCATGACACGCTGGTCAATACCAAAGGCTATTGGTAAATGATGGACAAATATTGAGGGAAAATATGATCTCAGGAAAAATATACATGTATGATTGTTTCTATATACAGGGTGTTAAAAAGTTTGTTCTCTATGTTTGAGTTAATAGTGTTTTTTTTTCTCTTTGACGTCAGAAGAATGTTAAATTGTCAAGTCAAATTCCAGAGTGCTCTACCATTGTTCTAGTCTTTCGAGCATTAAATGAAGCTATCCAAGTAAGACATTAAAATTGTACACTGCGTACATAGATCAGATAAAATTTAGTATGAATTTAAATTTTGAGAACAATTTTTTTAACACCCTGTATCTTGTAAAATCATTCTGAATCATTTTCAATGGGACAAAATTTTGGGGTTTTGGTGAAAAAGACCGATTTCAAGGGGAAGTAATTTCAAAGATTTTTGATTTGATGATCAATGACAAGGTCACAATTTACACAAATTGTCAGAAATCTTTCAAAAATCAAACTTTTATTTTGGTTTTAAACACTTAAGGAGTGACCTTCCCACTGAACTTAAACAATCAATGAGTCCATCTATGTAAAAATAAAGAATTTCCAAAATTCCATGCGTCATGAACCAATTTTATGAGTATTAGGGACTAGGTACTGGTACCATTGCAAAATGAAACACTGAAGTTGAAAATTGTTAACAACTGATCTGTGAGAAACTTAAAACAAATACATTTTAACACAATTATGTTCATTTTACTAAATATCAAAAATATTTTAAACCTGTGTCTCTGGTTAGTAGACAGTGCAGAGTCATATACAGATAGATCATGTTTAAAACAGAGGTATTTATATGCAATAATGCCCACCAGCTAGCTATTGGATGATGGCTGTTTTAATTGCCATTTATCCAATAGCCTGCCAGTGTGCACTTTGCATATGAATACGGTGATCTTCCCTATGTATAAATGTAAACAATAAAGTGTATACTTACCACTCACCTTATGCAAATGTGCCCACCAGCTGGCTACTGGATGATGGCCGTTATTATTGTTCATTTATTCAATGGACTGCCAGTGTGCACTTTGCATATGAATACGGTGATCTTCCCTATGTATAAATGTAAACAATAAAGTGTATACTTACCACTCACCTTATGCAAATGTGCCCACCAGCTAGCTACTGGATGATGGCCATTTATTATTGTTCATTTATCCAATAAACTGCCAGTGGGCACTTTGCATATATTTGAATTGGTGATCTTCCCTATGTATAAATGTAAACAATTGAAGTGTATACTTACCACTCACCACAATGACGATATTGTATCCCGCCCCGAGGCCGATATCTCCGGACCATGGACACACATGATGGATACCTGTATATATATATATATATACCTATAGGTAGACAGAATAAACTGGATAATATCGCCACAATCATATTCAAATACTTTTAACTATTAATCGTCAGCTTCAGTTATTTCATTCCTTCTTCTGTAAGGGTTAATTAACCTTAGTCTAATTATCTGTACAAACTTGCATAGCGAAACTACAGTATTACAAATTTTTTTATGACAAATTCCAATATTTTGAATTTTTCCACACACTTTGCTAAAACGTCTGCATCAGATTATGTGTTCAGACCATTTATTCAGGTGTGTCACTTGTAAACAAACAATGTAATACCAAACCATGGCATTTTTATTGTTTTAATCATTTTATTTTCTCTGATAATTTTAACTACTTATTTGCCTCGCAGACAGACACGCCACTTGGCTTTTATGAATGCCTGGGACAGTATAGCTACCTATTATCCGCTCACTCAGGGGTCGTTGGTTTTGAATCCCACTCAGCCGAGTGAGGTTTCATATACGATTTTTAATAATTTAAGTTGGATACACAGGCAGTGAAAACCAATTTGATAATTCACTAAGCCATATACAAAAACATTAATGATATTATACCAAATTTTATTAAGAGAAATTGCAACATTCATATACGCAATGTTTATGTAAACAAGTGACTGACCTCAATAATCGAGGTATATGAGAGAATATTAATTTATAAACAACATCAAACTACAGAATATTGTACAAATTCATTCATTAGTACAGCAGTTAGTCCTACACACAGTGACAAACAATTAATAAACATAAACAAGTCTAGTTGGATACACATATTTTCTGATGTTGGTCGTCAGTTTTGTTATTTGTGTATTTCCCGCATGTTCAATACGGATGAACTTTTATCGGCCTTTAGTGATTTCGTTATGATCTATTTAAAGGACAAAAGTTAAACAGGGTTATTTTGTGTCAATTTATTCAACTAATGATTGCACAAATATGATGAACTTAAGAATTGTTTCATGGTGATCAATAATATCTCCACAATACAGCCTTGTCCGAGAAAATGTGGCAGTGTTCCAGTGGAGGAAAAGTTGCTGGTACCTTGTGGAAGGGCAAGTTTAACTACTCAGGGTTAGGATACTGTCCAGGAAAACTGGAAATGTGAATCAGTTGTCATATACGTGGGTAGATCCAAAAGTAATGTTACTGTTCCACTGGTGAGTTTATGTGTTGGCGTATGTTAATAAAATTTATATCAAAATGTAAAGTAATTCAATTCTGATTAATAACTGAAAAATTGTTGAGAAAAGGCATTGAACAGGATTAAACGAAACTTGTTGCAGAAGCTTGGCAACTATAAGAAATACAAGCATTTGTGTTCTGTGTAGAAAAGGGACAACAACACCGATACATGGGATATTACCAACCAACCAGTTCATCTCTATAATTGGGTCTTATCCCAACTTTTGGTACGAGGCCACTTTAGAATCTCAATCAAAAAGCCTCATATCCGAAATTGGAAAGAGGCCCAGTGTTGAGTACACTGAAAATGATCTGAAAATAATGCCAACTACTGTTTATTTTCCTAACTAATACCGGTAATAATGTAAATATCGTGGGGTGCAAGGTATTATAGCTAAAATTTAAATGGCTATATCACCTATAGCAGTTCATTTTTTAGAAGTAAATAGAACTACTTTCAAGCGTTGACTGTCGTGCTCCACACCTTACCCAGGATGTAGTACACTCCAGTTAATGGATTCCTGTCCTGTATACAGAAGAAGAAGAATAAAGAAAGATTATTAATTACCTAGCTATAGATCATGGCCTAATTGGGAAGTAGTTCATTACAGTTGAATGTCTACTGATGCTTCTACCAGTTCAAAGATTAAATGTCAAAGGTCAATATTCCACTGGGTAGCTGCTTCACACATCACATTAGAATCTAGCTTCTATTTACTGAAATAATAATAATACAAGAAATTAAGCATATAAATAATATCATACAGATGACATATTGTATTAGACAGATTAAAACTACCATCACATTTAGTGAACCATGATCAGGATTGTTTTATTCAAACACTTATGAACCAGTCAATATTATGAACGCCTGGGGGAGCGGCAGGGATACAGGGGGAATTAGACAGACGAATCTACCCGATAGGCAAGAACTAGACAACCTTATTGACTCCAAGACCCAGGGAATAGACTTTGGTCCGGGAATTTCGACATCGCGAAAGACGACAGTGATACTTTTATTCATGTTTTTATTAAAGTACCCGGATGAAAAACTATGCTCCACGGTGGGGATTTAGACAGTAAGTATTGTCTACAGGGTGGGGATTTAGACATAAAAAATTGAAAATGTCTAATTCCCCTTGGGTCGCCTGCTGCCCCACCGGGTGGGCAAAATATTGACTGATGCATTAACGCTATCGCTTTAGGTATAGCATCGTGTTCAATGCTCTTCACTATGGATCAAAAGGTCCCTGGTTCAATCCTCAACCGGGCACTTGGCTTTTCTATTCTCAGAG
The DNA here is from genome assembly GCA_947247005.1 of Spisula solida. Classification (NCBI taxonomy): domain Eukaryota; kingdom Metazoa; phylum Mollusca; class Bivalvia; order Venerida; family Mactridae; genus Spisula; species Spisula solida. The sequence goes on along the minus strand of OX365948.1, from coordinate 56,143,694 downwards.
TTTCCCCTCCAACTTCGAGATGGACTGATTAGAAACCCAGAGGTAGTCCAGTGATTTTTTCCTTCTTTATTAGGGTCCGGAAAACGGACCCTTTCCCAATTGCAAATAGGCTATAATTTCCCCAAATTCGAATGGAGAAATTCCCAATAAACAATTTAAAATTTTTTTTTTCAAAATCGGACATAAAATGATAAAGTTATGAACATTTTTGACAAGAGGTCAAGCATAAAAGTTCAAAGAAACCAGTAAACATTCACATGTAATCTCTTTTTCTGTTTTATTTGTCCTTTCTGCTTTATGGAAATTCCCAATTTCAAGTTGTCACGACGCGAAAATTCCCAATCTGAACGACCCGAACCCTTTCCCAAAGAGGCAAAAAAAATCACCGTAGTTTTGTGTGTAATATAGTGCTGTACAGTGACCATTACAGAACCATCAAGTCTATTTGGAAAGAACTAATATTAATGATATCTCGTTCGAATTCAGTGACACTATCACACAGCAGTCTCTTCCCACTAGACGTTATTCCACGGCCAATCTGGCAGGGAAAATACTGAATAACCTAACGCACACACTAATACCATGGCCTCAGTTGAATGCAAACAAATCCCTAGTTATAATGAGATATTGCTTGAAATGATGTAAAAAACAATGACGCATGCAATATTGCAGCACGCCAGCATGTATTTTTTATCAGTTTGGCAAAGTACAATTATGTAATAATACATGTCCCATTATAGTTATGTATTCAATTCCAGATCTGTGCCTTCTGTATTTTAGATTGACCAAACTTATTTACTCCCAACTGATTTTAAAGCAAGATGTAGTACAAAAACTTCTGCTTATAAAGATTTTGATCAACCGCTGAGTGCAGTAACAATAAGATACACTGACTTCAATGGTTCATTGTATTGAAATATACTACATTTTAAAGAGCATCAGGTCCAATGCACTGATATGATTAAAATACATGTACATATATTAATATTCAACAATTAAATTTTCAGCTTAGTATGTTTATTACGGTTAAACTCCATTTATTAACAGTGGTTCCAGATTGGCTTCTGAATCTGAAGGGTCATTTTGATGCTTTTGACTAAATTTCAGCACATTATAGGCAATATGTAACCCTTGATTTTAAGAGAAAATGACCCTTGAAACCAAAATCTCTAGGGTCAAAATGTTGATGTTTGGAAATTTCAAGGGTCAAAACCTTGCCTACTCCAAAGTCAAATGGAAATTTTTTTAGTTAACTGTTATACCACGTAGTGAGGTTAATTCATTTTACCAGTTTTTCCTGGCAATTTTTTTTGTATCCTTATAACCTGAACTAACTTCCACAAGGAACTCACTAAGCAACTATATTCCACATGTGGAATATTTCTGCATGCCCATTATGTCTGATTTTAGTTCAAAATTCGCTAACATTTTGACCTGCGTAAATATCCACTTATTCAGTATAGAACATTGATTTTCCACCTCTTGCAATGACATAGCACTTTTTACTGTTGTATATACATGTATATTGTATATATATATATGAGGGATGATTAAAAAGTTTTGCGATACAATGTTTTCATGTGTTATCCTTATATATTGAGGATCGCTGAAACTAAAACTGAAAAATTAAGGTTTTTTGTATAAGTCTCCAACAAAGCGCCATTATTGTTGAACACCAGCAAAAATCTTTGGACCCAAAATTCCTGACAACTAGGCACAATTAACTAGGCTACCGGTAAGTACCAAGTATTCATATTAAGTTTCGTTGAAATCCAACCAATGTTTAATGAGAGCAAGCACGAACAAACTTAGAGTGTCACATCTGATGATTCCATCCATGCAGACAACCAAAACTTTGGACATGTAAATATTAAAATTTACAAAATTTTGCAAACAAAGAGAGTATACATTTTGCTACATCTTTTCAAGTTTTCGTATCTATTTGAAATTTTCCCCATTCGTTTTCATTTGATACAACTGAGACTCTGGTGTCTCAGAACTCTTTGATCATCCAACATCTACATTAAATATGCAACAATTAAACACTAATTTTTACCGCTGTCATGACGTGTACGTCTTAAAACTTTTTAATCGCCCCCCAAAATATAAGTTATTCTATTCTATGTTAAGAAGTCCCCGCTAATAGAAACATACAACCAGGGTTATAAATATAGACACATTAAACCAGTTGTTAAATTCTGCTATTAGAAGGTCGAGAATCAGGTTAAAAACCTCAGCACTCATATATTTAACAAAACATATCTTGTACATACAGATACTATATAATGGTATCAGTTTCCGCCATAAATACCGTATTTCCTCTAATAAAGGGGGCGTTTATTTGAGGGCTTTTTTTGAATTTTCTTTTTTTGCTTTGGGTTTTTTTCAGCAAGTGTTACTCTGTACTATAATAGTTTTTGAGAAAAACTATGTACTATAATTTTAAGTGAACCATGTTTGCATATGATAATCCATAGAGTGAACCACCAATTATAAGGTTTTTTTTCATTAAAAATAGTAGGGGGGGGGGGGGGGGTAATGGGCGTTTATTAGGGGGGGGGCGTTTATTTGACGTTATATCGTATGTAGAAATATGTGAAATATTTATGATGCTAAAAACCTGTCTTGTCCTATATGATTCAACTGTATCATATGACATATATTTAGCATAGAATTGCAAGTCTGGTGTTTTGTTCCGATATATGAAACAATTGTCAAAAACGAAAAAGAAATTGTGTAAATATCAGTTACAATAATAATGATATTAAAATGTAATGGGCGATCTTTTCATGAAATTGAGAAAATTCTTCCCATGAACAAGTTTTACTGATGACAGGCTGTTAAATGGTATGGCAGTGGTTTTCCGAAGACAGGCAGTTAAATGGTATGGCAGTGGTTTCCAGACGACAGGCAGCTAAATGGTAGGGCAGTGGTTTTCAGATGACAGAAACTTAAATGGTAGGGCAGTGGTTTTCAGACGACAGGCAGTTAAATGGTATGGCAGTGGTTTTAAGATGACTGGCAGGTAAATGGTAGGGCAGTGGTTTTCAGATGACAGACAGTTAAATGGTAGGGTAGTGGTTTTTAAGATGACAGGCAGTTAAATGGTATGGCAGTGGTTTTAAGACAACAGGACGGTAATACATAATATTGCATACTCTGTTAATTAGTTGACTAGAGGCCCTACTAGTAGATAATAAAACAATACAAGTTCCCTATATGACAGGAAGTTATAAAGTATGTGTATAATAAAATAAAGTCCCATATAAGTTAGTGCAAACAAGTTGTTGATCAACCACAATATAGAGCAGATTTAATGTACATAGGAAACTAATCAATAAAAACACTGGGATGTATAGAGAAAATGATAGTGTAAAAAGTAAGTACAGTAGACAATTTATATTGGCCCCTTATTTTAATTAGAGTAATAGATAATATTCTACCACATGTGTTTTAATTGATGTACCACAGGGGTGACACTTATTTCACAATTCACATAGTAAGCCTAGTGTTACCAATGCTGCACTTGTGAAGTGCAGAGAAACAGTATGAATATACATTTATACCTATAAGACAATATAAAAAAATGTTACTTTTGAAAACAAAAAATAAATTTATAAACTATGTGTAGTATATTATTCCATATCTATCTAAAAACTATTAGATACATTTATTTATTTGTATTAAATTCTGTATGTAATTTTAGTGTGCTCAAATGTTAATTTTATATTTCACATATTAAGTTAAGTAGCTTTAAGTGCCGGCCTCTGATTATTTTTGTATTTTCCTTTCAACTTTCTAATATGATACAGTCTGTCCAAATACCAAGTTTGAACAAATTCTTCTACAACAAGTGGGAATTATTTGCACCATCACTGTGAAGCTTTTAAATTAAATGTCAATCAAACGACTGAGACAATACACAAAGTATGATTGAAATTGTCACAATATCGAATCTCACAGTGAAATAATTTTCAATAGCAAAATTATTATTGAAAAAAGTTCAGTTAAATAGAAACCCTCAAAATCAAAGATAAAATCTTCAAACTAGTCAATAACTTATGTCTAGGCCCATTGATTTTTATAGGTGAACGTGAGTTGGTTGGGTTGAAATATGTTAAACATCCGCGGTAATATTTGTAATGTTCATATTTGAGAAAGATAATTGGGGAAAATATTGGGTGAAAGTTGTTAAGAAAATCAAACAGGGTATATATAAAGTATGTATGTGTATATTTCTACTACTGGTACATAATAAAACACATTATATGATATTAAATGCTACATATATCTTTAATTATTATATATATATACTTGAAAGTAAGATCTTCAATAAAGATAGAAATCTTTCAAATTTAAATTTCAGGACAATTTTTTACCAACACTTCATTTTTCCTGATTTTATTAAGCACAAACTTTTGAAGTTTTTTTTATATGATATATTATGTTTCACAAAATGACTGGCCCCGAGTTTTGTTTGCCATAATATTATAAGTCCCATCCCACAGCTCTTTTAATATTGTCACTCTGGCACAACCAAATGTGTGTCATTTCATTTTTACAAAGCCACGTCGGCCGTTACAGGTCCAGTAATAATTTTATAATACAATGCCGTATCGATCAGAGACAATTATACATGTACTGTGGCAAACATCTCCTAAGGCCCATTTGAGGCAATATTTCTTAAAAAAAATGCTTATTTTGGTAATTTCTCAAATTATTATGCTCATAATAAATAAAGGAAGTCTTCACATGATAATAAATTGCTGTTATTAATACATTAACTTTCTGTTCTGTTCTGTTCAAGTTCAAGAAACCCATCATTAACTTCATTTTAAGGCCAAAGTATAATGATATTATGGATCTCAGGTGACCATTGATTATCATATTTTTTTGCCCGTAACCCTGAAAATTTTTATAGGCATTTTGCTGGCAATTGCCACTGATCGTTGATTTTCTAGTGCATAAAATCAATAAAATAATCTGAAAAACTAAATATTTTTCCTTTGAAAAACAAAATGTTTTTTCTTTTTGACTTATATCACTTTATTTAACCCTATTTATTCAGCATGTTACAGCACAGAGAATTTGACCTGATCCTGGCCTTCAAGCATGACTAATACTAAGTGCTTTGAATATATTAATTTCCGTGAGTAAATTGTGCAATAACGGTCCTTTAGATTTGTGTTGGTATTACACCTCGTGTGCAATAACGGTCCTTTAGATTTGTGTTGGTATTACACCTCGTGTGCAATAACGGTCCTTTAGATTTGTGTTGGTATTACACCTCGTGTGCAATAACGGTCCTTTAGATTTGTGTTGGTATTACACCTCGAGTCACAGTCTTCATGATACTCCCTGCTAATGAAAACATTATACAACCGGGATCACAAATAAAGACAACATATCAGCTGTTAAATTATACATGCTAATAAAATGTCGAGAATCGTGTCAAATTCTCGGTACTTTACCAGAACCACAGTATTAATTGATTTGGCCTCACTATAATTAATGAAAAGTTTAAATGAATTTTGTTGCGCTTCATACACTTCATACAATTTAAGTTTGACGCTTGGTGGATCTTGCAATATTTTGTAGTCAAATCTAAAGGATATTTACTGCCTGTTACCCATAATTCTTAGGTAACCAAAATATGCGTTATCATTTCACAAGACCTTCACCTTCAGTGTATTCACGTTCGCACGATTTATGAATAAGTGCATAGTAACCCCTGTGAAAAAGGTTTGTGGAGTTCATGAATTTATTCCATCAACTACATGAAGTTAATGAACTTACTTCATGAACTTCATGAGCAAGTTAATGAATAGACAAAATATTCATGAATACCACATAATTATGTATTCATGAACTCCAAGTTCATGAACTTGAAACAGGTTAATGAATTTCATGGGTTCATTCATGAACCTATTAAACTTCATGAACTGATTCATGAACAGATGAAATAATTCATGAATATCAATAAATATTCATAAACTTCAAGTTCATGAATAGAAGTCTTTAATTCATGAAGCCACTCGGACAGATTCAGCCGATCGTCCAAATTATATTTCTGATAATTGTTATTTGAGTATTATTAGGGACAGTGAACATAATATAAAGCCACGGTGTCAGTCAATCCAATAATGCAGAGTCATCATGCCGTTATTTCAAGTTTTCAACGATAGGTTAATATACATTCAATAGAAGCTGATATTTATTGACATAATTAACGAGCGGAATAATGTCGTATCGATCATAATAATTTAACTCGGCTACATGTATACTGTCCTGTTGCACTAAGTCCTAAAACCTAGATAAAAACTTCACATACTTAAAATTTCTATGAAGTTTTATAATCGGATTTGACTTTTTAAAAATGTATGCAAAAGGGTTTAAAATTTAAATGATCCCACCTTGTTATGCTTTAAGTTTAGATTAATTGTTTGAATTTATTATGATTATACTGACCTTGTATTGAAGCGCTTGGTAAACCAGGTCGATGTAGGAAATGTTTTATTAATGTGGTAATAAATTAAATTAGCGCATATTAATGAGCTCAGGGGGGGGGGGAGGATATTTTAAATATAATTGCAAGTCATTTTAACCATGTTTAGATTTAATGTTCGACTAGGGATCTTCATTTTACGCTAATGAAGTTGTTCCTTTTAACTCAATAAATTTCTGAAAATAATTTCTTTGACCCTCAGAAAGCCGACTGAAGGGTATATTTTTGTTAAAAATTATCAATATTTGGGTGATTAAGTGGTAAATATGAATCAGTACAAACTTAATATCAAAATGACGCATGAAATTTGCAGCACCTGAAAGTGAAACTTCTGAACTTAAAAATTATGTCAAATTTTCATGGAAGGGTAACGTCACCGGTAACCTCCTGCGACAGTTTGGGAATCCCCACACAGATTCGCAAGTTACAAATCCTGCATATAATGTTCCAATAGTGATACTTGATAAGTTGCTTGATAATTGGCCATGTTATGACATGTTTGAACATGTTTTTTTTTACTTTTGTGATCATGTTGGTTGATAATGTGTTATGAACATGTTTGGTTGTCAAACATGATTTATGTCAAAATGGCATTTTTAGTTAAAACTTAATTTTTCACAAATCAAAAATCCTTACATGTCCATATAAAAACATAGTAGATATTATTTGTTAATTGCGATCTTGACTTGTTTATCAAGGACTCGAGAGCTGATTTTCCTATTTGATATTAAATCGGTCAAGTAATAAATAGCCAACTCCATCCCTATAAATATATAATATATTATATAGTAACCAGACTATAATGGATTCAAATTATTTTATTTTATCTTTAATAATCTTCTGGAATGGTATTCAATATTGATTTTATTTAATTGAAGAATAAGGATAGCCAATCATATCGCTTGTTACTGACCAAGAGTTTAAATTGGTGAGATCTGATTGGTTGTCCTTATCCTTAAGTCAAGTAAGATCAATATTGAATACCATCCCTGGATCCAAGTCGAATCTTAAGGGTACTGTTTTACTAACATTGCGTAAATGTCGCGTAAGTTTACGCATATATTCGTCACTTACGCAAATCCTTAAGTGTGTTTTACTAATCGATCGCAAGTTGTTGCATACATTTACGTAAAAATATTGAATATTGAACGTAGAACGGGCCACAATATTACCAATCTAACGGGAACCAGAGTTAATGAATATACATAAAAGTTCGATAAGTTTTGATGATAAAACAGGTTTATATTACTAATCACGGTCTATAACAACAAGTGACGGTCGAAAATCAACAGTGCGTGGCAAAAACTCCTCACTACGTTCAAATTTGCTATTTACGCTCACTCCGACCTTGCGTAGAATTACGCCAATACTTACGACAAAACATGAGAAAATATATCTTAGTAAAACGCATTGCGCAAATATTATCTACTTACGCAATATTTACGGAAAACTTAGTGTTACGCTAGCGTAAATGCTTTGATAAAACAGTACCAGGGTCCCCAAAAGATTTCTCCATCCAGCTCTGTTCTTGGCTTTGGCTAATCTGTCTTGCCCCAGGTTAGTCCCAATTATTTTATATGGACAGTTTAATGTTCGAAAATATACATTATACGGGCATCAGTAAGAGGACAATTTAATATACATACTTTAAATTCGGGCATTAGAGGACAATTTTATGTATAAATACACTATCAAATTCGGGCATCAGAGGACAATTTTATGTATAAATACACTATTAAATTTAGGCAACAGAGGACAAATTTTGTATGTAGTTTAATTACACTTTAATATACAGACATAGAAAAATAGTTAAAATATGTAATTAAACATGTTTCAGAATTGTCTGAGTGGACCCCTCACATATGAGTTATTATATAGGTTAATCCAATCAGACTGTACCATAACATCATATTGTACCGATCTGGTCATTCGGTCAGTTATATCCCATACATATAAGATAACTGTCTACAATACATGAAATTAAGCTAATCCAGTAGTTTGTACAACCTCCGTAAGCTTTTTGTATACCTGCATAATATATATTATGTATCATTTATGCCTTTAGGCCAGAGTTCTTTTATTTTTCGTTACTCGGACCCTCCTGCCCAATTTTTTGGCATTTTCAAAAAAAAATATTTTAAAAACTGGAAAGAAACAAAATTGCATATAATGTTTTGATGATCAACGGACCAGCCTTATATTGTTAATAATAAGTTGTATTATATTAGTGTTTCACTGCAGTATACTAGTCTTACAACAAGTTGGCTGTTTTCTTGAAAACTAACTCTGTTGTTGAGTGTTGATTGCTTTAAATGGGACCATCACTGACTATTATACCACCAACAGCTTGTGGAAGCTATATTTTTGGACTTTTTGTTTTTATTTTTTTCCCTCCTCCTGTGGACTTTTTTCTGAAAAATGTCCGAGTAACAAAAAATTAAAAAACTCTGGCCTTAGTATAGTACCAGCAGCAATAGTACAACACAAGGACACAAGTATCATATACTATTCACGTTCACCAGCTTGTAATTAATACAAACGACATTACGCAACATCGTCATGATCAGAACAAACAATTTTATGTTTTTTTTATTATTAAATATTGTTTTAAATCTCACCCACAAGCATCCGATAGAGGCTCACAGTGCCATGTAGGGTCTGGCAAAAAATTATACTCTTAAGACCCTAAAATCATACCAAGAGCCTTTGGTCTCAAACACTGATCAGTATTTCATCCATTATGGAGACTATAAAACCCAGTCACATTATCCTGACACGAGACAAATCAGGCCACGCTGAGATTCGGCCGTTACCTGAAACCAACTACACTGAGATTCGGCCGTTACCTGGAACCAACTACACTGAGATTCGGCCGTTACCTGGAACCAACTACACTGAGATTCGGCCGTTACCTGAAACCAACTACTTTGAGATTCGGCCGTTACCTGAAACCAACTACATTGAGATTCGGCCGTTACCTGAAACCAACTACACTGAGATTCGGCCGTTACCTGGAACCAACTACACTGAGATTCGGCCGTTACCTGGAACCAGCTACACTGAGATTCGGCCGTTACCTGGAACCAACTACACTGAGATTCAGCAGGTTACCTGGAACCAACTACACTGAGATTCAGCAGGTTACCTGGAACCAACTACACTGAGATTCGGCCGTTACCTGGAACCAACTACACTGAGATTCGGCCGTTACCTGGAACCAACTACACTGAGATTCGGCCGTTACCTGGAAACAACTACACGGAGATTCGGCCGTTACCTGCAACCAACTACACTGAGATTCGGCCGTTACCTGGAACCAACTACACTGAGATTAGGCCGTTACCTGGAACCAACTACACTGAGATTCGGCCGTTACCTGGAACCAACTACACTGAGATTCGGCCGTTACCTGGAACCAACTACACTGAGATTCGGCCGTTACCTGGAACCAACTACACTGAGATTAGGCCGTTACCTGAAACCAACTACACTGAGATTCGGCCGTTACCTGGAACCAACTACATTGAGATTCAGCCGTTACCTGAAACCAACTACACTGAGATTCGGCCGTTACCTGGAACCAGCTACACTGAGATTCGGCCGTTACCTGGAACCAGCTACACTGAGATTCGGCCGTTACCTGGAACCAACTACACTGAGATTCAGCAGGTTACCTGGAACCAACTACACTGAGATTCAGCAGGTTACCTGGAACCAACTACACCGAGATTCCGCCGTTACCTGGACCAACTACACTGAGATTCGGCCGTTACCTGAAACCAACTACATTGAGATTCGGCCGTTACCTGAAACCAACTACACTGAGATTCGGCCGTTACCTGGAACCAACTACACTGAGATTCCGCCGTTACCTGGAACCAACTACACTGAGATTCGGCCGTTACCTGGAACCAACTACACTGAGATTCAAGCAAGGGAGATTATAAAAACCAGTACTTCCATTTTTAACGACTTTGGTTAAGTTGTGACCGGGGGTTGAACCTATTAAGACAGTCAAATTACCCTGACACCCGAGAACAACCAGTATTTACTTGTGGAACAACCCCCATACGCCAAGCTTCAAGTAAGGGAGATAACTGTAACCAATACCATTTTTAACGACTTTGGGGATAGAACCCAAGACCTCCGACGCACTCTCGCACTCAAAGCAGAGGCTCTAGCACTAGACTTTTAATTCAGGCGGATACACCAATCTTGTAATACTCAGGGGTTCTATTAGGTCATAATGTCCAATCCTGAAAATAAGACGCCAATCTGCTTTGGGTGCCATTAGGACACCTCCCTTAACCAAACTCTGCTTCAAATATTGTTCTATTGTTAAAATTCAGCTTATGCAACTTCAAATGACCATAACTTAGTCAATTCTTTGAATTTTTTCATCAAATAACTTTTATTTTCTGTAGAAAAGTTTCTTCTTTGTCAAGCATAGAACCCTTGAATACTACCGTAAAGAGTAGACGTACGATGTAGGATGCAAAAAAATATTAGAATGAAGTAAATATTCCTCAGGTGAACATTTCTGTTGATTATGAATGAAATCAAATTCACCAAGCCAAGGAGATTAACATGAGAAAGTAATCATGCGTCAAACACATCATACTGGGAGCAAAATATTATTCATGATATTCATACACAAGAAATTTGTACTTTCACATTCAAGCTGTCAATCTAAGCATGATCGAATACGTATTTAGAACAGGAATTTCATTAATGATACAAACACCAATACGCACAACAAACTTACGTATTTTAGCTACCCGTAGCTTCATATTTAACCTAAAGGTGAACTTGTTTGAATTCATTCATTTCATCATGGAAAATTATAATTTAGATAATATTATGTAACTGCTTAAGGTTACGATAGTTCGGGACTTTCCGTCATTGAATTTAAATGTTGACATCTTTGCTTGAAAATTTGTATGGACGTATATCATGCCCATCTGCGTTGCATAGTGACATTTTTTTATCAAGACGTCACCCGACATCGCTATTTGGCGCCATTTTTGGACCCAGTCCCTGAATCAGACCTTGCTATATATTTTTTTCATTTAGTTCCTGGTTTTAAATTAGTATTAAACAATGCTTGATAAATCATCTTCCTGATAGTTTGTTTTTATAACACTTGATCTACCACAAAAATTAATAAATCTTGTTTGCGGAAATCATGCAAAAGAGAATCGAAAACGGCAGTGATTCTTTTCTTGAAAAAGATCAAACTGCCTGCAGCATGTGCCAATAAAATTGGGAAAATTTAGGGCAACAAATCGCAAAATTTGTACTTATCAAAAAAGATTGTTTTGATTATTAATTGTTCATATTTTGCATTTTTTAACTGGTTATACTGTTTAGCTAGTTTGAAAATCTATTGTTTTGACTTAAAACAGCCATGCTGGTATATAGTTCCTTTAACCAAAGGGGATTAATGTACAATGAACTTATTTTGCCAGGGGAATTTTTTTTCTGCCCATATCTGGCACTTAAAATTAAATAGCCAAAAGAAATCATGACCGGGATCCTTGTTTTTATTTCAGTGCACAGAATTTAAAGTCACATTATCTCTCCCAAATATTTTTTCCCGATCATCCAGGAAATAGACTAAATACAAAGAATTAGGATGTTTTTCACAAATGCCTTTTGATTGAGGACGGAATGTCCGCTATATATGTCGAAACAGTATGCCACAAAACACATTAAGAAAATTATATGGATGACAAAATACTAATTTTGCAAGAGTTGCCCCCCTTAGACTTCAAATTATGCATTTATTGTTTACATTTCGTTATTTTGTTTACAAACCAATTGGAGGCATTATTTCGTTTTCTTCCATCTTATGGTGTTTTCCACCTTTGGGACTCAGCTAAAGTGCTCAAAATGCATCATTCTACAGATATGTTGCCAAGTTATTGCTTTTTGAAAATAGCTATTTAAGGCATAATGGGACTTTAAGAAGTCTGATGTTCACTTTCAGTCTGAAAATCTGTGTCAGTAAATTATTGCTACATCATTTGAACACACAGGTTAATAGGGAAGTGAAATGTATTCCTACAGTGGGTCAATGACAAATTCATCAATTTAATATCTATTATGTATACATTATAATCAATCATTTTAACTTTAATTTCCTTATTGTATTCACATGACTTGCTGTTTGTATGATAGCAGAATAACAGAGGGTCGCGCACACAAGGGTTTCTGAAAATTGGAACAGTCAGGCACTTAACCACACAGAGGCATACCAGAGCACTTAAAGTGCATTAATTGGTAAAAATTTGAGAAATTACCATCTTTATGCCTTTTCGAACATCAATATATTGTAAAGCATAAACTATGAATGTATATTATATATTTGAAATAAAAGGGGTTACCCTTACGGGGCCCTAAAAATAAGTTTTTTTTTAAAATAACCAAAATAAACATGTACTGTAAACTATGTGAGGGAAAAAGGTCAATTCACTAATTTAGAGTCAAATATATAATTCATGATTCTTTTACCCTTTAAGTTGCACTGACTTATTTATTTAAAGAAATATGCCGAATGACTTAAATTATTATGGAGTTTTATTACACCTCTGGCTCTAGCTTCCACTAGCATCTAAATCTGAAGGGTCATTTCGATACTTTTTACTAAATTGTTCCATTTTATAGGCAAATTACCCAGCGGTTCCACTAGCATCTAAATCTGAAGGTTCATTTTGATACTTTTGACTAATTAAATTATGCATCATAGTCGGCATCAACAAAGAGGGATGTATTGAGATGACACCATATTCACATCTTTTGAAGGGCTATCTGCACATACAATGTTTTAAAATAATTATAGTAAGAAAACACACGAGATGCCTTCTTTAAGGTCTAATATGGTAAAATTTTCTTGGGGGGATCCCCCAAACCCCCCTTGCGTGAGGGGGATACCCCCTCCCTCACCCTCCCCTCAAATGTACCCCCTGTTATTATAGTACACGTAATACTCAGTATTACCAGGTAATTCAATGGTATACTTATGTTCGTATGACGTAAATGAAGGCATGAAGGTGGTATATTTTTCCAGTCAATTAAAAAAATTTTTACGTACAAACATCTTGACCTTGCAATGACACTACATTGACAGTCACCGAGTCATTATGAACGTAATCGTCACAGGCACATTAATAATTTACATACATTCACCCAGATTCCGTGAATTAAAATTCAATAAAGCCGAGGCGATTTATCAATAATTCATCTAAATATCACACATGAAAGTCAATATATAAAGCCAGCAAATGAACTATTAAACGATTAACCAATATATGTAAATTTGCTTAATAATGAGCCCGAGTTAACTTCCACGTTAATACAAAATCATTTATATGCTTTATAAAGCGTTAAATACAAACATCAATGGGGAAAACTGACAACATGTGACCTGTATTCACTTCTACACGTTTATCGGGCCGTCCTAAACAAAATGTTTGTTTACGGTATCGCTACCTACCAATCGAAATGGCCCCCTACTCTTTTTTCCAGCCCATTTCCTTATATAACTATATCGACCCAATCATTTTTACAGGTTCCCCAAAAAATATTTCTATACAAAAAAAAAATTCAACCTAACTACCCTACTTAAGTATCTTGGGTTGCGTGACCGCAAACAAACAATTTTTTAAGGACAGCCTCGGGATGATAAAGGGATATTTTTGCGCATGCTTAGTACAGCAGTAAACGTGAGAAGATTTTAGCGCATGCCCAGTAAGGTAGTAAACGTGAGAGAGATTGTGTACACTCGAGTGCACACAGGTAAGTGACAATCGAAAGTTTACAGTCATTGTAAAATAACACTACGTCCCGATCAATGAATACAAGATATAGCTTACTCTATCGACAGCAGGTTTAAACCCAAACATAACCTTGCTTATGTGTATACTGGAATACCTTAACAATGTCAAGGTCACGATAATGTGGCTATTTTTGGTTTTATCTTTAAAGTGACGCAGGGTTGTGATACTTATTGAGTTAACTATGATAAATACTGTAAATCATACAATATCATGAATTATGAATGTACGACCTAGGACATAATGATACGTAGGTGTGACTATTCAATAAATATAGAGTATTGTAAGTTTAGGAATATGCCTTGCGAAATGAAAGTGAAAGTTACATAATAATTACGCAATAACATTATCATGCGAAAATGAGATTAAACTGTAGATTTTCTGTTAAAATATTTAAGAAATGTTATAAATGAAAATCCCATGTTATGAATAAGGCGAATAAAATTTTCGACCAAATCTTTTTTTAAAGGCGTATAAATTGAACAATACCGCAACGTAACCTTAATATTTTTTTTAACATACCTTAACAGTTTAAGACTGAATATGGTACATATTAAATTTCCACACATATTTCTTAATATAATTAATATTTCTTACCAATCAATTCAGTATTTTCTAATCCGTAATAATTCAATAATAAAATCAGTTGCAACTTTCGAAATTTATTTTAATTAGTCCTTAATTAAGAATCCTTAAATAGCAACGCATGAAGGCCAAAAGAGACATGAACCATCGCCAATGGAATAAAAACTATGATGGCAACTGAGTACAGGGGTCCTACTGAGCAGTGATTTTTTTTGGCTCTTTTTAGGGCCGAATACAGGCACCTTCCCCTAGCAAAATAACCTCCATTTTTCCCAAAAAATCATATTTTTTTCCCAAATGGTATGCATATTTTCCCCCTTTGTGCTCGCAGGTTTCAAAGCAATTACAGTAGCTGTTTTAAAGTCAAAACCAAAGCTAGATTTTCAAACTAGCAAAGTCGTTTCCACATAGATCAATGACCAAAGTATTATCAGTAGAAAATAGCAAAATATGAACACTTTTAACCAAAACAATCTTTTTTAATAATTCCCAATTTCGCGAATTGTTGCACTAAAATTTCCCAATTTGAAAGGCACAGGCTGTTTGATTTTGTTCAAGAAAAATCACTGCTGAGGCATAATGCCCAATCCTGAAAATGAGTTGCAAGTCTGTTGAGGGTGCCATAAGCACAAATTCACCCTCATTAAATAGGTTGCAAACATGGTTTTATAGCTAAAATTTAGATTATAGATCTTCAAATGACCATAACTTTGTCATTTATTTGTATTTTATCATCAAATAACTTTTAATTTTGTTCAGAAAAGGTCCTTCTTTCTGATGCAGCAAATCCGGATTTCCAGATTATTCCGGAAATGTAGGACGCCTGTGAGTATCTGCAGACAATGCAAGGTTAAGTCATGATGCTTTTATTACAAGAATTAAATGGTGGAACGGTTTAAGCACTCTCAACTAACAATCTGGAGGTTCAAGGTTTGAATCTCTGCCGGGGCACCGGGAATTTCAGAAACCCTTTTTCAAAGTTTACCATCCAACTAGAGATGAACTGGTTGGAATCTCAGAGGTTTTTTAAAGTCTTACGTGTTATCGGTGCGATGGACATAAATACATTAACTTTGGTAATTTGTATTACACTGAATAATTTTAAAAAGTTATAGAAATTGCAATAGCTGTTAAGTACATGGAATTGACCAATTAAGAAGACATTCAAGTGCATTATTGACAGACAGATATATGACAGACAAATTTTGTTAATGTAAAAAATAAGAAAGCCAAAGAATTCTTCTGAAATTCTATCTGCAAGTCATTTGAACAATGTGGTAAAGTACATACACCATGTAACACGACATGTCATACTGAGTTACTAGATAAGAATAAAATATCATAATTTTTTTAAATGCCTTATTGACTTGAGACATACCCGGTATAATTGTAATTATGTATTGAATGTGACCCTCGTCACCTACAAATATTTCAGGCATTGTTTACCTACTTTTTACCTGACTGTCTGTGTACATTGATACCATATTTGTCTCGGGCAAACGTCAGCAAACACTCCTAAATACACAGAATCGAAAACTTGCAAATTCATCATGACTCGGCAAAAAAAAAAATTCCGGTAAGAAGATCAAC
This sequence comes from Spisula solida, assembly GCA_947247005.1. Classification (NCBI taxonomy): domain Eukaryota; kingdom Metazoa; phylum Mollusca; class Bivalvia; order Venerida; family Mactridae; genus Spisula; species Spisula solida. Next base: position 56,127,179 of record OX365948.1, on the reverse strand, counting down.
CTCATCCAATTCTCATCTATCACAAAGGTACTGTAAACGAAGAAATTATTTTGCGCAATGTAATTTTGCAGAATTTGCGAGTGGTAGAATTCCGCGAAATTAAGTTGCCGCAAAAGTGCTACAAACATTAATATGAACAATCCGGGAAACTTTAAAACGCGAAAATTTGTAGTTGCGAATATGCCGACGATCAGCAAAACGTGAAAGTTAGTATTCGAAAAGTGAATTGGTTTACAGTAATTGGTAGAAGGAATTAAACATACATAATGTAACATGAGCTATTAGATATGCTGTCTGCTTCCCCCCCCCCCCTGTTATTGATTGCCTTAATTAACCCTTAGAGAAAAAGGTGTAATATTATTTTGTTATATTATGTTCTCTTAAGCCAGTAAGCTAAAGCAAATCAATGGGAGGCAATAGCAAAACGTTGTGTTAACTTAAAGAGAATAATACAACAGCAGTATCTTAACAAAACCTAATTAACTTAATTAACCCTTAGAGAAAAAGGTGTAATATTATTTTGTTATATTATGTTATATATGCTTGCTTAAAGGTCAGAATTAAGTCAAATTCTCTATGCTATACCAGCAGACACTTTTATGCCTAGGGACTTGATTTAAGCCACTGATGCAGATACCCTTAAACTCACCGCCTCCTCGATAGCCTAGTGGTTGAGCGTTCGCTTCGAGTGCGGGAGGTCTCGGGTTCGATCCCTGGCCGGGTCATACAAATGTACCAAAGACTAAATAAAAATGGTACCAGAAATTCCCTTGCTAGCCACTCAGCATAAAAGGGAAACTGGCTTCTCTTCTCTCATACCCTCGTGGCGATGGATAACATCAGGAATGAGGTGTCAAGAGTGATAAATGTAAGTTGGAAATACTTGTTTCACAATTGACCTTAAATAAATTAGTATAAACTAAACTAACCTGGTGATCATGCAGAGCATCAAGCAAGGGAGATAATATATTATAAAACCAGGGGTGTCAACAGGGCCAATTTAAACAAGTAATTAAGAATTGCAAGCAATACAGAAGTCCCCTACCGGTTTTAAGCTATTTTTCAATGTTTCTGTTGCCATAGCAACCACAATTTTTGTCAGAATCAAAATATTTTTGGACGTGCATAATATCCTTATTACCCCTATCCACATACCAAGTTTCATAAACCTAGCTTGGAAACTGTTTGAGTTATGGTAGGATCCAGATTTGGGCATATTTTCACTCTTTCTGTTGCCAAAGCAACCACAATTTTTGTCAGAATTATGTCAGGATCCAGATTTTTTGACAGACGGACTGACTGACGGACTGACGGCAAACCTATAGTCCCCTCCGGTCAAAAACCGGTAGGGGACTAAAAATCAGGAAAATTGTATGCGGCCGACCATTTTTGCCAAACAAGAGGCCTTCAATGACATTGTTTCCATAATAAATTTAGTTTGTATTAAGAAAATCCTTCAGAGCAGATTAAATTTACCATAACTTTTCCATTTCTAGAGATATTTTCATCACATAACTTTTATTTTGGTCAGAAATTATTGCTCGATCAGGATTACTCAGGAATATTGACACCCCTGATACTAACAAGTGAACACTCTTGTGACCACTAATCTATTGAGATGTACTGATCATTAAAATGTAAGTGAGCGCTACATAGTTGAAAGTAATCCATGCCTTCTATATTTAATTGAACAAAAGGCGCTCTGAAGCGCTTTGCTTAGGTTGCAACAGCCCCTAAACCTGAAAACTGGCTATTTATCTGCAGCCGGGGCCAGCCTCCAACATTATTTTTGCCATATGTCAATTGCTTAATTAAGTTAAGTATAGTCGACAACTTTTGACCTGTCGCTAATTAATCCCCATGTGTTTTCGTTATTGTACCTTAAGTTAAAATAACAACTCTGATGGGACAACGGATAAGCACCGATATTCAAGGATGACATTTTAAAAGTACTAGGCAATACCTATAAATCTGTTGTCTGCTTAAATGTGCATATTCAATGTATACCCAATTCGACAATTTGCCCTCAACACAGACCAGCATTATTGATAATTCAATATGAATATCTACATACAGATTTATTCACTGATAAGAAAAACCAGCCGAAAATCCGAGAAATACGAAATATGTCTAGACAATAGATATCATAATTGCTGTTCGAAAACCTGTTATAACTTATAAGTACAATAAAGTGGAAAAGTTGAAAAACCTGGAGGCATTCGCTTTGGCCTCAATATACCGGGTTCATTGTACCGTCCTTAAAAAATTGTTTGTTTGCGGTAACTCAACCCAAGACTTTTAAGGTGGGTACTGGTAGGTAGGTCGAATTTTATTGTTTTTGTATAGAAATATTTTTTGGGGAACCTGTAAAAACAATTGGGTCAATATAGTTATAACTTATACAAGGAAATGGGCTGAAAAAAATTGAGTAGGGGGCCATTTCGATGGGTAGGTAGCGTTACCACAAACAAACATTTTTTAAGGACAGCCCAATATTCCGGGTTCATTGTACACGTCATGTTGATTCAATTGGCAAAGCAATGTAAATTGACCACATTACCGTATTAAAATACGGAGGACAATTGCCAAATATCCACCCATACCTACAATAGGTTTGAAAAGAAAGTTTTTGTAATAGATTAAGAGAAATATTTTGTTTGTTTACCTTGTAGTTAAAACTGACCGAAATCCAGAGCTTCGCTGACAATGGATCAGGCCTAAAATATTATTTGCTTCCCCTTCCCTTTCCCCTACCTACCCGATAAAAAATGCCCTACCCAAAATATTTTATTGCCCAAATTGAAATAATATTTTTTAATGAAAAATTGTGGGGATCATGAAACTGTTATTATTTTTTTTACTGGTTTGTTTCTTAGATTTACTATTAAATTTGGTACCTATGTTAAATTTAAGACTGTAACAATTGGTTCTGACCTTAGAGTTAATTCTAAATTTCATTATCAATAACTATCATTCTGAAACAGTTCCAAAAAAAAATTTACCCTACAAACATTTGTACCAACCCTTTCTAAATCTGCTAGAGTCGGGAAGGAAAAACCAATAATATTTTACGTTCGGCCTCATTACTGAGCAAGACTTGTATTATAAGAGAAAATCAGCGATAAGAAAACAGAGAGACAATAGCACGCAGTTAAAAGGAGAACTGAATTGGTAAAAATAACATTGAAACTGCTTTGTAATGTTATTTCTACCTACACCCCGATTCTTTGTGGGCAAGAAAAACAAATTCTACGCAGAGACAAGAATTTCGGACACACATTCGTGAACAAATTTTTATATTTCATTAAGCACCGACAATGACGTCCATAAAATCAGCTGTAGGCAGTGAGAAACAATAATACATGAGAAATAATACTTTTCATAAAAGTTATAATAATTTGTAATATATTTGGACCAGGGTACTGCTTTATCAAAGGACTTATGGAAATATTAGTTTATCATATAAATACGCAAATTATGATTTAGGTAATAAATTATTTAAAAACAAATCATTAGACACGGGTAATTATTGGCTTGTAGGAGTTCATTACATTAACCGAAACATTAGTAACATAATACTGTGTTAATATTGCATGTATACTTTTTGTAACCAACACAGTGAAAAAAGAATAACTTTGTTTAAAATCTTACAATTTTAAAAAATATTATCTTAATTCTGAGTTAAGTAGAATTTGTCTCCAAAACTTGTCTAAATACCAACAGAAACAAAATTATAACATTAACAATTTTTTGTAGTATTTTTTACTTCAAATTTATGTGCCTTTACAGAGTCAGATATTGCATAGTTGGGGAACAAGTGTTGTGAGTTTCTAAGCAATAGCTTTGATAGTTTAGTAGAAAAGTTGACCTTAACATAAAACTTAAGAGCAGTTCTCTGAGAGCACCAAATTTTTTTGGCCACGCAATCTCTCAGATTTTGATAAAAATGTGTTAGTTGTGTAGACCGACCCCATATTTTAATTTCAATTTTTTTCCGTTTCTTGAAATTCCTCTCTGTTTCCATAGCAACCGGTCTTAAAGTTGGGAAAATGTGAAAAAACGTGAAAAAGAGACCTGTTCTCGAAATATTAATTATTTTTCCAACAATTGCTATAACAACAAATATTTAAAGTTATAATCATAAACTAAAATAAATTACCTAACAATTGATAGCAAAAGAAAACAAATATATACTTTAGTAATTTTTTTATAGCCTGTTAAACTCGAGGTTTTGAGGCAAAAAACATGCTTTTGTGGTCTTTTTTACATGCATTTATACAATAATCGCAGCATTACTCAATATAGCCATTAATATAGGTGAATGAGCATAGAGTCAGTCTACAAGTATAAAGAAAAACATTTGTGGGCACTCTAAAAACAAATCTACAACTCCAGCCAGAAAATTGACAATTTTGAGAAATTTGCTGTAATTTGGTGGTCTCTTGCCTAAATTGATGTCCCGAGTGCTCTCCCTTGCGAAAATAACTCTTCAATTCAAAATGGCGGACATTTGACTTTTGTTTTATAAAGTCAAACTATTCTTTGGATTTACAGTATTAATAGGGTGACAACAATCTGTTTTGATCAAGATTAAGACAGGAACCATCAGATAATAACTGTTGCAGATGTTATATTGTATATTACTGTGATTTTCACTGAGAAAGGGCCATTTCTGGGACGGATTTTTTGACAGACGACTGAAAACAGTGTAGGTGTCAGAGACATAAATGAACGAACTCGTGTTTATCTAATTGTTATGGTCCAGAGTGTTAATAACTTTTGGTTGACCATCTTAAACTACAAAATGAACATAGAAGAAGAGATTCAAGGCGGGTTTACTAGATTACAGCTGCACTGAAACTGGCATGATAGTTCAAGACTTGCCTCAGTTGGAAGTTGGGATATTGCAATGCCAATGGAAGTTTTCAGGTAGATCTTTCTATTTGTCTGCACATATATACAAGAATAGTTTTTGTTGTCATTTAAACCCCTTAAACTATAAATATATTTAATACCATACTTGTAAGGGTTCATGGCATAAAGTTTTATCCAATCCCCTACCAAATAATTTTGGAGCATGTATGGATTTAATTGTCCTTCCATCACAAAATGTTGTGCTGTCTGTAACTTGAAATGTAATTGCTACAGTCATTGAACTTCATAGATATTGATCAATATTACTCAGCATGTGTTGTTGTGTACCTATACATTTCATTCTGATTTGACCAATAATATTTGCAGAGTTGTTGCCCTTGAAATTTGAAGAAATTTTTCTTATGTCATCCGCAACTTAAAAAGTAATTGTACTATTTTCATCAAACTTTATATGAATATTTGTGTGTTTGTTTACATGTCATTCAGTAATTAATTTCTTCTTATTTTAAACATTGAACTTGTTCAAACTGGTTCAGTTTGAGAAAAAGAGCCTGTGGTGAATTCCTGATGAGTCATTGAAATCACTGACTGCCGGCGCTTGTCGAAAGCTCTGTTTACATGTACCCGGCTTCACTATTAATAGGCTAGTATTTATAATATTTACATTAAAATAATGCTCTGCACTAAGTGTTTGCCTCATTTGTTTGCAACATTGGGACCATGACATTGAATATTATCAGGAATAAAAGCATGATTTTACCTGACAAATACAATGTAGTTTCCTTTCTTTCAGTTTATAGTTCCCAATGTGTGTGCTGAAATATGCTGATGTGAAATACATCAAACAGATCAATCTATCTGGTAAGTGCCCTTTGTTTATGTAGTGTTTAAATAATTATGCAAATCATATATGCCATAACTATTACTAGATCTGCATTAGTATATGAAGATAATTTGAAACAAAACTTCCAGTCATAATTATTTGTTTATGATAAAAAAAATAGTTTCCAACAATGTATGACTGCTTAAAGTGGGTGTCTGTTTAATACAAGTGGCTACTGATAGAGGTTCAACTGTATACATATTAATGTACTGTGACTCTATCTCATTGAATGGTTTGATTCTGTTCAAATAACTAGAACACCCTAACCTCAGATAAGTATTGGTCAAGTATTATGCTGAAGTTATGAACACATATTGCTAAGGAACACCAACAACCATTTGTAATGTCAGCTGCAATATTATAAAATCACTTATGCTATGGTCTGTTTATAACTGTTCTGATGTTCTTTTTATTGATTTATTGTTATTCTGTATATTTCATCTAAACATACATCATTGCAGAGTCTGTTTACTTTCATTTTTAGAAATTGGGCCTACAAAGTACATGTATCTGATTATGATTGAGGAGACTAGACTAGCACTTGAAAATGTTCTTTGACAGAATACAGGTACATTTATTAGTATAATATAAATTAATACTAAACTTAGTTTAGAATCCATGTTAGTAGTCTGCATATAAAATATGTTTCTTTCTTCAATTGGGATTTATAAATTGAAATGGACAGCACTTTTGTCAAAAGATCCATGACTAAGATTGTTATCATTCTTCTTCAACAAACATTGTGAACCTTTCAATTAACTGTAACATTGTTGGTCTTAGTTTTAAATTCACCTCATAAAATTATGATGTTCTATGCTTCTTTGGAACAATTTGGAACAAACTCATTGACAAACATGGGACTTCTTAATTTTAATGACATGTATATAAGAAATAATACATGTCTAACTCAGTAACTGTTATGGCTATAATTATTACCTCCCTGAAAATACCTTTTAATTAATCATTGTTTGGAAAGGTAAGTTTGAATTGTATGTTTCCATTTTATCAAGGTTTTAATTTCCTTTTCTTTTTGTTTTCCAGACTTCAAGACCTCCAAATCATACACACAAACGGATTTTAAGTTTGATATATCTTCTTGGCTACATGGATCATGGACACTTGATCACCATTCTAGCGCATACTACATATCTATTCAAGAACTAATGACTGAATTTCACCAGAAAAAGTTCATCCGTTATTTTACATAGTATTTAGAATTACCTTAATGAAAAGTTTATATCTGAGTGAAACTTTTAATAAGATGATTCAACTGACTTAACTTTTTATGCACCAGTCTCAGCTGGATTTTGATAATTTGTTTGAGAAACAGAATTGGTTCAAAACTGTCACATAAATGAGTTTGGTTTAAACAAAGGTTTTATATAGGCCATTTTAATGAACTATAGTACAAACAAATTGATTTAGTCCTCAACCCCTCTATCAGCATGATTTAGTAGTTAATTTCTTGTCTACAATTTAATTGCGTCTGATGTTTAATATGCAGAGAACATTATAAATGCCTACTATAATCACTAATCTAAATCTCTGCGGACATTTGATACATGTATATTCTGTGCAATAAGCTTGTAAATATATTCATGAATAAAGGTTGAGGATCATGTTAATTTGTTCCAGCTATACTCTAATGTTCAGATGTCATATTTTACAGTTCAGTTTATACATGTACATTGAATATCCTATCAAACAACTTCACCATTGAATGACTTGCATTGACAAATAATTATACCCCTACTGAGTACAAGTGTTCAAACTTGTCCGTCTGTCTGCCGGCCTGTCCCTTTTTAGATTCCAGATGATTACTTAAGTTAAGAATGAGATATTGTGATAAAACTTGCTGTATTGGTAGTTTACGTAAATATGCCGCTCAAGTTGGAAAGTGGGGATGGTGGGGTCAAGGTCACAGTCAAGGTCACATACTGAAAACAGAAAATCCTTTTCTAGACAATAATTAGTTTAGGAATGAGATATTGTGATGAAACTTGCCGTATAGGCTACCGTAGCTTATGTGAATATGCTGCTCAAGTTCAAAAGTGGGGACAGTGGTTTATGTGATGATTAAGCAGCATGGTTCCAGTTGTACTTAGTTGTTAAGCTACAATGAAAATGTGGTTCTGTAACAAGACGGTGCTGTTGGGGTATTATTTGTCACCGTCTCATGTGTGGCATTTCTAATTTCGCATTTATTATTTCGTGTAGGTGTACTGGATGAAATTATTCTAATAAAAAAAAATTCTGTTTCTGTTGTATTTTTTATATTATGACTATTTTATTTCTTTAATATACCATTTATCAGTAATACATGTAGTAGCATTAGGATTATATAATGAAAATGCATCTCCTTGAGAAGCTGAACGGATAAAGCTAAATTAATATAGCTAATGTGGACCATGGGAAAACTTTTCGACTATGAAAATGGGAATCTACTACATTTAAACCATTTGACTGCATAAGTATGATCATGATAGTAATTCTGCAGCTAAAATGGCTTTCAGATAGATACAACTACACATGTTTGACATTTTTCACAAATGGTTGCCATGGTATCTGCTGTGAATTATGTCTTTGGCACTAAAAGTAAACATTAGAATGATGCTTAATAAAGGCAATTATATTAGATTGTGATGAATATCTTGTTTATTCAGTAAATTCTAACCATAAGGACATCTAGTACCTTAAAAGGAGGTAACAAATATTAATATTAATTAATAGGCCCCATCTCAACATTGACCACACATAGTGCACGCAGTCACCATAAATTGTCACCCTAGCGTTGATAATTTTTGGATTATACCAAAATAGTCATGTAACTACTTCAGTATCCATAGCAACCACATGTTTTGTCAGAATAAAAAATATTTGAGTGTACATGAAATTCTTATAGACTCAATTCCATATACCAAGTTTCATAAACCTAGCTTGGAAACTGTATGCGTTATGGCAGGATCCCAGATTTTGAAGTATTTTCACGGTTTTCGTATCCATAGCAACCAGAATTAGCAACAAAATAAAAATCAATTAGATGTACATAATCTCCTTATTGGCCCTCAATTACATACCAAGTTTCATAAACCTAGCTTGGAAACTGTTCGAGTTATGTCAGGATCCAGATTTTTGACGGATGGGCTGACAGAAGGTAGGGGCCTAATAAAGCGTATATACATTCTATGAAGAAATTGTGAACCTAATAAATGATACAAATCAATAAGAATATGTAGTATTTTGCCATAAAGAAGAATAAGTAATGGTACTAGAATGTTTTCCAGCATATTTGACAACTCCGAGCCAATAAACAAACATTTTTTTATATTTTTTCTAAATGGTTGCCATGGCAACAACTTTGAAAGTCATTTTTTGCAATTAAATTGAAATTAAAATGAAATACTACGAACATAGAATGTTTTTATCATGGGAAAATAAATGTAAATATAACATTTAAAAAATAATAGCAACTTGTCTTAGAAAGAGAGGTAAACAAGAATTTACACAGTACATATTTTGGGTCATATTTGGTGTTTTGTTAAAAAAAAGTTTCCGGAGTGCCCAGCGATTTTATTTCATTATATGATAAACCAAGGTTAGGTTTTTCAGAAAATGTGCACCACTGTGTCTAGTTTTGCTGCGTTATAAAATTATATTACTTTAAAAATCGCCGTTTTTAACATTTTTCAAAAAAATGAAATTCTGCGAAAGTGCCTACTTTTGTAACAACCATTGAATAGTATTTAGTCAATGTAAAATTTTGACTATAGTTCATTACGTTTACCTGATAATATCTTTATTCAATAATGCAGACTAACTTTTTCTGTATATATTCAGTTTTCCAGCAAGGGTAGTACAAAACTCGTGTTTTACGGAAAATTTTCTACTTCAATTAACCCGATTTTGACCAAAAACTTCAACATCCGTTACCATGGTAACCGGAAGTGTTAGGAATGAAATGAACCTCAATACTTTGTATGTGCATGGATACAACTAAGTCCTGAAAGTTTCAGGAAAATTGGTGACTATGCGTGCCGCAGCCCTTCTTTAAAAATTTGGTTTTCTCAGAGAACTGCTCTTAACCTGTAAGGTAACAGTAAGGCCTAAAATATAATATTGTTTGTTTCCCTATCCCCTACCTACCCGACTAAAAAGGGCCCTACCCAAAATATTTTATTGCCCAAATTGAAATAATATTTTTTTTATTAAAAATTGGAATTGAAAATTTTATTTTTTTGTTTACTGGCTTCTTTCTTACCATTAACTTTAAGACTGTTGGTTTTTACCTTAGAGTTAATTCTAAATTTCCTTATTGTTGGTTTTCACCTTAAAGTTAATTCTAAATTTCATTATTTGTATGTCTTAACCAATAACTATCATACTGAAACAATTCCAAAAAAAAATATTTACCCTACCTAAATACCCATTCTAAATCTGCTAGGGTCGGGATGGGGAAACCAAGAACATTTTAAGTTCGGCCTAACGCCAACGATGATCATTAGTGAAGACATTATCTCATTTAATCATATGAGCTAAAAATATCTGAACAACAATAAAAACAATTGTCCAAACATGACATACAGTAAACTAGTATAGTATTTGCCACAAACACTAATTTTTTCTTGAATTTCTTAGAACCTAAGGATATGTCTACTTGACTTAACACACCAAACACCTGTGACTGTTGCTATGAATTTATATATACTGTCCACCAGAGATAAGTATACATAGGTTATTTCCCCATTTACTCAGCTGTAATAACCCTATTTGCAGAACAGTGAAGCAACAATATTTTTGAAGACAAGGATTTTTGCCCTTGGGCAAGTGCAAAATTATCACTAGAAAACGAATATTAAGTGCCTTATTTTACCTTAACAAAGATGAATCCCAAAATTACTGACCAAAAATGATTTAATTAACACACTTTGAATTAAATCTAGTACTTTAATCCTTGACAAGAAAAATAAATGAATGAAACTGAAATTTTGTTGCTTTTTGTTTTTTCCTGGGCAAGTAGATTTAGTTTCGGGCAAGTGGATTTTTCAGTCCAACTTGCCCATGGGCACTTGAAAAATTTGGGAATTTCCACACCCCTGAATTTTTTAAGTGCAACGAAAGACAATGCATTGATTGGTACCCTAGGTGCAAAAAGTAAAGTTTCTTTGTCTGGCAAGGTAACTTTGTCATATAAAGATGGACAAATTCAGCTCATTAGTTCACATGGTTATTTTGATTCAGAACATCTTCAACTTAACTTCTAACTTTTTTTTTTTACTCATTTAGTAACTGTAGTTTCAGAATTTTGTAAAATTGTGAACGTCTGAATCTCTGATAAACCGATATTGAATAATTAACCCAAGTATAATTTTGCAGGTGTATACTTATTTTTGGTGAACACTGTATGTTACAGACAATACCTGATTACAAACAATAAAACTGTATCTTTCAGGGATCGTCTGCCTGAGTTACATGTATGAGCGATCTTTGATGACCTTGCATGCCCGCAAACTTGATTTTGCACGGTCAACATTGAAAAACTAGCAAATTTTGACAATTGATGCAAACTTGATTTCGTGCTTTTGGGTAAAACGGTCAACATCGAAAAACATTGAAGTGACAATCGGGACATTGTCAATGACGCAAATTCAAAATTCTCGCTAACAAAAAAATCTTTCATTTTTCGGAAAAATCGCGACAAAAAGTTACGCGAAAACGAAGTTATTTACAGTAGTGACATTGCAACTATTTCTGACTGTGTCACCGTATGATTGTTTTCCAACAGACAGACATGACATAATTAACACATACATATACCTATATACATGTATGTGATAATAATATAATGTCAAACTGAACAAGTTTATGATATTCCAGCAGTTTACAGGTTAGGCACTTTATTCCAACGATTTCCTGGAGTGCCATGTTGCTGATATCAGAGTTTTAGTCCTCAGTGATTTTTCTTGAACAAAATTAAACAGCCTGTACCTTTAAAATTAGGAAATTTAGCGCAATTTGGGAATTGTTAAAAAAGATTGTTTTGGTTAAAATTGTTCATAAATTGCTATTTTCTACTGATAATACTCTAGATGGTCATATGTGACAACAACTCTTGCAAGTTTGAAAATCCATTGTTTTGACTATAAAACAGCTATACTGTAGTTGCTTTGAAACCAGTGAGCACATAAGGGGGAAAATATGCATACTTTTTAGGAAAGAAAATCGATTTTTGGGAAAAATGAAGGTTATTTTGCCAGGGGAAGGGGCCTATATTCGGCCCCAAAAATAGCCCCAAAAAATCACTGGTCCTGTACAGTAAGCGTCAAGTTGTTTTGACTAACAAAAAACGTGGTATGCCAAGTGACGTTATCTTTTTCTTTGCGTAACCCAGCCCTAATGTTAGGTAAAATAAAGATTGAAAATAATTTAACAAATACACTGTCTACCATGTCATACTGTGACAACTGTCACACAGTTGCTTTACTACACAGCCAAACTTATACCCAAACTTGCCATTGAAGTGACTTCAGAACAACATTGTTACAATGGGACAGTTTCAATTCAGCACAAGTTACGACTAGAAGAAAAGAAGACAGGAAAAAACATATCCTTTAAGTTTAAATGACTGTTACAACAAAGATTATCAGGTATGTAATTATTTAGGTCAAGGATAACCCATGAAAGTGCAACTTATTTCCAATGGGGTCCTGTTTTTTGCTGAAGGGACAGCGAGTAGATGAATTGTGATACAAGGAATCCGGGTGCGTTACCCTAGCTCGTTCCAAATAGACTCCCTGGTTCTTTAACGTGCCCGATGTATAGCACCGATACATTTCCAACCAGTTCATCTCTACTCTAGTTGGGTGGGAAACACTGAAAAGTGTTCCAGAAATGACCAAGTGTCCCGGCCGAGATTCGAACCAGGGACCTCTAGATCAGTAGTCAAGTGCGTTATCCACTCGACCAACATGCCACAAAAAGGTACAGTGTCACAGAAATATACAGGTTGTACGTCTCACACGTTGTGTCCGAATATGCACTAATCCGAATGCTACTGTACTTAAGACAAAATGTGTACAAAACTTTGACAAAAATCTCACCTCAGAGTGGTTAGTTTTATCAAAACAGCAATAACTGTATCTTTACACAAACGTTTCCAATCGTGATATAAGTAATATGGTTCAATATTAATAGAGAAAACACTACTTTTTCACTAAACAGGAAGTCAATCCGATGACCATAATTCGTCCTCAATAACCGTCGACCTAATTAATTTAATTAGGTCAAATAATCGGGTTTTATGAGAGACAAGCTCAAACTAAGCACGCAAACCTTTCAATGTAAGATTGATTAAAGGTATACACTCCTGAATAAATATGTTAACGGTTTACTAGGTTAGGGGTTCAGACAAAGCTAATAGGGACCCGAGCAAGCAAAGGGGAAATACTCTCGTTTTATTACTGATAAGACTAATGCAGTTATTTCCCTTTCAGTTTGATTATTCATAATTAAAGAGACTACTGTATAGATAATATCTATTATATATATGAGCCAGTCTCCAGGAAAACCTGCTATTTTGACAAAAATAGTTATTTTGAGATTTTCCATAGCTTGAAAGAATAATCTTTATGAAGCAAAATACAAAAAAAAAATTGTTAATATCTTGCTTTTTAAGGAAGTTACAGCTGTTTTTGTAGTGTCCCCATTGGGAGCTTTTTTGTGTGACGTCGCAAACGTCATTCAAACGTTAATTGACGTAACTATAACACGTGTTTCATAATTACACCATTTGATCAATTATTGACATGAATTGTTCAAAACGGTTTCTCATTTCAGCAGTATCTTTTAATTTTTAAAATATTTACCAAAATAAAAATTGTTCGCATTCAGAGAAAGGCTACTATTGTTTTAAACAACTAACTCCTGGTTTTTCTCACTATGAGTATTTTTCCGAAATTGGTCACCATAGCAACGAAGTATGTGATTTACAAACTTTTACAAACCTTGTTACAAAATGGTATTTACATAATGTCATTATAGCTGCCGTGCGTTCAGTAAGACATAAATCCCCGAACCGTTCGGAACGTTTTGCAAGTTTTCCTTTACTGCAGAGCGCTCGGTCATTAGACCGAACTACTATCCGAGGTACCTCGCCTACGTTCGCCTACATCTACATCTACATCTACATCATACACCCAACCGTCGATTACCGACTATTACAGGGTGGCGCTGTCAGAGAAAAACAGTTATTAAAGAAATATGTATGTTACAAGTGTTAAAAGTGTAAAAGATAAAAGACAGTATGTTACAGTTAAAATAGACAGTTCATTTACAGTTCTACAGCCGCCAGCCGGTCTCTAAAGACATCTAGGCTGGGGCTGGATTTGACCAAGGTTGGGAGGGAGTTCCAAAGTCGGATAGTCCTAGGGAAGAAGGAGTTAGAGAAGTATTGGGTGTGAGATTGAGGGATTAGGTAATTGAGATTTCTGGTTGGAATAAGATGAGATGAATCGACTGCAACTGTTTGGGCCCTTATTTTATAAAACATTAGGAGAGAGTTGATGGATCGTCTATGTTGGAGGGTTTTCCATTCAAGGGAATTTAACATCTGTGTTACACTGCTGGTGTAGTGGTAGTCATTCATAACATACCTGGCTGCGGACCTTTGGACTTTTTCGATTTTGTTAGAAAGATTTTTTTGCCAGGGATGCCAGATACTAGAACAGTATTCAAGTTGTGGTCGGACATATGTGTTGTAAGCAGCAATTTTTACTTTTTGGTTGGCAGTTTTTACGTTGCGTTGTATGAAGCGGAGAGAGGAGGTTGCTTTAGATGTTACATTATTAATGTGTTTAGACCAATTTAAATCTTTTGATATTGTTACACCTAAATATTTTGCTTCGTCACAAGTTTTTAGTTCAGTGTTGTGGAGTTTGTAAGGGAAAGTCGTCGGATGTTTCTTTCTGGAGATGCGTAGTATCTCACATTTGTCCGGGTTAAACTCCATGGACCAGGTTTTTTCCCAGGCTTCAAGGCTGGCGAGGTCTTGCTGAAGGGATAGGCTGTCTGACATGGAGTTTATTGTGAGATATATAATAGTGTCGTCTGCAAACATTCTTGCATTGGACTTGACAGAGTTAATGGCGGAACGGTAAGTAAAAGATCATTTTTAATTCGTTTTCTTCTTGATTTGAGCCGTACATGATACCATAGACGATTAAATTGCATAAAAAACGTTATATCTTACACATTTTCACAAGCTTGTAAAAATATTTCGATTAAAAAAGTTCAAAAATGCTAATAACGACGAAATCGTGATCGCAATTCTAGCGGCCGGATTGGTTTAAGAATTGCGATCCCGTTATCTCATTATTTAGCAAGCAACAAACACAGTATTGATATAATTTGTTATATTTACGTATATAATTACGATTTTATTTCGAATTTTAATTTCTGGCCATGAAAAAAAAATCTTGATATTTTGACTATGGGGGGGGGGGGTCATTTTGTAAATTATTCTGTAGCTTTTATCTTGTATGCATTATTATAGGCAGTCGTCACCTACCCTACTAATCACTCAGTGTATTAAAGTTATCATTATTTACCTGTGAAGAACGAAAACTGCATCAATTCATGTGCCTGTCCAGTCAATATATTATCACTGCCCGGGAGGGCGGCGGGGCTATAGGAGGAATTGGACAGACAAATCTACCCGACAGACGGGAATTAGATGACCTTATAAATATAGTCTCTGGCCTGTCACATCAGTTGCTGTATATTTTCATCATAAGAGAGATCACCATATTCATATGCAAAATTCCCAATGTCAATCTATTGAATAAATAAACAATAAATACTTGCCAATCACCAAACATGATCTCCTATTCATTTAAAGGTTACGGATATTGTCATGCAGCTAAGTAATGGCCATTTCTGATGGTCTCTGGTGCATTATTATACTGAATGCCAAAATGCACCTGCACCAAGTTCGCGATTCCGGCTTATGTTGTGTAAAGGGTGTGCAGTGTGAATATATCCTAAAAGTCAAATATATTAAATAGCTACACGCTGATACCCGTAACGGAGCATTTGAGCGAATAATAAAAAAAGCAAGCGATGTGACAGGCACCCAATTGTTGATGTGAGCCTTGTATAAATATGTAATGCACCAGTCAATATTTTGCCTGACCCAGGGGGAATTAGACATTTTCATTTTTTTATGTCTAAATTCCCACCCTGGAGACAATGCTGACTGTCTATATCCCCACCATGGGGCATAATTTTGCATCCAGGTAATTTAATAAAAACACAAATAAAAGTATCACTGTCGTCTTTCGCGGTGTATAAATTCCCGGACCAAAGTCTATTCCCTGGGTTGATAATGTCATCTAATTCCCTTCTGTCGGGAAGATTCTTCTATTGACTGGTGCATAAACATAAACATTGGTAAAATCTGATTTGGCTGGGGGAGTGTTGGGCCAAAAATGGTACATACTCATGATACTGACTGCCTATGTGCATAATCAACAGGGTTACACAGTAGTCAATATGATACACATTCTTGACTTTTGATCAAATGGTCCTGGTTCAAATCTGGTATATGCACTAATTGTTCATTGTTCAATTCTGCACTTCCATAATTGTTCATTTCTGGAACACTTCACAATTTCATTTTTCTGATACAACTATTGAGTATTGATTAACTAAACTGGTTGGTAAGTCAGAGGAAGTCCTGCATGTATCAGTGTCATTCACCTTGCACATGGATACAAGCTATAATCAGTCTATGGTAGGCCTATCATTGTATCGCACAAAGTTCCGTCTCACCTCAAACTGAATGACCATGGATGCATTCTTCAAGTTTTAGTCTTCAAACAAATTCTATATTGCACTGGATAACTTAAAGAAAAATGTTTTTATGCCCCTGTATCGATAGACACTATTCAACATTTTAATAGAATTATGGCCCCTGATTGACTTAACTTTTTTTATGGACTAAGGCTTTCATGGGGGCATAAGCCTTTATTGAATGCAGTCTTGTTTTTTCTTTGAATTGTTTGTTTGATGTGGTCATCAGGTTTTATCCTGCCAAAATTAACAACCTGAGGAATGTAATGGGTTGTCGACATGAAATGTATTGCCCAACAGAACATGTTATTAATTATGTTCTTTTACAGTATACCAATCATAGATTGTTTCAATCAATTAAAAAAGTTTGTTAAAAACAGTTTAGAATTAAAGCCACATCAAGATTATAATGATTTTCAATAATTTCACCGTCATAATGATACACTATTAAATTCCATTAATGCATATTCGTTAAACTTTTATGCGTATGCTCAGATTGCTGTAATCAAAATGCACCTATCAATGTTTTCCCCCAGGGGGGGGGGGAGCGGCAGGCATACACAGGACTTTTGACAGAAGGCTGTTCCTGATAGGTGGGAATTTGACAGACAGAATGGTGTCGAGTCCCGGGAAATTTTGACTTTGGTCGAAATTTTGATCCTGGGGGTATGTAAAGCATCTCCCAGTGAGGTGATTTTGACAAATTGCCCTTGCTCTAGGATGGGAATTTAGACTAAATGAAAAAGTAAAATGTCAAATTCCCCTGGGTCATGAGTACTGTCTGGAGTACTTGTACTACTTCTGGAGTACTTGAGTAGTACTCCAGTATTGGAACTTAAATCAGTACTCAGTGAGTAGTGAAGAACCACATTCTAAAGCACTTGAGTATAACTCGTATTGACCCATCCCTGACATGTATATATTATATATATAAGATTCTGATGTTACACATTATTTATTATATTTAATGTGGCATTTCTGCAAATAAAATTAAAACTGAAAAACATTTGTCAATCTTTAATAAAATATATAAATTAAAAAGACTAAATTATTAAGATAATGAAATATTATGAAAGCGGGAATGTGTACAATTACAATAATTATGAATAATAATTACAGTAGTTACACTTTCGTAATACATCATACAAATGGAACCAATTATGAACCTGTATGTCATTATAATCAGTTTGTTTGGAAGCATTGTTTAAACCATTTTAGATGAATATGATTAATGATTCTGAGTAGCAAAATAATTTATAGGAGAGTTTTAAATTATGAAAACACCATACTGGTAGCTATGTGTAAGTTAAAAAAAAAGTTGTGCAATATTAAAATAGTGAATATAGTAACTGCCTTGATGGCCTAGTGGTAAAGCGTCCGCTTTGAGTGTGGAAGGTTCGAATTTGATCCAAGGCCACAGGTCATACCATACACTGAAAATTCCCTTGCTAGACACTCAGCATACAAAGTAATCTGGTTTCTCTCTCATACCTTTGTGGTGATGGATTAATATAAGACAACCTAAAAAAGTATAGACTAAATAAATAGTAAAAATAAAATGTCTGATTTTAATTATGGTGTTTCACTCCTAAGTTCATTTTTTTATTTTAATTTCTTGGGGTTTTTTTCCAAGTTAAAATTTGTTAAAAATAAAATAAATTTTGTTAAAAATTGTGTGATATATGAGTATAGATTTGTGCAATATATTATACTCAGGGTACACATTGCTAATTTTTGTTCAGATAAAAACTTTTTTAATAACGTAATGTTATTTTATTTTCTAAATGACTGCGTATACACTACATTAATCTTAAATTCTTACTGTCAATCATTTATAATAAGATACTGATCAAAGTATCTGCACAAAGGTGACAGATGATGACACCATGTATACTGATTAATTGTTAGTTAAATAATAGTATCCCACTGTGCCAGACTCTGTGCAAACTGATCAGTGCCTTATCTTGATTGCTTATCTAGATATGACACACTGGAGATCTATACTGTTGTTTGTCTATTTACCATATATGGTTGTACTACACATTATTGGTCTTGGTTTTGGTATTTTGTTTGATGTTTTGTCATTTGACCATTTGAAATTTTAAGTGTCAAAAATAAATTAACTTGCAATCTGTAATCTGTTACAAATAGGAGCCTTAATCAAAGTATTTAGATGTATGTCCTTTTTTGTAAAGTCCATTACAAAAATGAATTGAATAGAATTGAATAAAAGCTAAATATGCTAATTATTTTCAGTGCAGTATATTATAAAATAAGTCTCTGTGAGCATGGTGAGCAATATATGTATAAATTAAAAAAAAAAAGTTATTTCTTAAGGAGGCCGTTAATAGATAGACTCTCCAAAGGACCTACGATAGGAATGGTCTTATATATAGCCTCATAGGAACATATTTCTGAAACTGTGATACACAAAAGGGCAGACATGCTTTACATGAATGGACGGATAATCATTCTGTTTTGTCTACAATATCAGTTATAACTAATCAATTTAATGCAAATTTTATAAGAACTTGTATTGATGATATTGTTTTTATCACATCCATTGCACAGTACGTGTATGTCCTCTGTACTCATCAGTCATGTGGTCATGTACATTATACTATGTTACAAACTTATTATCTATAGCACCAATAATTAATGTATGCAGTAGTTGTTTTTACTATTATCCAATTGAATTTGAAAATTAGACCAAATGGGAAGTCTCCATCCAATTATGGCCATGTCATTATGCTCAGCTATGTAGTATACACTGATCTTTTTACCCTTAGGTCGCAAATGTTTGTTATAAAAACTTGCATGCCATTCCTGCATCTAATGTCAACTAATGACCTCAAAAATGGGGTTATTGTACATCTAGATTCTAGCAAATGCCTTAAAGCTTAGCAATTGCCGTCTAGCCTCGATATCTGGTATATTTTGATTATTTGATGTAACTTGCTTTTTTTGTTTTAAATGGTGAAGAACATTAGAAAGTGTTTGTGGATAATACACCATAGCTACATTTTATGTAACTACGTAAACATGTTTTCTTTTTAGTCCCAATGGTCATCATCCTGGATTTGACAGGCTTATACAAGGCAACTTCTTTGATGACTACTGAAAGATGTTAGTTTGAACATAAAACTAAAAATATGCTGTAAGATGGCCATTCAGACAGTCGTTGAAGCACAATACTGTCTCAACTTTAGTCACTATGTCTATGAAGAGATAACCCCAAATGATCACCTTAGTGTGTTTGATGATTGATTAGAATACATACAAGCTGACATGTCTCAGTGGCATATGATCAAGGTATCCCTTTAATATTACATAATTATGTTAGTGAGTTGTTACTCTGCATACCAACTGTTGAATTTTCTTGCAGTAGACAGTTTTTGGGGGCAATTATAAGCCCCTCAAATGTAGCATTGCCTATTTCTTGTTACCTAGTTTTGACTAAATGTAATTTACACTGATTATTTAGTTAATAAGAATTACTACTGTCCAATGTCCATATCACTCTCTAGGTCACTCACACTCTTGTTCTGTCACTCACACACCTATGTCATTTACAACACTTTCTATGCCACTCACAACCTTTGTATGTCACTTATCACATGCTCTCTGTCACTTTTAAACTTTCCATGTCACTTACAATACTCTTTCTGTCACTCACACTCTTGATCGGTTATTCATACACTTTCTTTGTCACTCACACACCTTCTATGTCATTTACAGCACTCTCACTGTCACTCATACTCTTGATCTATCACTCACACACTTTTTTTTTTTTTATAACACTCTCTATGTCACGCACACTCTTTATCTGTCACTCTCATACTTTCTATGTCACGTACAACATTCTCTCTGTCACGTACACACTTTATATGTGACTCACACACTTTCTGTGCCACTTACTCACTTTCTTTGTCACTTTCAACACTCTGTCACTCATACTCATGATCTGTCACTATCACACTCATATGTTCTTTATCACACTCTCTATGTCACTCACACTTTCTTATGTCGCTCACACACTTTTGATGTCACTCACAATATTCTCTGTCACTCATACTCTTCATCTGACACTCATACAATTTCTATGTCACTCACACACTTACTATGTCACTTACTACACTATCTCTGTCCCTCACTGTCACTCATATACTTCATTTGTCACTCACACACTTTCTTTGTCACTTACAGCACTCTCTGTCACTCACACACTTTCTTTGTCCCTAACACACTTTCTATGTCACTTACAACACTCTTACTGTCACTTGCTGTCATTCATATACTTCATTTGTCACTCACACACTTTCTATGTCACTCACATACTTTCTT
This sequence comes from Spisula solida, assembly GCA_947247005.1. Taxonomy (NCBI): domain Eukaryota; kingdom Metazoa; phylum Mollusca; class Bivalvia; order Venerida; family Mactridae; genus Spisula; species Spisula solida. Next base: position 56,106,232 of record OX365948.1, on the reverse strand, counting down.
TGTCACTCACACACTTTCTATGTCACTTACAGCACTCTCTGTCATTCACACACTTTATATGTCACCCTCACACTTTCCTTGTCACTCACACACTTTCTTTGTCACTCACACACTTTCTGTGTCACTCACACACTTTCTAGGTCACTTACAGCACTCTCTGTCACTCACACACTTTCTATGTCCCAGACACACTTTCTATGTCACTTACGACACTCTTTCTGTCACTCGCTGTCACTCATATACTTCATTTGTCACTCACACACTTTCTTTGTCACTCACACACTTTCTATGTCACTTACAGCACTCTCTGTCATTCACACACTTTATATGTCACCCTCACACTTTCCTTGTCACTCACACACTTTCTTTGTCACTCACACACTTTCTGTGTCACTCACACACTTTCTAGGTCACTTACAGCACTCTCTGTCACTCACACACTTTCTATGTCCCAGACACACTTTCTATGTCACTTACGACACTCTTTCTGTCACTCGCTGTCACTCATATACTTCATTTATCACTCACACACTTTCTTTGTCACTCACACACTTTCTAGGTCACTTTCAACACTCTTTCTGTCACTCATATACTTCATTTGTCACTCACACACTTTCTAGGTCACTCACACACTTTCTAGGTCACTTACAGCACTCTCTGTCACTCACATACTTTCTAGGTCACTTACAACACTCTTTCTGTCACTCGCTGTCACTCATATACCTCATTTGTCACTCACATACTTTCTAGGTCACTCACACACTTTCTAGGTCACTTACAGCACTCTCTGTCACTCACATACTTTCTATGTCACTTACAACACTCTTTCTGTCACTCGCTGTCACTCATATACTTCACTTGTCACTCACACACTTTCTTTGTCACTTACAGCACTCTCTGTCACTCACACACTTTATATGTCACTTGCAACACTCTTTCTGTCACTCGCTGTCACTCACACACTTTCTTTGTCACTCACATACTGTCTTTGTCACTCACACACTTTCTATGTCACTTACAGCACTCTCTGTCACTCACACAATATATATGTCACAGCACTCTCTGTCACTCACACAATATATATGTCACTTACAGCAATCTTTCTGTCACTTGCTGTCACTCACACACTTTCTTTGTCACTCACACACTTTATAGGTCACTTACAGCCATCTCTGTCACTCACCCACTTTCTATGTCCCTGACACACTTTCTACGTCACTTACAACACTATTTCTGTCACTCACACACTTTCTTTGTCACTCACACACTTTCTTTGTCACTCACACACTTTCTTTATCACTCACACACTTTCTTTGTTGCTCACACCCTTTCCTTGTCACTCAAACATTTTCTTTATAACTCACACACTTTCTTTGTTGCTCACACCCTTTCTTTGTTACTCACACACTTTCTATGTCACTAAGAGCACTCTCTGTCACTCACATACTTTTTATGTCACTCACATAGTTTCTATGTCGCTTACTACACTCTCTCTGTCACTCACTGCCACTCATATACTTCGTTTGTCACTCACATACTTTCTTTGTCTCTCACACTCTTTCTATGTCACTCATATAGTTTCTTTGTCACTTACTACACTCTCTATGTCACTCACTGCCACTCATATACTTCATTTGTCACTCACACACTTTCTAGGTCACTCACACACTTTCTAGGTCACTTACAGCATTCTCTGTCACTCACATACTTTCTAGGTCACTTACAACACTCTTTCTGTCACTCGCTGTCACTCATATACCTCATTTGTCACTCACACACTTTCTAGGTCACTCACACACTTTCTAGGTCACTTACAGCACTCTCTGTCACTCACATACTTTCTATGTCACTTACAACACTCTTTCTGTCACTCGCTGTCACTCATATACTTCACTTGTCACTCACATACTTTCTTTGTCACTTACAGCACTCTCTGTCACTCACACACTTTATATGTCACTTGCAACACTCTTTCTGTCACTCGCTGTCACTCACACACTTTCTTTGTCACTCACATACTTTCTTTGTCACTCACACACTTTCTATGTCACTTACAGCACTCTCTGTCACTCACACAATATATATGTCACAGCACTCTCTGTCACTCACACAATATATATGTCACTTACAGCAATCTTTCTGTCACTTGCTGTCACTCACACACTTTCTTTGTCACTCACACACTTTATAGGTCACTTACAGCCATCTCTGTCACTCACCCACTTTCTATGTCCCTGACACACTTTCTACGTCACTTACAACACTATTTCTGTCACTCACACACTTTCTTTGTCACTCACACACTTTCTTTGTCACTCACACACTTTCTTTATCACTCACACACTTTCTTTGTTGCTCACACCCTTTCCTTGTCACTCAAACATTTTCTTTATAACTCACACACTTTCTTTGTTGCTCACACCCTTTCTTTGTTACTCACACACTTTCTATGTCACTAAGAGCACTCTCTGTCACTCACATACTTTTTATGTCACTCACATAGTTTCTATGTCACTTACTACACTCTCTGTCACTCACTGCCACTCATATACTTCGTTTGTCACTCACATACTTTCTTTGTCTCTCACACTCTTTCTATGTCACTCATATAGTTTCTTTGTCACTTACTACACTCTCTATGTCACTCACTGCCACTCATATACTTCATTTGTCACTCACACACTTTCTATGTCACTCACACACTTTACATGTCACTCACACACTTTACATGTCACTAACTACACTCTCTGTCACTCATATACTTCATTTGTCACTCACACACTTATATTGTCACTCACGCACTTTCTATGCCACTTACAGCACTCTCTGTCACTCACACACTTTTTATGTCACTCACACACTTTCTAGGTCTCTTACTACACCCTCTCTGTCACACACTGTCACTCATATACTTAATTTGTCACTCACACACTGTCTTTGTCACTAACACACTTTCTAGGTCACTTACAACACTATCTGTCACTCACACACTTTCATTGTCAACCACACACTTTCTATGTCACTTACTACACTCTCTCTGTCATTCACTGTAACTCATATATTTCATTTGTCACTAACACACTTTGTCACTCATTCTCTAGAATTATGGGATTGAAAATATACTTTAGATGCTTAACTATTCATACACCCTTTCAATTAAGCGATTATCGTGCGTGCAGAGTTACCTCCCTTATCGGATGTGACGCAGACTTGGGTAAAAACAATTGAAAGATAATGCAATAAGCAGGAGCGAAGATATGATTTCATTGATATTGATAAGTTTGCATTAAATGCGTTAAGATTGGGGCTTGGAGTTGTGTTTTTGAATAAATATGTTTATATTGTACAACAAATGTATGTTACTTGTATCATGTATGGAGAAAAACGTGTGAAATTACACGTTCTCAGTCAAGGCCGAGTTATTCCCATTTCAAACATTAAAATTGTGTCGTAATTAGGTTAATTATTATACACTTATTATGTATGTAATTGAGTGACTGTGTTAATGTTACGTTGTAGTTAAAGAAGAGTGTTTGATCTATTTGAGAGTCACGGGAATATATTGCATACACACACGAATCATTGCTATACCAAGTTACTTAATTATTATTCTAACACGGTCCGCGGATTAATCCCTATAAACATAGTGCAACCAAGAGCATGTATTATTACCCCCATAAAACATACCTCTCAAATTGGCTGTTACTATTTACGCCCCGGATCACGTGACATATTTATGAATGAATGAACGTAAACTTTACAGTAAAATTTTCTACGAGTCGCGATGGCAAGACAAGTTGCACGAGAATCCAGTGTTACAGCTATGATGCATCTATTTTTAGAAAATCCAATATACTCATGAAACTAAGTTTCATTAAAACTTCTGATAATTCATTTATATTTTTCATGAAATGGATACCCTATACTCGTGTTTTTAAAATTGTTTCAATGTTTAAAATGTGTAATTTCCTTCAGAAAATTACGTAGGTCGTTTTCATTAACGAGGGAGGTAATTGTACCAGCTTATAAGCCACTCAATTTCAGTGTGGAATTATGTTCAATGTCAAATGGATGAAAATAGAATGCGCGCAGTTAAATAGTGCGGGATATTATCGTATTTAGAATCGAAATAGAAACTGTTCTTGTATTTTGTCGGTAAAAAAACACGGGCACTCGTTCGGATACGGAAAATTAAATCACTCGTGCTACGCACTCGTAATTTAATTTTTCTGCATCCGAACTCCTGCCCGTGTTTTATTCACCGACAATATACGCGAACAGATTTTTATTTCTTAATCAAAGATAATGAACAAGTTATAGATAGCTTATGATAGTAGGTTGTGATAAACACAAAACAACTAAAATGCTGTCTCTCGAATTTTATGATAATTAAAAAGAAAAATAATTGACAAATTATAATGAACAGCATGCATGTTTCATTCCTAAATATTTTGTTCACAAGAACATATCATATACTAGATCTACTGCACCTGATATCAAATTTTAGTACATGTATACATTTTTGTTTTTATTTGAGGATATTATGACTAAATTTAATTTTATATATTATGTGTAAAGGTGGCTATCAATTATTTAATTCAAATTGTGTAAATTTATAATTTGAGTATCTAAGGATAAAAAATACAAAACGGACAGAAAGTATTTTGAAGATGAAGGTGACAAATATCAACATAATATTATGATAATACCTAGGCCAGTATTGTGTTGCACAATTACATAATGATAGTCAATAAACAACATAGATCCCCTCTACTGGGAGAAAATGTGGTGTATATTGAACCCAGATCAAGATAAGCCACCAAGATCAGATCCTAATTAGTTTCACAGTGGGGTACTACTATACAACTAATCAGTATAATGTTGTCACCATCTGTCATGGAATGTACAGTATCTTTGATCAGTGTTTTACTTCAAATGATTGACATTGATTACAATGTTAAAATCAAGGTTTGGGTTGCATATTACACAGATCTAAAACTACATCATAAAAGTATATTTATGTTTGTTTAAAAATAAACATATTGAATGAACCAGTATGTGGTGTATTGCTCAATTAAAAAGGTTCAACTATATAATTTATTGCAAATTCTTAGATGTTGATATTAATTTAAAGAATTTTTTTAGTACAAAATATAAAGAATGAAATGGCTCTGCATATTAAAGTTTACGTTTTAATTTCTGGTTGGATATTCATGATTTTGATATTATAATAAAGCTAACGTTAATTTATAAAGGGTTATGTAGTAATATGTAATCGCTACGCTAGTTTAAACACGAGTCAAACATGAATGGAAATTCAATCTTTTTGCATGGAATATTTAGGCTCAGAAAACATGGCTCTCTTAACTTTCAAATATATTATTTATCAGTGATAACATAGACGATAGAAAGTAGCGCCAACGCATGACATCAAGTCTGTGAAGAGAAAATTTTAATTATTAAATTTTCATTTAACCGCCAAAATGCGGCGTTTTCATTGGCTCATAATGTAGGTTATATTCTAAATCTCTATGGAACACCGCAACTGCCTTATGTGGTCGTTTTAAAGTTATTTGTGTTGGCTACATGGACATCAATGTATATAACCTTTTTTGCATTATATGCGTTGGCTATATACATCAATATATGTGACTGTTGTATCATTATGTGCGTTGGCTACATTAGTATATGTGACTGTTGTATCATTATATGCATTGGCTACATCAATTATGTGACCGTTTGATCATTACTTGTTACGGCACAATCAATACCGGACTGAAACGCCTATTGATGCCAGCCGAACAACCAAATTATTTGGTGAGATGGCAGGTCTTATGTGTCTTCTGCAGCTGCTTAGATCCGTACGATATATCCATGTAACAGTAGGGTCGCGTCTACAGATTCACTTCCACACTTGGTGCAAGATTCGCCGCATTAGCGGCTCAGGTCTGGAGAAGCATAGTTGGCCGATCCTTCCCCTAGTAACACAGCCCCATAGGTCCAGCACACGACCAGCCAGCTAGCCCAGCCTCGTCGTTTCCGACGCGGATAGTAGGGCCGGTTGGTAGACAGGCAGTCAGCTAGCTAGCTAGCCCGCCTTAAGTAGCATACACATGCGACGCAAACATGACATAAGGCAAGCCGATAGGCAGGCAGTCGGGCATACTGTCACACAATCACGGAAGGATAGCGCGGGTTGTCAGTACCTTCCGATTCTGCCAGAAGCCCTGTGCTTGTCTCAAAAATTAAGCCATGCATGTCTAAGTACTTGCTTCAACATGGCGAGACTGTGAATGGCTCATTGAATTAGTTATGGTTTCTTAGTTTGTACAATACTACTTGGATAACTGTGGCAATTTTAGAGCTAATACATGCAACACAAGTCCGAACTGCGTGGGGAGAGCGCTCTTGTTAGCCCAAGGCCAATCCGGATTCCCTGTCAAACAGCAGCCCCATCCATGTAGCGATTCCGAACAACATTGTGCTGATCGCAGGCCCTAGCGGCAGCGTTGCATCATAAAATCTGCCCTATCCACTTTCTGTGGAACTTGCTATGCCTTTAGAAGCAGCCTACCAGGGTAGCCAACACATATGATACAACGGTCAGATATATTGATCATTTGATGTAGCAAATGCATATACTGATACAACTGTCACTTATATTGATGTAGCCAACACATATAATGATACAACGGTCATGTATATTGATGAAACCACCACATATAATGAAACAACGGTCACATATAATCATATCTATTTATGTAGCCAATGGATATAATGAAACAACTGTCACATATATTGATGTACATTTTGTAGCCAAAATATATAATGAAACAACAGTATATTGATGTAGCCAATGCATATGTTAAAACTGCCACATAAGGCAGTTGTGGCTTTCCATACATCTGTCTTTGTCTTCGACATACCAATTTAAAGGTGCTTTGTTATCCATTTTCAGTGTCATTCAAGCCACTGTTGCCAGCCAGAACGATCTGAATGAAAGTATAAAGGCAACAGAACCAAATCTCTGAAATGTAGTCCACTTAGTAAATTGTGAGCTTGACACACCAATTTCAGGAAGGGATGTGGAAGATAAAGAAGACTACGAGACTGTCACTTGGTTCTAACCTTTACAAGAAACGTTACAAAAAGTGTCCTGGAGATCACCAGTACAACTTAATATGCCATTGAATGTGTGTGGTGAATAGTTGCTGTACTTCTGATTACCGTACATGGACTAAGTCGAGCTAGAACTTAGAAGACCTATAGCGTGTATAGTAGCAGCGTAGAAGTTGATGTCAATGTGTAAAGTCTAGAAGAGAATAGAAGATATCTACTAGTACAGTCATAACTCGATATAACGACACCCGATATACTGACAAATTCATTATAGTGACATCATATTTGTGGACAAAAGTATCAAAATGCTCTTTGTATCAATTCAGTATACTGACATATTCGTTACAACGACATGTTTCTTGGAAACGATAAGCGTCGTTGTATTGAGTTCTGACTGTATATGTTATTCAGCAGGCTACCACCAAAATGATCGCTCATAATGATCACAATTAGTTTAAAGACATCTTTGAGAGGGTTATTGGGTGTCAAGTGGTAATTCATTGACACTGAGATGGCTACACTGACTACATTATCATTGCCCCGGATTCGTGGTGATGACTGTTTTTGAGGAGCAATAATTGATGACAGGCTTGTGACAGATATTCCTAATTTGGTGTTCTGATAAAAGAAATATTATGACTTATGTACAATGATGGTGTATTTATTATTTCCATACTCGATCAATATACAAATGCATCAATATACAAATGCGCACTCCAGTAATGTGTTTTGTACAGATGAGTATCACTAGTAATCTCCGCACTTCAAGAATTCAACCAGCTTAATTTTTAAATTCTTGTGATGATATTATATGTTCATTGTGTTTTTTCCTGTGAACTGTAAGATAATAAATATGTGTACATTTGGTTGAGTGTTCAGTATTGACTTATATTTTCTAGAAAATGTTTAACTCCATTGTGATAAATTGTACTGAAAAACAAGATGTTCTTTATTAAAATAATGTTTTAACCTAAATTTCTCAATATTTGGGAGCAAAGCAAACTTTTATAACTGCTTTTTTGAATGCTTTTACAGGGTAATCACTAATTTCTCGGTTCACAAATATATAAGCATTTTTATGTTCGTTTTGTACAGCACATTATCACGCTGAACTTAAGTAATTGTATAGCTTGCCAACAATATCACTAGCCAAGCATTCAAACAAATTTGATAATGTAAAATACTACATGAGCTAGGGATGTTTGTTTCCATTACCAGTTAATTGTTCTAATTTTGTATGTTTGTAGGCTAATAAAATTACTTTTGTTTGTAAGCAAGGATAGTGTTATTGTCATCTAGCTATACATTCAATGTCTTATCGGTATGCTTGAACCTACATCAGTTGTCAACTCAGTTTTACTGTTGTTACTAGGTCATTCAGCGTAGGCATTCCGCCTTTTGGTTGCTGTATCTTTTCTACTGGGTCATTCAGCTAGTTATAATTTATTATACTTTTGACAGCTTGGACTTGGGCGGATCTGCGCTTGTTTAGTTGGGCATTGTCCTTTGTGTGTGTTTTTAATGTTTTCTGTGCTCGGCTGGTTAAGTTGAGTGCTGCCTTCCCTGTCTGACTTAATATTCTCTTTATGCAATTCCCTTGAAAGCTTTCATGAAAATTTGACACCACACTCCCAAAACTATTCGAACCTTCGTGTAGTAGTTGAAAATACTTTAAAAAATTTTGAAGCGGTCAAAAAATGGCAGCCATTATAG